>CM056999.1:169577818-170075318 GCA_029891345.1 Dryococelus australis | reverse complement strand
ACTAGAGTTGCACCAGGGGGTGGCTATGTCCTATACCGTGCAGTGTTAACAAGTGAAGTCAGTTTATAGCTTGCAGTTAGACGGTTGTTTTCCTGTAAAAAAAATGTCACGTGAGAAACAGTAGACCAAAACATTCACGTGTATTTTGACGAATATTAAACTTGACATAAAACCATTTTTGACCTAAACGATGTTGTACACAAAGAGAGAGAGAGAGAGAGAGTGTGTTGTATGTGTGTGTTTTTTTTTTGTTTGTCTCAGATAACTGGATACAAATTTCTCCGTTAAATATGTAAAGTTATAAATTATTTACAATTAAATGGGAGTATTGTATACGGTGATTTAGTTGATTTTCTTTCCATTCCTTATATATTTGCCTTGAAAATATTCCAGGAAATAGTTTTCTGACGACTATAGCAGCTTTTCGAAGTTATCATAAAACTTTAACCGTAATAAAATCGAATAAAATTCGCTATTGAAGTCGCCTGCTAGTGCGTTACAAGTGAAGCAGCAATGCGTGAGAAAGACATTTTTTTGTTAACACTGAAATGTAACAGCCTTGCGAGTGTTATATGAACTCACTAGTTCTGAATATTCTCTAAATTTGTGTTATTCTTGCGTTTGTGAAATGTGAATTTGGCATGTAAACACGCCTTAAAACTATAATCTATTTTGTATTTATTCGGCGACCAACGAAAAGTAAAATTAATGTACGAAAATGCGTACGAGCCGGGCCATGCGATTGCAATGATTAGTGTAAGCGTATATACCGTGGATACATTCATGAAAGATGTCGCACAATTATTGCGTTTATAGGGATATTTTTATCTGCGTAAGTTTGTAAATTAACAATTGCAGTGTGTGTAATTTTCGCAAGTGCGGTTGCGATTACTAACGTGCCGTGAATTTAAGGTCTAACCTGTATGTTGCGGGCTCGTTAGAGGTAGAGGCACTTTTGTAAAACTGCAGATACGTATTTTTCTAAATTGCGATTTGCTATTTCAGTGTAGGAGTTTATGGAATTCATTTGTTAGTGTAATGGCAAATCGCCTCGTAAACCAATACAAAGCTACACCTTTTAAAAACTCCACTGTTACAATTTTTTTTTCCCCCAAGTCAGCAGAGTTGCAGTTACAAACAAGAAATCAGCTGTTTTTCAATACAAGAATATAGGCCTACAACCAAATCAGTTCTCATGTTTTAAATAGCTACTGAATGTAGCCTTCATGATTTGCAATTTCCACGGTTTCTCAAACTCACTCCATGCAATTTCTGGTTTGACTCAATAAAAGACAATTTGACCAATTCTTTCCTTGTATTCCCTTCGTTGTGTTCTTGGTTTACCATTCTCTAATGAACCTGCTGTCGACAAGACGTTTAGTTAAATAAAGTTTACTTGTGTGTTTAGATGGTTATGTATATAACGGTAGGCTGTAATCATTACAGTAAATTACATGTTTATACATTTTATCATTTTCCAAAGGTAGTCAAAATAAGGAAAACTTAGATAAAGCAAATTATTTCCTATAACTACACCATCTGCAAAATAGATAAACATTGTGTGATTTTCTTTAAACTCTGTTTCACCCTTCTTGATGATTTTTCAAATTCTAATTTTGAGGGCAACTAATTGGACATAAGCTTTGATGATGAATCATGGATATTTAGATAAAAATGTTAAATTTTTTAAAAGCCTACTTGTAAATGAAAAATGGGATGATGATTACCAAACCACCATGGACACTGCAAAACAACCACAAACAAAATTATCTACAACAGCCACGAACGTCTCCAGAACAAACAACATTTATACATTAACTGAACCAAGCATTGCCTGGAACAGTTTTATTAATACATTTCTTTGTCATTTTAATCATGCCTTTCCAATCAAATCTGTAAAATGTAGCAGAAGCTCGAAAAAAAAATGGATTAGTAAAGGTCTGACAGTCTCAGGACAGAGGTTAAAAATAATGTGTCAAATGCTAAGAACCCAGGGGAAAACAAAAATTATACTGTAAGCAATACGAAAAATTATATAACAAGTAGATTGAAGTAGCAAAGCAGAAATACAATGGGGGAAAAATAGCCTCCTCAAATAAAACAAAAGTAATGTGCAACATTATTAATAATGAATTTAAACCTAGGCAAGAACATGTTAACCTTTCCTTGAAAATTGATAGCAAGGAAATATCTAATAGTTTTAATGACTATTTCACAAACATCCCACTAAAATTGCAAAATGAACACAGAGCTACAAATACTAGTGCTGCACACGTATGCCAAAGACCTAACACTTGGAATGATAGCACGCTGTTCTTCAGACCTATCTCTGACGAAGACCTGTACTTGGATATATTTATTAGAATTACACTAACATACATACATACACTCGCAATTAGGCTACCGCTCGGTGGCGAGCTTTCTCACTTCTCCTTCACCCAACCAACTCCTTTTTCACTCCCTTCCTGAATTTACCAACCCCTCTCACAGATACCAATTCCTCCCTCAACACATTCCACTCCCTCACAGACCTCACAAACATGGACTGCCTACCCCGCTCTGTTCTCCTCCACACTCTCTGAAGCTTCTCACTGTTGTTTCCTCATCCTCTAAACACCCCCTTACTTAGCTTGCAGTGTAGCCCTCCCCATCCTCCCTCTTCATTCACCATCCTGTACATCCTGGCTAACCATTCTACTTTCCTCCTGTCCTTCAATGAGCTACACCCCCATTTCTTTCATCATCACTGATGGCCTATAGTTCCCTTCTTCCTCGCCATCTTGGCGCTGCCTTCTCCACCTACCCTTCACCACATCATAATGTAATTCAAAATTTCAGAAGTAAACATTCCTGTGGAATAGATGAGGTGCCTATGACTCTGCTAAAAAAAAAAAAAAAAGTGTTCTTTTTAATAAAACTGCCTTTGACTTCCATTTTCAATTAATGTCTTACCCAGGGATTTTTCCTGACACTCAAATATGCAAAAGTAGTACCAATGCATAAAAAAAGTGACAAGACATTGATGGATAACTACAGGTCTATTGTTCTTCTTACGTCCTTTAAATTTTTTTAGAGAAGTTGATAGCATATAAAATGACACAATTCTTAATAAGAAACGAGGTTATTTCATTGCATCAGTATGGCTTTGTAGAGGGCAGATCTACAGAACTAGCTATTTACAGTTTAACTGAAAAAAAGTATTAACTTCTTTTTAAAAGACAATTCTCAACAGGTATATTCACAGATCTTTCAAAAGCTTTTGATCGTGTCGATAACAATATTTTATTGCAAAAACTTTAGCAGTATGGAGCTAGATGTGCGACCAATAATATGTTTAAATCATATCTTGAAGACAGAAAACATGTACATATTATGCACAATACCAGAACTGCTCGAGTAGGAGTGCCAGAGGAATCAATACTGGGACCAATTTTATTCTTAATATTTATTAATGACTTTACAGAACAAATAACCAACTGCTCAGCTATAATGTTCGTGGATGACACAAACATTTTGGTAACTAGTTCAAATAATGCTGTTCTTGAAGGAAATATAAAACATACAGTGACTGAGATGTCTAGTTGGTTCCAGTATAATAAATTAATGCCTATTAAATGTAAGCAAATATGTGCTCATGAATTTCATGCAAAGAAATAAACATACAATGCAGGATGAAAGATGCATAACAATAGAAGAAGATGGGTTACGGGCAGTAAATACTACTAAATTTCTAGGGATCATTGTAGACAGTAATTTAACATGGAATAAGCATGTTGATAGTGTCTGTAAAAAAATTTAGTTCAATGTTTTTTTTGCGGTACATACCTTAAAAATGATTTGTAATAATAATACAATACTTGCATACTATATCAAATATTCAGTCCATGTTCAATTATGGAATCATATTTTGGGGTAAATCGACAAAATGGAAAAAGGCTTTTAGATCACAGAAGAAAATAGCGAGATTAATATGTAACAAGGAAAAAGAAGCCATTGTAGGCAGCTATTTATAAATAACAAAATTCTCACTCTTCCATGCATGTATATGTACCATAGTATTCTTTTTTTACAGGAAAACATTAAAATAGTGATATACCCATTACTACACCAGACCAGCTAATCATCTTCGCCTATTCTCCTACAGAACCTCGAAATTTACATAAAATCCATACTATGTTGAGGCAAAACTAATAAATAACATTCCTAGTCATTTGAAGTAAATTAGTAGTTTATGGAAATTAAAAAGAGCTGTTAAAGCATATTTTTTACATAAGGCCTTATATTCCGTAGAAGAATACTTACATAAAGATAAATTTCTATAACGCAGAACAAGACCGATATAAGGAGACTTCATGTAATACCTTGTGTTTCAATCTTATGTAGACTTTACATATTTACACTTCAATATTTACCTGTATATGAACTGTAACAACTTGTGCTGTAACCAGATGTAGTCTTAACATGTTTGTAGAGCTGCTAGAAATAATAAGTGAGCAAATATCCATATTGCATAACAAAAATAAAAAAAATAAAAATTATAGTAATTGACAAGTCCTTTCCAAAGTGTATTGGATGTATATGGGATGCAAAAAAAAAAGTGTATTTGAATACTCTAGCCTCTACACCAGCATGGCCTCCATCATCTTAAGACAGGAGGAGTTGAGAGAGGTTTGGTGGCTTGTAACAAAAACAGATCGAGAAAAAGCTAAATTGCACATTTATCAGATTAGATCCGGATGCTGAGAATTGGAATATGCACGATGTTATTAACACTAGCGATCAATTGTAAGAACAAAGGAATTTAAATTTATACAATGTTATCAACAGAGTCATTCGAATGATTGAATAAAAAAATAAATCATAAAAAATAAACCTTAGTTCATTACATAATTGTATAAGAAATATTTTTGTAAACAATTTGTCTATATATAAGCAACAACCATTGCACCTACAATGTCATTGGATAGGAGTTTATTTCATCTTTCGAATTTCGAAAACTTCGACTGTTGGATTTGTACACTAGTGGATTGTAACAGAATCGAACAGTTTTTGTTGGATCAGAGGCAAAGATGTCACATTTCTTGGATATGAAAAACCAAGTAATGTAATTTCAGACTTGTTCAGGCCAAAGTGGGGAAGAACATGGGCTGATTTGAAGGGTGCTGTGGACTGCACCTTGAAAATCACTTCCAGTCGGCAATCACATAATATCTTCATTCCAGTACCCTGTTTATATGCTCTGACAACATACTCGAAACTACCTGATGCCGAAAAGTTCACTAACTGGGTCTATGAAAATGTGCTGCCATCCTTGAGTAAGAATAATCACTACAAAACTATGACCAAAAAAGTTAAAGAAATAAAAGTGTTGACCTGGAGCTTACTCGAGGTGATGAAGTCATTGATATTATAATGAAGAATTAACCATTTCTAAACAAAATGTTGAAAAAAAAAAAAAAAAAAAAACAGACGAGATGCCGAAAAAGCCACACAAGATATCGAAAAAGCCAGACAAGATGCCACGGCACGTTTTCATTGCATCGCCGACATCTATAAAAAAAAAACACGAAGCTCTTTAGAACAGAGATAAACAGGTGTATAAATGCACAAAATACAGGTATAAGGGATTTCGAGGATTACTTACATTTACCATCGAGTATGGAAAACATGTTGTAGACAAATACACCATCAGTAGACGGATAAAGACTTTACGGGATTCCTACTTAAGGTAATGGAAGAAGATAAAATATGCAAAAAAGAATGGTTGTGTTTGTGAACCAACACTGTGGTACTTTAATCTGATGAAATTTATTCATTCTAAATGCTTATCCAAAATATGATAGGAACTGTTTGAGGCCATTCCTACGTCTATATTGTACGTCAATTGTAAAGGCAGGTTATGTGGTCGTTATGCGACCAAAGCAAATAAAAACGACACGAATTTTCAGTGATCATATTTTATTTACTTGACCCTCATGTGAGGCACTGACATTTATAAGTCTCCACTCAAGTAGGAGTTCACTGACCCTGATACAAAATTTGGCACGAAGCCTATAAGATGTTTAAGTTGAACATGATGTCCAATTCGTATAAAAGACGAACTAGTATGCTGTGTGGCACCCTCCCAGGATGAAGAAAAACAACCTGGGTTCCGAAAATTAGATAATTGTCTAATGATAACTACATAATGAAACAAAGTGATAATGGTCCAGGAAGGATGAGCACGTACGTCCCCACAGCTACAAGACGTTGAAGCTACTGACCTAAGGGTTGGCACGGAGCCCTCTCAGTGGTTGTGCATTCCTGTAATATGATGGAAAAATGTTTATTTAGATTTTTATAATAAATGTAAATAGAATGGCTGGTGCTGAAGTATGATAATGATGTGATACAACATGATAACACTTACACTTGCCAATCAAAACAATATTTGAGAAAATATAAAATATAACACCAGCAAGCATTTTGGATGCTACCTTGCCATGTGCCTTTAACTAAATGGGTACAAATGCCTGTTTTTGCGAATACGTTACTGCCTTACCTACTGCATTCCATTTTAAACCTATTAATTCTACATGCTAATTTCTACACGACTACTGGCTGGTACTGACTTTGTACATATATTTTGACTTTGTGAGCAATGATTGAGGCGCACAGTGATTGCAGGCTATGTAAAATTAACACTATTTATTAGGCTGCCCTTGCAAGAAGTCATTTCTGCGGATTTGCTAGATGTAATTTTATGTGTGTAATCATTGTGTTGACAATGTAATTTTCCAAATAAAATACAAGACACTCCTAAAAACTAAACAAACACAACCCTTTAATTTATTAGACGATGCACAACACTAATATCTGGCATTTCCACTGACTTACCATAATGACAAACTTAGTCTCGTGGAACCTAATGCGTGTTGTTCGGAACATGGATGAAAACCCCTTTATTGATAATTACAATTATACACAGCATTATTCTGTACAAATAAACACTCTCACTAGTATCATGTGACCTTTTTGACGTGTGCCACATTCCCCTCTACAGAAGACTGTTTGTCCGGCTGAGAACTACACCACCACCGCTGCAGGGCTGTGCACTATGCAGACGTGCAGAGCACACCGGGTGTTTGTTGTATCCAACGAATGCAAGTGTAACATAGAGCACGCCGGGGTAGCATACATGGCGATTGCCCGAGAAAGAGTAAGGATGATTCCATGAGGCGGAGTGATACGAAAGAAGAACCATCACAATGCACTAAATAAAGGGCTTACGACTAATGCCGTCATTATCAGTACTTGTTTTGTCAATAAATAGTGTATTATGTTGTTTCTTTTGTCCTTCCAGTGTTGTGTTGTTTCTTTGCAAGTGTATATTTTCACCCACCTTGTTACTTTATGTCCATATTGATTTCATCAGTGTTATGCACGTATGTTTCATCCACAGTTGATATGTTAATTTTCTGCATCATGCAAAGTTATGTTTCAGCAATTAGAGCAGGGGTTCTTGTGCCATATAGACAGTAGTTCCGTCCTTAGATCACTAGCCAAACCTGCACCCACTCACTCTCCAAGGGAGGGAGTTAGTAAGCAACTGACGTCCATCGAGGGTGGTACATGTGATTAAGCATTCCGTGTTTCCTGCGTACCGGGCGGCATTCATCGTTTGAGACTGATCACTTCACTACAATAGTGTAATTAATGCCGTAACCATTTGTTTCTTGCCACCCGGTACACCGCCCTCACTTCCCTGTGGTCTAGCATTGCCCGGAGAAGAGTAATTCTTCCGTAAGTTTTTCTGCATGACGCAAATCATTTTCTCAGTTTAACCATGAGGGCCAGTCTAAGCCATTCAAGCAAGTGCTAAGTTTCTCCATGAGAGGAGTGTTAAGTTCACCGAATAAATACCCTGAGAACTTATCAGTGCGTAAGATTATTTCGGTCGCCGCAAGGTGCTTAAGGGGATGGACCCTAAGAATACCCATATCAAATGCAAGTGTAATTCATCAGGACTTAATCTCAACATAAGCATGTGTAAAAGTCAGTATACCATACCAATATGGGCGTGTGGATAGCCCCGATAATTCACATCGCGGGACGTGCAGGAATTAGCATTATACCGCCAAATCATCACTGCAGCAGAACGGCGTGTAATCAGCCAATAGTTTACCATTTAATAAACACCAAATAATAGCATCTACGGCATTAACTGTGGAGAGGCCAACTTCAAATTTCAAAGGGAGTTTTCGTCCAGGCATACTCCTGAGGTCATCGAGAGTCATCGTGCTACAGCATAATCCACCATTATAGCATCGCCTTGACGATACCTGGCACTTAGTGGGGTAATTTCATAATTTCCACATACCCCACTGCCTCTGAAATCCCATTTAAACCATTTCCATCCTGCCGTATGCCGTCAATTGGCATGTCCAAGTGGGGCTATTGTCTCATCACGACGATTGCATACCATAAATTGGCTTGCCCAAGAACAGGGCGAAAACTTCCCAAAATTTAAATTAACAGCATTTTCCTGCCAAAAAACTTCTCCGTAACTTTTCCAGCAAATTGCATGTACCTAAGTCATTCCTGTCTTATTCCTACCCGCCAACGACGAGAGGACGACGGGAATGCATTAACGAGGGCAACAACAGCGCTGTGACGCCTTTGGGGCGCCATCCAGATTCTAGGAGATGTGTCACGTGTTAGGTGTCAACATTTGGGAAAAGTGTGGCACACCGCAACCCACACCACTCCGCCTGAAGGAGATGCTGGAAGAAACGGCAAGAAGGAGAAGCAATGGGTGGGAGGCTTTCCCTCCCTCGACCCTGCACTCTCTACGCGCTGCCGGCAGCCAACTGACTACTCACGTCGTGCCTTGCCACGCGTAAGCTGAGCATGCCAGGTCATTGACCCCCACACAGTGTCGGGTTGAGCGGGACAGCCGTGTCGCGAGAGGGGAGGGTGCCCCCTTCCCCAAATGTCATGCTTCCATGAGCTGGTCACCCGCACCGTACACATGTATTGTTTGACACAGAAAGCATGGCTGGTAGGGTCGCCGACAGCACACCGGTGCAGTGGTCCTCAGTGTTTATGCCCTATGTCCCAGGACCTCATAGTCAAATATGAGCAAGGCAATAATAAATGCCAATGTCGTCGTCAGTCCAGCCCAGCAACTAACCACGCCACGATCAACTGTGAGAGTGAGACAGACAGTGACATTTTACAGAACAAGTGAACTCAATTGTGCAAACAAAAGCTGACAGTTGAAATTTCCCAATTTATCACCTTCCAAATTACTGTGGCAATTTGATATGTAAGGGTCAAGGCATTATTATGCTGTAGTGTACAAATAGCAGGATAATTTTTCACTGAGAATGCCTCAATGCAAAAGAGTTAAATACTGCAGTGGGACTCATGTTCACCTGTCTGGGTTCAACACAGCAGATAAACAACAGGGCACAAACCGAACGCAAACTGCAATATTTGAAGGAGGACTGTGAATCAACACGGTAAATTTACTGGATCAGTGGGACCACGAGATGCAGATAACTGTCGACAGTCATGGTTCGAATATCATGGTCACACGGAATGGAAACAATCAACCAGGAACAGTCACGTCTAGCACTGCAGAAGGATGGCAACACTTTACAGAAGCAGGACAGCAGAGAAGAGAGCCGCCACACACTCACTTGACACACTTGGCTGAAGTAAACAAACCTACACCACCTGCATCAACCATGACCAATCCAACATTTTCTTTCAACTGTTGACCCAATATTATCCACCAGTGCCAAATGTGTTTTCTGCAAGGTATATTCCGCAATGTTACCAACAATTTCAACATCCTTCCAAAATTTCCTGTCAGTGACACCGTACCCCAACAACTGCATGGGAATGATAACACCGCTGTAGGTAGCGATAGGAGACTCAGTTGCTGACGCCATTTCTCTGGAAATAGTAGGAAAGCAGATTGCAAACAGAAGTGAAGATGGTGACAGTGAGGGCAGCGAGTCGGACTGCTCGTTTCACCTACTCCGATCACACTGGCGGACACGTCCGCCACGGCAGTGCTCCAGTGCAGGCCTACCTGCACTGGAGTACCTGACAGGAGTAGGCATGCTACAGATCACCAAACCATGCAAACATAGTTGTAGCAGAAGAGGTGGTGCCACCTGCGGTCACACAAGCCACCATGAGTTTGCAGCTGCTGTCAGCAAGCATATAGCGGCATATAGACTGCTCTTGACCAAGAGAGAGTACAGAAGACCCCCATTGTTACGCTATGTCCATATTCATTTCATCAGTTTTATGCATGTATGTTTCATCGAGAGTTGATATGTTAATTATCTGTATCATGCAATTTAAGTTTCAGCAAGTAGAACAGGGGTTCACGTGCCATGCAGAAAGTATTTTCGACCGTGGTGCTCTAGCCAGCCCCATACACGCTCGCTCTCCAAGGGAGGGAGTTAGTATGCATCTGACATCCATTGAGGGTGGTGCGTGTGCTTAAGCATTCCGTGTTTCCCACGCACCGGGTGGCATTCATTGTTTGAGACTGATCACTTCACTGCAATTGTTTAATTAATACTGTAACCGTTTGTTTCTCGCCACCCGGTACACCTCCCTCACTTCCCCGTGGTTTAGCATTGCCCAGGAAGCAAAATTCTTTCGTAAGTTTTTATGCTTGACGCAAGTCATTTTCCCAGTTTAATCGCGATGGCTGGTCTAAACCATTTAAGCAAGTGTTAAGTGTCTCCCTGAGAGGAGTGTTAAGTTCACCGAATAAATACCCTGAGAACTCATCAGTGCGTAAGTTTATTTCGGTCGCCACAAGGTGCTTAAGGGAATGGGCCCTAATAATACCCGCATATAATCCAAGTGTAATTCATCAAAACTTATTCTCAATGTAAGCATGTGTAAAAGTCAGTATACCATATCAGTATGGGCGTGTGGTTAGCCCCGATAATCCACATGGTGCGATATGCAGGAATTAGCATTTTACAATCAAATATTCACTGCAGCAGAATGGCGGGTAATCAGCCAGTGGGTTACCATTTAAGAAACACACAATGATAGCATCTACGGCCTTATCTGTGGAGAGGTCAACTTCAACAATTCAAAGGGAGTTTTCGTCCGAGTGAACGGCCTGCAATGCTGAGGTCATCGAGAATCATCATGCTACAGCATCAATCACCATCATGGTGTCACCTTGACGTAGTCTGGCGCCTAGTCGGGTAATTCCATAATTTCCAGAGACCTCGCCGCATCTGAAATCCCATTTAACCCATTTCCATCCTGCTGCATGCCTTCATTTTAATAAGCACACAAAAAAATATTACTCTTACTCTAAATACAGGTTTCACACCCTACACTATGTAAACATTGGTGATAACTTACGTGGCACATGCGGTAGCTCATAATTAAAATAAAGCACATCCTAATCTCACAATAAATAACACTTACATCATTAAAAAGGCCATGGCAAAATAAAATAAATATACATTAATTACATGCCCATGAACTACTCCACAAATGCAGTCGATAGCATCATTCGAACATACGCTAAGGCATACTGACCCACTATGGCAGTTGCTCAGCGAATCGTGAGTGTTGAGTGCTGATGAAGTGATGAACGGACTAGGTAGGATGCATGGCACACGTCGATTTCTGGCCGAGTGTCGCTTATGTACATGCCGTCTGACGTATGCATGGAAGCCACATGGTAGGATAACTCTACTTTTTCCCATTTAGTATTCAGTCAGTGTTTCAAGGGTTTATTGTGTAGTATGTAAATAAAATGGCATGTCAATTAGAATGTATTGAGGTAATAAGCATTGCAAAAGATGAGTTAGGTGCAGCCACAGCAACCCTTCAAAACATTTGCATTTTGATGTTAAGTCTTGTGCACATGACATGAGTAAAGCATAAGTCTTTATATTTTTATATTTTGTTAATATAATTTGTGATATTCAATAAAAGTTCTCTTGTTTACCACCCCCTCATTGGTACTGCATTTGTCCACATCATTTGATAATAATTTGCATTTAATTTAATTACCATGTTTTTTCATGTTCATGCACGGATGCTCGACCAACCAGAGAGCCCCGCACCAATGAGTCAACCAGGCAGATACCTTAATTTTATCAGCTATTATAACAAGCAAATATTGCAAACCATCTTATGTTCAAAAGACAAACTATTGATACTTTCCCCCCACTTTTTTTTCTTAGATTCTCTTGTTGAGGATATTGTGCTCTAATGTGTCCCTTCTCTTTACAATAGTAACAATGTATGTCTTGTAACATGTTACTGCAAATACTAGGTTTTACACTAACATATTCCATGTGCCCTATCACTTCTTCTATTTCCTTTTCACTTGTCCTTGGAAACTCTGTTTAAGGGCTTCTTAAAAAACAGTCTCTGGCCAAAAAGTAATTTTTCCTGCCACAGATAAAATAGGAACGACTTACTCTTTTCTTATCATCCTCAAATTTCCCCTTTAAAACTTTAGGTTGCTGAGCCATTGCACAAACCCATAGTGTTTTCTCAACACCTGATACTAAAGTTAATAGTTGGGCTAAATTAGTTGGCCTAGTAGCAGAGGTGAAAAATCTGCTGTTTTGAGGTAATAAATTATTAAACATCATCTGCGTGAAATATTCCTTTAGGCAATGTATACCAATCACTCCGACCATCCCAGTAATTTGAAACACAAAATCTTTTAAGGTTTGATTAGGCCTTTGGTATCTCTCTAGCAATTGCAACATATGTTTTGAGATGACAACATCACTGGCTATAAGCTGTAAGACGGTACCATACAGACGACTAGTAACCCAGTTCTCATCTCGAGATACACTAACTATGAGTTGGAAGTCCTCGGGTCCTTTAAATGTAGCGGAGGAATACACTAACTGACGTGGACAATAATTCTAAGTTAATCCAGCATTAAGAGTAGTAGGGATATAGCGACTTGGGTGCAAGTGCATAAATGATCGGATTCGGATTCGCCCAGCCACCATGGTGTGATGTCACCCAACCACCATCCTGTATGACATTGACATGTACCTTGACCATTGATCTGTGACCTTGACCATGGTGACATCTGACCCCAAAAACCGAAAAAAAAAAAGTGCGAAAAAATTCTAAAGAAATTTGTAATGCAAATTTTAATTAAGAAATTGTTTAAAAAAATTATGAAAAATTTATTATTAAAAATTTATTTAAAATCATAAAAAAATTTAAAAATTGTTTTAAAATTCATTTCTATAAAATTTTTATTTTAAAAATTTCTTAAGAAAAAGAATTTAACCCTGGTAGTTATTTTCCCATCGAAATTTCCCTTTTTTCCCTGAAAATTCCCCTCGAAGTATTTTAACTAAAACTTAGTTTCAAAGAATTGTATTTTTAAAATATATATTTACATTACTGGTTTTCCCCTAAAGATTTCCCATTTTTTCCTCAAAATTTCACTTTTCGTCCCTAAAAATTTCCCTTGAAAATTGTTTTTTATTTAAAGATCGTTATGTTTGCATCACCCAGGCAGCACTAGTGTATTAGGGTTTAGTCGCAAACGCTCTAAGTATGCTGTCACTTTATTAAAACATTTTCTTATAAAAAGTTTTTTTAAACAAACTTTTTGGCGGGGGCACACTCCATCTCCCTCCCGCTTACTGCCTGTATGGCTGTAATCAGTCCATGTGAGCAGTTCCTCGGGCATTGGTACCCAGGACTACATATTGCAGAGTTGTTTTTTTTTTTATTAAAAAAGTCTTTAGAATTTAATTTTGACACATAACAAATATCTCTGTAGTATGTGGGTAGGTTCCGACGATGCACACGCCCTAAGGAGATGATTGCTATCTGTACACAACATTTGTAAGCGGCAGCTGCTTAAGAGGACGTTGAATTTCCAATGTTGGAAACCCCAGTGTAACAAAACATGTCAAATACATCATAACATTGACACGGCCAACAAAAAGCAGGTAGAATCCTAAATGACAAGCCAATGAAAAAAGAATTCCAGGCATACTAAACAATGAAAAAAAAAGTGACACAAAGCTTGCAACACCCCAATTGAAATGAGAAGTATAAGTCCAACATTCGCAGAAGTATACATCCCCACCAACGATGAAAACATATCAGGACCCTGGAAATTTCTCTTTTTCCCCAAAACTTTCCCTCGAGGAATTTTTATTTTTAAAAATTGTTTTGAAAATTTTAATAAAGAAAACTTACATTTCTAGAGGTCTCCTCCCGCCCCACCAATTACTCACCTCTGTTCGAATCCAGCAGACGACTGACTCCCTCGCCTCCACTCCCCTCACATTTACTCATTCCGCCATCTAAATTTTTCATTCGTCATTTGTTTGCATGCTACTGGAGGCAGCCAACTTTGTTTACATGCTACTGGAGATAGCCACATTTGTTTATAAGTTACTGGAGGCCACCATCTTTGTGTATATGTTACTGGAAGGGGCCATATTTGTTTTTTCTTCGTACATCATTTGTTTATAAATGTTACTGGAGGTGGCTATATTTGTTTTTTTGTACATCATTTGTTTATATATGTTACTGGAGGCTGCCATGTTGGGATGCTGTCACCTTGCTAGGAGCAGTCCTCCATGTTTTTTTTTATTGTCATTTGTTTTATAGTTCGTGCCTCACCTTTGTGCGACAACCCGATTATGCCACCTGATATAGTCCTATTCCTAATGGTGACATTGACCATTCCTGCAAAGTACTTAAATTTATTTATTATTTTTTACACATATATAAAGCAGTAAAGGTTTTTTTTTTTTAAAATAAGAGACGTTGTATATATTTTTTTACATAAAATTTACTGTACACATAATAAAATATATAGAGGTTAATTAATCTTCTTCGACGTTCACCACTCGATGTCCGCCTCGGCAACCCAGGAATTGTAGCAGGCAGGGAAACCCCAGCACTAGATGTAGGCCCTTCCCATTATGTTATGTCTAGCAGTGGGCACCGGATACACCCGCCACCCTGTTTACAACCTGGCCAGCTCGTGTAAGTGAGAACCCATCTGCAATCAGCTGGACAGCAGTTTCCAAGCAGGTTTCACAGCAAAATGGAGCGGACCACATGAAATCATGGAGTGTGCAGGAGAAAGCTGCTATAAAATTCGCCTGAGCAGGCGCCGTTCCACGGTTTTTCATAGACATACACTCAGGCTTGCCGATGCCAACACCGTGACGCCCGGTGCCGAGATGCTACTATCTGATGCAGGAGCGGACATAGGTGAGTTGGAAATACCCCGGGTTGTCATGCCCACGTCTGAGAGAGAAGAGGGAGCACGTGAGGAAATTCCTACACCTACAGCTGCGGCACTTGGTGCCAGGATGCCTACACACGATCCAGCGAAGAGAGAAAATGTAAACCAGGTGGGAATTGAAGGAAGCCTGTCTGCAGCTGTCCCCTCCCGTCCGGCGAGACGCATCGTAACGGCCGCATGTGTCAGATAACATTCGGCAGGTGCGGGACCGGACCCGTCTGTGTCGTGACGCCGAGGAGACAACAGAGATTACCAACACCTAGGCCTGTATTGTTTGTGTTTGGGGACACCCAGAACAACAATCTGCGATGGTCACAAGAAAGTGTCAGCAGTGACAGCATGGACAACGAGAATGGTAGCAACAAGTCAGGGGGTAAGGCGATGTCTTCCCCTCCCCACCAATCGAAACAGACCCGTCTCTCCCTGCGTGTCGAGTGCACAGTCTGTGGATGTCAGGACACACTCACCGCAGCTTTCAGTACACAGCCTGCGACGTGAGAGCACCAGCACCATATGCTAAGAAGAGCTAAACAACAGGGCAGCCACTACAACCTGCGGCCGTGGTGTGGACTAAGTCCATCACACCGATGTTGCGTGTGAACAGAGCCTGCAAGCAACAAGTGAATAATCTCCAAAGAGTGGGGAGGGGTGTGATGCATGCCACGTTTCGCAACCCATACCATTCACCACGTCTGGAGGTGAAACCCGCCAAGCCAGCTGACTGCCACCGACTGCTCAGTATGATACGTATAGGCGTGAAGTATAAAATGTATACTTAGGTTCTCTTTACATTTGTTTCTGTGGTCATACAGTGTATGTTTTTAATTGTTTTATTCTTTTCAGTGCTAATGAGTGTTCCAAATGCGTTGGCGTCATTTTCCAGGCCATTTTCATATCAAATATTATTTGTGTTCATGTGACCATGTGGTCCCAAACACGCCGCACCATGTGCACTAGAGTGACGTCTGTGCGACCACGTGTTGCTTTTTCGTATTATGTATATCACCCATGTGATACAGTGCTTATGTGTTTAATTTTTATTTAAAGGGTTTTGTAGTGTTTTAATAGTGTCTGGTGTTTTATTTGACCGAGGCATATTGATGTACGCAATGCACCAAAACATAAACAAATCACACAGCCACGTGATAAGACTCCACGCATGTAAAAATATTGTGTATGATATTTTCAGTGTCTTTTTTTATCACTTTAGAGTGCTTTGTTTTCTTCTTGTAATGAGTTATTTTCTTAAATGGAACAGTACTAACCAGTACCAATATTGGAGATAGTCAGTGTTTTGTGTTACGTCGGCTGCGAGCCTTAACAAAATAGCATAACATAACACGCACGAACCAAATGCGGCCAAATAATATGAAGTGTACTTTTTAAATTGATATCCTGTTGAAGTGTAATGTTGTTATGTTTTGCATATTAAAATAATCAAGTACAAATGAATGTAGAGAAATCCCACCATGTGCACGGCTATGTACTGGGAAAATGTAAGGCACCAAGTTGAGGTTAGAGTGCCTTATGCGGTTAGGTTAAGTATATGCTTTTATATATTTTTATTTCCTCTTAATATTCACGTGTAAATCAGCACGTAATGTTTTAATTGCTTCATATTCATTCAGTGCCACGTTCATCCACTCCATTTCACTTGTTTATGTATTTTCACTTAATTTGTGATCATGTGATATGGCACGGGAGTTTGTGCTAGGAAGGCAGCACCTGCCACCATGTTCTTTAGTCGCCTCTTGGTTACCGCATGGGATGGTCGTACAGCGTGTCCTCCCTGGGCCCTTGACTACTTCGATGCCAATCATGTAGCTTACAATAGTTTTCACATAATTAATTGAACTTCTTATTTTGCTTAGCCCGGGGAGTGCACCAATCCACAACCCTGTCCATATTTTACATGGCTGGGACGTGATTACCAATTAATATCACATAAGCATTTTTGCCGTCTTTTCTGTACCAGTGTGCACCCCCCTTTAGCAGGGCAACATTTGTTAGTGCTTCTGTTGAAGGTTTAAGAGAATAAATATTCATGTCACGTGAAGTTCCAGACTTTATTAATTGATTTGGTCACCACTTGACCGCTTAACTCATATGTAACATTTTTCACAAGGGAGTGAGCATGGGTGTATGGGAAATGCCCTAATAATTCCCACCAGACGAGGCATTAGATATGGATATAGGGATAACTTTTCCAACTTCTGCAACTACAAGATTGAGACATCGGACATCAAGGAGAACCCCGTTCAAGCCATAGACCACACGTCCGAACTGAACTCGTGCTCTCTGCTGAGATGCTGGCGCCCCACCAGATAACATGGTGGTAATTTTTTAATCATTTCCACGCAACCTATTTTCTTCCTTGATGATTCAACCTAAGATTCGAGAGACATCAAGGGTCTTGCCCAAAAGTGGCAATCCTAATGACGCCCTTGTTGGCACGCCAACTGTCTAGTTACATTAACATGAAATACTTTCACTCTCATAATTTACCATATTTAACAAAGTAGTGTGTGACTAAGGCTGAAAACTTCTATCTGTTTTTGAAATAGGCTTTATAATACTTTAAAACTTGAACTTCCATTTATTCCAATAAGTGGACAATTTTCCACAATTATTGACTATCGACAAGACCTATCTATTTTTCGTTTCTACAGCTTTTAGCCTGAAGGGCCCTAGCTACATACAATGCGTACTTATGTTGGTTTGGTCCCCAGCAGCCGACTCTCCACAAGCTATCGGCTCCTGGGTTTATTTATACTATAGTATTTTGGGGACTTGCCATGTCCACATTTGGAGAGCAACGATTAATTATCAATAATAACCAGTCAGAACTATGGGAGATTCTGGAACGTTAGCACAATTCTTGGAATTCACGTATATGTGGCGCTGTCTTTACTTGAACCTCGCGCATCTCCTATACTGGCCGGCGACCGCAGCACTCAATGCAGGACAGCAGCAAACCACCATTTCAGCTATTAGTGTGGTGAGGAATGCCGTGCTAGGTGGCAGCATATCGGTCTACAATGTTGCTATCTCTAGGCACAAATTATTGTCTGAGGTCACGTCACATCTATCGGTGTAGCACATACCAGTAGCAGATTCTAAGGTAATACACAAATACTATGTGCAATTTATTGCGTTTGTGAATTTCTAGTCTTTCAATTACCGCCGAACAATAATTACGTCTTAACAGAAGGTGAGCAGGAACGGTGATGTTTTCTGTGCATAGAATGGAGAGTCAGATGGGGTAAGCAGAAAGTTTTCAAGGGAAGAGGAATTGAGGAAGGAATGGGAAGGAATAGGCCACGGCCTATGTTAGGGACCTATCCCAGCATTCGCCTGGAGTGATTTCGGGAAACCATGGAAAACCGAAATTAGGATGGCCGACCGAGAATTGAACCTGTGTCCTCACGAATGTGAGTCCAGTGAGTTACCACTGTGCCACCTCGCTTAGTTTGAGGACATGTGCCAAAGTATCAAGAGACCTGCTTGAAGCAAACCTAGTACCGAGGTACTGATGAGAAATGCACTTCACCTTTACAGTTCTCTGCATGTCTAAGTAAATGCTCGCTATGACCGTTCTGCTTACCGCACCAATCACACAAATATTACATGCAACAAGGATGTTTGGCACAATTAAAGCACTCATGTTGGCGAGCATTGCATCTTATACTGAAGGTCTTTTCACAGAAGCGACACTGATGACGAAGTAGTGGTTCAGGCAAAGACTCGGATGGACCTGTTGGAGATGTAGGTGCTGGCGCTAAAGAAGCAGGTAATGCCAGCATTGGTATTTTAGCTAGCTCAGCCGAAAATATCGATGGTTCCATTGAATATTTCGTAGGCTTAACAGCTAAAGAAGTAGATGGTAATGTTGCACCTGTAGATGATCGTGCTGCACTGGTGGAAGTGGATGCTGCTAGTCAAGTATAGCCATTACACCTGAAGAAGTCAATAGTGCTGGTAAAACAGGAGACATCTCACTCGAAGAAGAAATCTATGGCGAGAAACCATTGGCAGGCAATATCCACTCCACTTTAACATAACTAGCCATGGAATACCTGGTGTAGAAGCTAGCCGAGGTGATGTATCTTTCACGGCAGCTGGTGTCAAGCTAAACCTCTCAGCTTACCTCCCTACTTCTTATAATATATGAGTATGCAAGACCTATGACATCATATTGACTTTGAACCAATCATATTTCATCATTAACACATTGTTCGGACACCGGCCAGCCAATCAACAAGTTGCCCTGTGATTGCAGCTGGCCAGGCACTGAGATGCTGATTGTGATTGTGATGCTGATTGCGATTGCGGTGTTGATTGTGGTGCTGATTGCAGTTTTATTTTGGCTGTGGTGCTGATTATGATTGTGATACTGATTGCAGTGCTGTTTGCGATTGCCATGCTGCTTGTCATTGTGGTGTTGATTGCAGTATGATTGCTATTGCTGATTATGATTGTGATGCTAATTGCAGTACTGATTGCGATTGCAGTGCTGATTGCGAGTGGGATGCTGTTTGTGGTGCTGATTACGATTGCAGTGCTGATTGTGGTGCTGATTGCGATGTGTTTGGTGCTGCTTGCTATTTTTGTGCTGATTGCATTGCTGATTGCGGTACATGCGGTGCTGATTGTAGTTGCAGATAACCAGTGCTACAAGTTTTAGACTGTCTCTTCAAAATACCACTCCATGTAAACTGCATCTGGCAGAAATCGCACGGAAATGGCATTCTTGAAGTTTCCATCCTGCAGGTCATTATATCATGTCGAAGCATGCTGTGCAGATCTTTACCACAGAACCTACAAAGCAAATGCATCATCGGCATTCTACGTACTTACTGTTCCATGTATAGAATGATATTGAAACGAAAATTTACAAAAGGAGCATATTTATACTTTGGTGAAGATTCGATCGCAGAATCGGTACTAACGACAACCAATTAACGATTATGCGAATTGAGGCTCCATGATCGTCAAGGTCAAAGGCAGCCCTTCCTATTCACAATTCGTCTTTGTGTTATGGGAGCACTCTGAGAAAACCCAAATACTCGTTCGCCCCAGAAGAAAACATGCAAATACTATTATATATGAACAATAGTAATATACGTAATAATGTATTTCCTATCGTATATATTATTCTAAACATAATTATGTATATTCTTCTCTTACATGCATACAAAATTTAATAAAGTAAATATTAAAACAACATCGTCACCATGTAGATTCTAAAAACTACCTGGAAGCAGGTATGCTTGCACGTGTGCAGTTACCTGACACCATGCAGGTGCAGGCCTTTGGAAATGTTAACACTGCTCTTGTCATGCAAGCACAAATATTTTTTTTAACTTTGACAGGGTCAGCTGCCCTGCCTATCAATGCATGCTCGCAAACTCAACTGTAGTAATATAATTAAATATATGAAATGTGTTTTATTTCCGATGTTCGCCTTTTCATAATATTAAAATACAATACTTAAGAAGAAAAATTATACTTTAAAATAAGTACATTAAAACTTAAAAATTAACATATACTTGAAAAAGAAATATGACTATATGAAAAAATTCTTATTGCTGGTCGATGTAAGTCTGAAAAAAAAAATATATACATTAGAATAATTACGATAGAATATTTATTCATCCACACACACACATTCCTTGTTTTAAACCTTTGTTGTGGTGTGTGCATTCCGACCCAAGGTTCGGCAGTACGGCTCTGCCCTCCATGAGAATTTTCTTCTTTTTTTTAATGTTACTACCATCTGTCATGTGAAAGTGTGAAACTCACATTATAAAAATTTTTAAACCGATTTTGCTTTTAAAAAATATCATCTATGTATTTTCCCTTTTTTTTTATTTTTTTATTTAGATTTTGGCATTTTTCAAACATTAGATCAAATATATTTAAATAAAATAATTCTACTTAATAAATGTGTTGATTCCTAGATGTATTATTGTTTTGAAAAGACTGCACAGCATCTGATGTGCGATCGTGGTCAATATTAGCACACTTGTCCCGAGAGTCATTTATACTGGGCCTTTTTTTCCCCTTCTGCACTCTTCGCCTGTCATAAAAGGTGCATCTGCCTCGTGTGCCTGTCGGTGCGTGCGTGGTTACAAAGCTAGATGGCTTGATTTTAAATTAAATTTTTTTTTTTCGTACAACATAAAAAACTAAATTAATAAAGCAAATATTAAATAAAAATCATTGAATTGATTTTTTTAAAAGCAGTATTAAAATTCGAATGTTTCTTACAAATTCCTGCCTGGGATGTACTTTAGATTAATTGTTTTATATACCTTCTTGTATATGGAAAAGTATATGTTTAAATTCGTAAGTAAATATACACACTGGCTATTCGCGCACTCTAGCAGGCGATGAAAGAACTACGTGGACAGTGGGCGAAGAAGACAAAAATAAAGAAAAGAAAGAGAAAAAGAGGTGTGATGAGATAAAGAGAGACAAGAGAGGAAGTAAAGAGAGGAAGAGATGGAATGAGAGAGAGACAAGAGAGAAAGAGAAGAAAGAGAAATGGAATGAAAGAGAGATAGACATCATGGAATGACAGAGCATGAAAAAACAACATGGAATGATAGAGCATGAAAATACAAAACAGAATGATAGAGCACGAAGTGCAAAAACAAAATGGCATTGTGGCTACCAATATGGAATCATACTGGCTACCAAGAAGGTGGCATACTGGCTACAAATATGGCGGAATCCCAGATAGTGGTTGGGTGACCAGAATGACAGAGCAGGAAGAAAGGGATCCAAGATGAACTAGCATTAAAGGTGTTATTGTGAGAGGGAGTATCTCGATGTGGGGAAGTTATGATCTCATGAAAGATATCGCAGTAATAGTCCGGGGGTTAAGCGCACAAAAAGGAGGGAACCTTGCATTTCATTCTAGAAGCAAGCCACTTTGCACAGACGTTCTTTAAGGGTTGTAGTTTTATTAAAGAACCGCAGCCACGACAAATTTCCATATGGGTGGAATACACAGCAGTGAAAACTCTATAATGTGTATATTACATAAAAATATTTTATTTTCTTCATATCTCCCAAGCTAAGATACTTAGGACAGTGGTTTCGGTGCCAATAAATGCGCCCTGTGATTTCGCACCTATTAAGCCCTTTACTAAACCAATTTAACCTTTTAAATATTCTTAAACGCCCTTGTACATTGATTTTGTGATCATTTAGTGGTGCAACAAGTGGTTTGATTTCTATGACCAGAAATCACAGCAGTTTGTTCATAGATGTTAATGTGCACTGTAATAATTTACTGTAAATTATTCAGTTACTGATCTGCTCATGCTTTGGAGTGGCGAATGGCGGTGAGACTATGAAATAAAGATTTAACTTCTACAATGTCTAGAAAATTTGTCAAGGTAGATTCAATACAGCAACCACAAGGCCTTTTCGATTCAAATATATGCCTTGAATTAGACTGGGACAAATGTATTTTGTGCCAGAAAACCACTCAAGAAAATCTGAGATGTCCAGCACGGAGTCAAAGGGGAGATGAGGCACAGATATATGCTAATTTTGCTGAACCAATTGTAGATTTTCATGAACTTGGCTGTATGCCAACTAATGTTAGTATTAGGTTATTAGATTATGGTACTGGAATTGCTAGCACACTCACTTCTCATAATGCTTGCTGGCACAAAAGTTGTAGTCAAAAATATGGTAGAGCCAAGTTTAGCAGGGAAATAAAGAGAACATCAATGGAAGAAAGTGAAGGTCAACAATCATCGCCTGTGAAAACATGCAGAGAGAAGCCTCCACACAAACCAGGAAATTGCATATTTTGTGACAAAGTGGGCACGAGAAAATATAAATTGACGAAATTGGCTTGTTTGTCTACTAGCCTTAAACTACATAATATGCAGCAGAAATGAATGACACTACTACGATTGCCAATTTTTCTGGTGGTTCTGACCTTGTTTCTGTCGCTACAGAGTATCACCTAAGCTGTCTGTCTGCTTACTATTACTGAAGGTAGTCCTTTTTGCAAGAAAATAACATAAATTCGGTGGATAGAGGACAGCTTCATGGCCTGGCCTTTGCTAATCTCATATCATACATGGAAGAACAAAGAAAATCATGTTGTGATAATGAGTATCCTGTTCTTGAAGTAGCATACTTAGCAAGAATTTATGCAGAAGGAATGAAGGAGCTTGGTTTGGATGGTGTCGTTCATTCAACTAGGTTGAAAGCTAGTATTCTGAAGGCTTGTCCTCATTTGGAAGCTCAGGAAACTTCAGGTCAACAGAGTTTCGTAGTTTTCACAAAGGATGTTGGCAATATGGTAAGAGAATCTTGCAAAACTAGCTACGATACAGAAGGGATGCAACTTGCAAAAGCTGTTGAAATTGTTAGGAGAGATATATTTGCTCATCCTTCTTGGGAATGGCATGATATATAGAAAGAAGCAGTAAGGGTGGCAGTTCCAGAATCACTTCGAGCTCCTGTGAAAATGATTCTCGCAGGATCGGCTACTGATAACGATGGTACAATGGAAGATCCAGCTGTATCAACCATTGCTCAACTTCTCCATGTCCATGCTGCCAAAAGACCAAATAAGGAAAGTTTAGCACCACATCAGCATGATGCCAGGAAGGATATGCCAGTTCCAGTGGGTATTGCTTTGTGACTGCATGGCAAGACTCGTAATAAGGAGCTGATTGATACTAAATACAAACTAGGCCTCAGTGTGTCTTATGAAATATTAAAATCAATCACAACACAGATAGCAAATAATACCTGTGAAATGTATCATGAGGAGAAAGTATTGCCCCCCCCCCCCCCTGATTTGAGAGAAGGTGTGTTTACAACTGCCTCAGCAGATAATATAGATCACAACCCTTCTTCTACTACTTTCCATAGGACGGCAATTTCTCCAATACGGTATGAAAAGGAAGGACATGAAGGCATCGTCTGCACTAGGCCTGTAAGAAATCAGAATAGGGGTCAGCAGTACATTGCAGAACTTCCTGAGTTGTACACATCAGTTCTTCCATGCTTCCTAAATGTGCACAGAGTAATGTAGATTTCACTAGGGGAATGCTTAATAACCATACTGGACACACATGAACCTGTCAAAGAAGAGGAGCAATGGCTTGTACGAGTTTCTTCAGGAAAAGAAGAATGTGTTCCATGGTCTGTATTCCACTCGTCCACAAGTCTTCCAGACACTCGGCCTTTGACTAAACGTGAAATTATGCACAATTTTCTGAACCTCCCCATTCTCTAGCCATGATTCAACACACCACGAATGTTGTCAAGGAAGCAGTAAACAAAATTAATCCAGGACAAATTCCTCTTCTTGTTTTTGATCAGCCGCTCTATGCTCTTGCTAAGCAAATCCAGTATCTTCAACCACAAACACATGGTTTTGAACAGTTTGTTATCCTTTTTGGTGGACTTCATATTGAACTGGCAGTTTTTAGATGTGCTGGTCAGTGACTTGATGGGAGTGGCTGGATTACCTCGTTGGTTGAGGCAGAAGTAGCAACATAGGGTCGAGCTGAGTCTATGATTAACGTTTCCCATATTGCACGCACAAGGTATGCACACCATGTTACTGCAGGAGTTCTATATTACCTGCAAAAGGAGGCATATGGGCAGTACATAGACTCAACAGAAGATGAGATACCTATGGAGTTCATGGAATGGCGTAAAAAATGTACCAGGTTCAACCCCGATTCAAATTCTGGGATCTCACAATAATACTGAAACTAGTTGTACTTCAGTTTATCCGTTCCATTAGGCAGGCCAATTTTGATATGTACGTTGAATCCACAGAAATACTTCTTCCCTCGTTCTTCTCTCTTGATCAGGTGTATTACTCGCGATGGCTCTCTGTTCAAATTAACGTCGCAGAGACAATGGTGTCATTTAGAAATGCCACTTTACGTGTCTCTGGATCTAGGCTGGACCATCAAGGAGGAAAATAGGTTATGTGGAAAGGATGCAAAAATTACCACCATGTTATCCGGGGGGCGCCAGCATTTCAGTAGATAGCACGAGTTCAGTTCGGGTGTGTGGTCGACGGCCTGAACAGGGTTCTCCTTGAAGTCCGATGTCTCAATCTTGTAGTTGCAGAAGTTGTAACATTTATCCAAATATCCACATCCAATAACTCGTCTAGTGGGAATTATTAGGGCTATTCCCATACGCCCATGCTCACACCCTGGTTGTTATATGCTGCCTTACACCTTGTGAAAGATATTCAAACGAGTTACGCGGTTAAGCGGTGACCGAAGAAATAAACACAGTCCGACCATTCACGACATGAATATTTATTTCTTTAGACCTTTAATAGAAGCACTTACAAAACTTGCCCCGCTAAAGTATGGTACACACTGGTGCGGGAAAGGCGGCAAAATGCCTACGTGAAAAGTAAGTGGTGATCTTGTCCCGGCCATGTACAAATGGACCAGGTTGAGGAATGGTGCACTCCCCGGGCTAGAAATATAGAAAATGTTCCAGTTAATAAAATTAAAACTATTGTAAGCTACATGATAAGTACCGAAGCGATGAAGTGCTTGGGGAGGGAGCGCGGCATGACCCTCCCACACATTAACCAAGAGGTGACTACTGAAACATGGCTGTGGGCAGCCGCCTTCCCAGCACAAACTCCTGTGCTGTATCACATGATGACAAATTACGTGAAAAATACATAACAAATGAAATGGAGTGGATGAACATGGCCCCTAAATGAATATGAAAAACTTAAAACCTTACATGTCAAATCGCACTTGAATAATAAGAAGAAATAAAGATATATAAAAACATATACTTAACCATAACACATAAGGCACCCTAACCTCAACTTGGTGGCTTACGCTTCCCTAGTGCACTGCCTTGTACATGCCGGGATTCCTCTATATTCATTTGCACTTTATTAATGTAATATACACAGCATAATGACACAACACTTCAAAGGGAAAATAAATTAAAAAGATCACTTATATTTATGGCCACATTTTGGCACATGTGTGTTACATTACAGTATTGTGTCCAATAGCTTGCAACCAATGTAACACAAAATACCGGCTGTCTAGTATTGATACTGGTTAGTACTGTCCTTAAGAAAAAAATATATAAAGCAATAAAATTAAACAGATGCAAGTAAATAAAGGACACTGAAAATTACATACGAGTATTCCATGTGTGTGGAGTATTGCCACGTGGCTGCGTGGTTGTTTATATTTACATGCATTGCGCAAGTCAATATGCTTCATTCAATAAAAACACAGAACGCAATTAAAACACTACAAAACCCTTTAAATTAAATAATAATACATAGGCACTTTATCGCATGGTGACAACAAATAATATTAACTCAGAAAAATTGCCTGGAAATTACGTTAACATATTTAACATGTATTAAGACGGAAAGAAAAATAACACAATTTAAAAGAAAACACTATAGGGCCACGGAAACAGATGTAAACAAACACTTTGTACAGCACGCGTATTTAATTAAGCTGTACTGCGTACACATCACACTGGCTGAACATGGTGCGGATGGTGGTGGTCAGCTGGCTTGGTGGGTTGCTCCTCCAGGTGTGTGAATGGTCTTGGGCTGGGACACGTGGCACACATCAACATCAGGGATTGGATACTCCTGCACGAGAAGCATATGTCCATTGAAGAAGAGTTCTGTTCTGGTTCTTTTGTTGCACATAAGTCCAAAAAACTTTTCTCCGCAAATGCTTGGGATCATGTACATGAACAGCTAAATGTATGCATTAAGAGAGATGGAGGATCTATAGGACTGACACAAAACTCTACAGCACTGCGAAAGTGGACACTTGCAAGTCCCCAGGTATGTTCCATACTTAAAAAGTTTGAGGAAATAATTGGCATAAATCATTTTCACGAGGATGAAACTCCAAGCAGGCACCCTGATGATACAAAATCAAAGATTGTGAAGTTTAAAAAAGATATTTCTTCACTCAAAACACTGTTTGAAAGGTGTGAAAATCCTTTCTGGAAGATAGTGGGGAACTCTACAACATTGCAATAAAAGTAGGATGCTGATTCTGCGGTCATTACTACAGTAGAGACTATACAAGAGGAAGGAGAAAAATTATGCCAATGTTTCTTCAAGAATAGACTGACTGATTGTACCACTGATCTAATGGATCCAATAAAGCTTGACAGATTTGCTTTATTTAATCAGAGGAAAAGCTTACAAACTAAATCAAGAAGTAAAATATCTACAATAAGAAATGATTGCGCACTCTTCAGTAAACTTTACATTGCAAGTCCGAATCATGCAGGTGACATACGGGAATTTTTTCGGCATGAAAATCAGTATTTTCCCCCTTCTCTCACCTACATGTGTAGCATGCACACTTGCCAGATGTCAAATCTTATTCCGAGCCTCACATTTTTCGAAGACACAACAGCTGAAACTGGCCCAACTGTGCAACCAGGGGTTCGTGAGTAAGAACACACGTTGCTCCAAATACGAAAATACCTAACAATTGGTCAAATTTCTTGAGGGATCTCCAAAACAAGACAGAACTTTTCCCTATGTTGGCTAAACACAAACTGTGCATTGCAAAGAATGAGGATGAGTTATACACCACTGTAGATACACATGTTCTGTCATCTTGTTAGATCTTTGTCCATGTGACTCATACTCCATGCACCAGATGAAGTAGCTCTTGGATGCAAAGCAATCCTGTTACAACCAGTTGATACCGATGCTCTAGGCCTTGCTATTGCTGCAGCACAGTAACTTATCGAAGAGCCAGAAATATGGGTATCTCTTGGTACTAGGAAAAACCATAAGTTCATTGCTGCACACGTCATAAACAGATCACTTGCCCCACAAATATCTAGTATATTGCCAGTTTTTCATGCCTTCTCTAGGTGCGATGTGGTTTTTGCATTCTTTGGAAAAGGAAATAAAACAGCTTGGGAAACGTGGCGTGCCTTCCCAGAAGCTACATCTGCCTTTCTGGAAGTGTCACATGATACCATTACAAGGATGATGGATACTCTAGAGAAGTTTGTATTACTCATGTATGACAAGTCCAGCAGTGATACCACTGTCAATTCAACGTGAATGACTCTTTTCACTAAAAAAGGACGGAAGCTTGAAGACATTCCGCCGACAAAGGATGCACTTTCTCTTCACGTTGTGGCGTGCTGCCTATCAAGGAGGGTTTATTTGGAGTCATGCTACTACTCCTACGATGAAGGCACCAAATCCTGCTGATTACGGGTGGAAGAAATGTGGAGAAATCTGGGAGCCAGTGTTGATTTCTTTGCCACATGCAGCCGAGTCCCTAGCAGAACTGTTGATATGTAGGTACAAACAGATTTGTTCTACAGCCCGCTGCAAGTGCAATAGATCCAGCTTGCCATGTACAGCACTATGCACTTGTAATGGGGAGTTCGATGTACAGGAGTAATGCAAATGCTGACAAATATTATGTATATTTAAAAATAATGGTATAGATAGTGTATATTAAAAGAGGTAGTTTTCTTTCAGCCTTGTTGATGGACTGAATATAGAAGACTGAAAATTATAAGAGAGACATTATTAGTATTTCTTCATAACGAAGGCTTAATTAATTTTGTTTACCTCCAAATAGAAAATAATAAGTGTTTTATTTATTGTCTGAGTGTTACTCTCACATTTAATTACTAAGAGACTCAGCCCGTGGCTTTTTTTTGTATTGTCATGGGGCTAGAACAGTTACCATGTTAACAAATTTGGTTATCATACAAAGACAAAAAAAAACATATTGCATAGATATATGATGTGAAATTAACTCAACATTGAATCGCTCTATCCACTGAGCTACGAAGGCCCCATTTGATAAATATCTATCCACTTGGCCACTGTGGCCCCACTTGATATACTGTAATTCTATCCACTAAGCCAATGCCACTTGGAATCGCTTTATCCACCGAGCCACTAAGGCCCCACTTTAAATCTCTCTATCCATTGAGCCACTGCGGCCCTACTTGGAATGTCTCTATCCACTAACCTTAACTCAACATTGAAGCGAGACACTTAAAGTGAACAAAAATGATGTTCCATTACCTTTATATCTCTATGCAAAAATCTCTATGCATTAATACAAAACTTTTCATAAGAAAAAAGTAATTAAAATGAGTTTTTAGAGTAAAAGGTAATGATCGCGTAATCTGATCTTGCTGAAATTCGAACTTGACTTGTATTTTACCCTGAGGATTCGCTCTGCAAGATTTGAAGATATTCTGTTGAGTTTCAAAGGACATAGAGGTATTAAAGAGGAACAGACAGACAGACAGAGATCGTCTACTTATTGCGAAGGATTCCAAATGTTATCGTCCAATATATATTTGCTGTGTAAGTGTGGAAGTTCGTAACTCTGCGTGCCTTTTCAAAATGTCGCATCTGCTCCAAACAGGTTTAACTGATTTTAATTGACGATATGCATTCATTAGCACCAAAATGATTGCCTTTCATCAATTTTTTTTGGTGAGAAAATAATAAAAAATGAATTTATTGGAAAAATAATAATTCTTCACCATTTTTTCAGCTGTGTATTTTACCCGCATGGAAAGTGGCAGTGGCTCCACTTCTTAAATCAACCTACAATACTTAAGGAATGTCTGTGCAAAGTGGTTTGCTTCTAGAATGGAATGCAAGGTGGTGTCAACTAACCCCCGGACTATAACTCTATTCACCCACTACACCATTGTTTGAAATGTTATTGTTTGAGAGTGGTGGTCACGATGAAGTATATATTTGTGGTTATTTCCCTATTCATATAAATAAGGTGTTACGGATGTAATAAATATGATTGGGTAGCTGGTTTTTTTTCTTTACACACGTGTTTTCTTGCCAGCATATACGCTTTGTATGTTTTTACAGTAGAAGTTCTTGTGAGGGAATAAGGTTTTGAGAATTAGATAATGATGTTAGCGCGAGGTGAGTTCTGAATTTTTTTTTTTCGTGCGTATAATCCTTTTTAAACAAAGACGGTTCAATAGTGTGTGTCATGGATTACTTTCACGATTTGTGGAATATCTAAGGTGAGGGAATACAAAAATGTTAATAGAGTTAAGAAATCTTAAGGAAAATAGAGTGGTGATGGAGATCGCTATATCCCTCAATTCGCACGAGTCGTTGACAAGTGATTTGCCTGTTGAGACGTTTGTGCTGGGCGGTGTGTGATGGCGAGTGGTTTAGGAACGATGAGCGTTTCACAAGGCATTATAATTATAAGATCGCGCTGTGGAATATTGTTTGCGCAGGTGGATCGCAGCAGATGTGTTGCTAATCCTGTCCTTTGCAGGTCGGTTGGCCGTCCTCACGCCTACCTGTGTTATAAATACTAGAGATGTGTACGGTGTGTCTTGTTTTTTTACACTATTCTATATAATACAGTGTGCGAATTGCATAATAAATTTGCGTCACAAGTCAAACGTGACAATATCTTTATTGTAGAAAAAACATTCACTCTACTACAAAACACCAAAGTCACAGTGCTCTTCTAGAAAATTAAAAATCTGAATCGCGAAAATTGCAGCACAGAATGTGTAAAACTTGGTTCCTTGTAACTGGGAAGTTCGTGTGAAATATCTTCTTTTCACGAGTTCTCACAATAACAGCAGACTTGTAGAAAACTTGCTTCCACTTGTTTCTCATAGCTCCACCGAGGAACTCTCCCGCCGGACGCTCTCGATCGTATCCTCCACCTAGAGAAAACAAACACATTTTAAAGTAAATGAGTGAGTGGAGAGATTTGGGTAGATCTTAATATCGAGTGAGTGGATAGATTTGGGCAGATCTTAATATCGAGTGAGGGGATAGATTTGGGCAGATCTTAATATCGAGTGAGGGGATAGATTTGGGTGGTTCGTAATATCAAGTGAGTGGAGAGATTTGAGCGGCTCTTAATATCGAGTGAGTGGAGAGATTTGAGCGGCTCTTAATATCGAGGTCTTGAGAGGCGCTAAAGGTGAAGTGGAGTGAGTTTGGAGCAGCGCCGGAATGCAAAGGCAGGGGGATGAAGGAGCTCTCCGAGAAAACCAGCGGCATCGTCCGACATGATTCCCACTTCCAAAAATCCAGAGTGAACCGGCCGGGAATTGAGCCCGATTTGCCTTGGTGGGAGGCGAGCAGCCTAAACGCTGAGCCACCGTGGCCCCTAACATTTCAAATTTTTAAAGTAAAACTTCGGACTGGACTGAACTCGATCCGGAGTCACAACGTATCGAACACGGAGTGCACGTGGACCGGAAGTCGCATTTAGGGCAAATATTTTCAATCTGGATTGACGTGTAAATAAAGAGCGAAGATGTAGTTAACACGGATCCAAAATTGTCTAATGATATCCATAGACGATAATGTTTGTGTTTCAAATTACTTTTGAAGCCAGAATTTTTCATTTCGTTTCTCACCAAATAAAATCTGTACCGTTTTTTTTTTTTACCATCCGGTAATTCTAGATATAAAACTCCGTACGTGAAAACATGAAAAAAACAATTCACTTACAAAATGGTGACATTTGTTTTTTCTCTCACTCCCAATGAACTCCTGTCGGACGTGTTTGGAGTAAACTTTCAACCCGGATTCTACACTCATGTCCACCTTGCCGACTGGAGGCGATTACTCACTCCAGCCCTACTTCAGTCCAGTCTGGATGTGTTCATGGGTAAATTTTCAATCGGAATTATTCAGTCTACTCCAAGTTCGATCCGGATTGAAGTTTTACTCTAAACGTGCTTAATAGAATTAAGGATATTTCACACGATCAAATATTTATTGAACAAGAAAATCACTTCATTAGCCTTTCAATGAATTACATTCAACAAGCTTTCAAGTTTCAACATGAAGATTTTTCACAAACTTTTAAATGAAACCATTTCAAAGAATACCAAAAGAAACTTTTTCGAAGTATCTACGACTCACGCACGAAAATAATTGGCTAAACCACAACAAATTTTCATCATTTTAACTATGCATTTTCTCTTTAAAATAATATTCGTCCTTATTTTGTAAAAACTGTAAATGTGTGCACACAGTTCATATATAATGAGGCTACTTCCATTAATAGGTAGGCCTGCTGTCAGAAATCTGTGATATGCGGCCAGAAAAGCTGTGATACGCAGTCATAAAAGCTGTGATGCGCGATTAGAATTTTTCATTCAAGAAAATATAGAACATGTTACAAACGAAAATCATGAAGGAAGACGAGACATTCAAGAACTGAAAGAAAATGGCCGCAATCATGATGTTTCTATCACGTCATATATAGGGAAATAAAAATTTCGCGTTTTGAACGACCTGTAGGCTAGACTACACGGTCTGTGTAATTTCGAGTATTAGCTTTATTTTCATTGGCTGATGCCCCAGTGTGCAGCCAGCTCTATCTCAGACCAGGTGACACGGGATACGGTGTTTGTTTCCTTGCAGGCGTGCTATTGGCTCAGAATGAGTGCTCTTGGGCGTACCTAACGAACTGTGCTCCAATCGCAAACATAACAGTAATTTACATGTGCTTGACGTCTAGCTTGACCTAAAATTAATTCGCATAGTTTTCCACCCCGTGGTAATATAGCATTCAATGAATTTAATTCAATAAAATTGAAGTTAATTTAAAAATAAAATTTGATTGTGTGAAAAGGCATTAGTCTCCTCGTTTGGCGAGACAGTCTCCGAGATGGAGTGGATGCAGTCAATAATGTTGTAGTTGGCGCACATGCTGCACAATAACCAGTATCTTGTGTGAAAAGGCATTAGTCTCCTCGTTTGGCGAGACAGTCTCCGAGATGGCGTGGATGCAGTGAGTAATGTTGTAGTGCGCGCACATGCTGCACAATAACCAGTCACTTGTGGGAAAAGGCATTAGTCTCCTCGTTTGGCGAGACAGTCTCCGAGATGGAGTGGATGCAGTGAGTAATGTTGTAGTGCGCGCACATGTTGCACAATAACCAGTATCTTGTGTGAAAAGGCATTAGTCTCCTCGTTTGGCGAGACAGTCTCCGAGATGGAGTGGATGCAGTCAGTAATGTTGTAGTGCGCGCACATGTTGCACAATAACCAGTATCTTGTGTGAAAAGGCATTAGTCTCCTCGTTTGGCGAGACAGTCTCCGAGATGGAGTGGATGCAGTGAGTAATGTTGTAGTGCGCGCACATGTTGCACAATAACCAGTATCTTGTGTGAAAAGGCATTAGTCTCCTCGTTTGGCGAGACAGTCTCCGAGATGGAGTGGATGCAGTCAGTAATGTTGTAGTGCGCGCACATGCTGCACAATAACCAGTATCTTGTGTTGCAGCGTTGGACTACTTTTCCTCCTACAAGACAACCAAGCCCACACTCTTATTGGCTGTTCACGGTAAAATGGGCGCTTTTGAAAGCCCTGCTTAAGATCTACTTGCAAGCGCGTTGTGTATTCTTCCGCCTTGTGTAAGATTAACACTGCCATGGGCCTCATCACTTTATTCATGCGTAGGTCAAGTGAAACTGTGAAATTATTAGAAAAGTAAATATTTAACTAATCTGCTAATTTGTTCACTTCGATGCATTAAAAAAACGGAAAGCGAAAGAAATAATTAAACTGATCAGAAATGGTTACCTAACACTTTTTATTCGACGTTAACATACGAAACTACTGCCCATCAATAATTACAAACTTTTCTGGGCGCATGTTACTCAGGACGCCCGTTGAAATATATGCAGGCAGGGACAATGACTTTTTTCCAAGGTTGATTTCAAAAATGCTTAATTTATCGTGAACAGCCTTTACCAATAAAATGATCAATGTTACAACAACAGGGAGGGGGCAAGGCCATTTTTGCCCCTCCCATGAATCGTTGGAGGAATGGGCAAGAAAAGAAAAAATTAAGTACAAGAAAACGTTTTCGCAAGTTGCGTGCAGTACACATATTTGATATTAATTTTTCTTTCTCTCTCTCTCTCTCTCTATCTCTCTCTCTCTCCCTCTCCCTCCCTCTATCTCTCTCTATCTCTCTCTATATATATCTCTCTCTCTCCCTCCCTCTCTCTCTCTCTCTCTCCCTCCCTCTCTCCCTCCCCCCCCTCTCTCTCTCTCTTTCTCTCTCTCTCTCTGACCAAAGTTAGCAACAGAGAAGGGCAGAGGTAGTTGACTCCCCCCCCCCCCCTTTTCACTAGTCAGAGGGGGTAGGGAGGTCAGCTGTATAGGCACAAATATATTTTTTTGATTGGGGAGGGACAGAGAGAGAGAGAGTACGTGTGTGTGTGCGCGCGCGCGTGTGTTTCGTTGATAAAGTAGCGCCTAGAAACATTTCTAGGCCGTTTTATTTACCTAATTTCTTATTTGACTAATAACTAGCTGTATTTTTCTCTTTGCTTCAATGTGTCCATAATATTATATGCTTGGTCGGGTGATGGGTTAGGTCTTTACCTACCTGTTTACGTCCCTGTTTCATGTTGATCACTTTAAACTCGTGCTGCAATAGAAATAACCATTACAATTACCATATTCATACACACAGCCATTACCATTACAAAAATACTGCGCTGCAATTGACATGATCAAACCGGATGATTTCGTGTATTAGCCAATATGTTTTCACTTTCATATTGGGACTTTTAACGTATAGTTGTATAAATTTTCACTTATGTAAGTTGGCCAACTAGTTCTATATTTTAACGACTTTTTCGTAAATTGATTTTTCGAGTAGACATTCATGATGAATGTAGAATTATTTTTGCTTGTGTAGTTATCATGTTTACGAAGCACGCGCTAAATAAACCAATAAACACACGAAAGGAAAAATAATAATTGGAGTCAATTGTATGTTTAGCTTCGTGACTGTAGATGCAGAATTACGAAAGAGATTTTGATATGTGTAGTAATGAGAATGGATTCTGATTGGCTATGCATAGGTTCTTGCACAATAAAGTTGAAAGTTAGCGAACTTGCCATGCATTTATGCGTTGGCAATGGTTATGGGTATTGTAATGTAATATCTGTGTGTAGCAAACACCATTATACACGAGGTATAAAAAAAATTACTATTATTGGTATGGTTATGTTGATTGTAGCATAGTCTTTGCTCATACATCGGTCAGCAGGTGAAACTATGAAATTATTAGGGAAGTAAATATTTCACAAATTGGCTCATTATTACACTTACATGCATTAAGAAAATTGAAAGCAAAATAGACATAATCTGTTCACGATAAAGTGAGCACTTTCGAAATCAACCTTAGAAAAATGCCACTGCCCTTACCTGCATATATTTTATAGGGTTCACTGGGCAACATGCTCCCAGTAAAGTTGGTAACGATGAATGAAAAGTTGTTCCATATCTTAACTCCGAATAAAAAGTGTCAGGTAACTATTTGTGTTGACTTAAATAATTTCTTTCACTTTCTGTTTTTTTAATGCATCGGAGTGTAAAAATGAGTAGAATTCCAAAACATTTTCTTTTGTAATAATTTCACATTTACACTTGACTGACGCATGACTAAAGTGACGGGGCCCATGGCAACATTAATTTTGCATAAGGCGGAATAATGCACGATGTGCATACAAGTATATATTAAGCAGCGCTTTCAAAGGTGCTCATTTAACCGTGAACAGCCTATAGTTTTAGTATTCACGAATATTCACCTAATACTTTAAATTCAACGTCAAGATATGGAACTACTTTTTCCTCCGTCGTTACCAACTTAACTGGGCGCAAGCCTGTCAAGTGTGCTCGTTGTAATTTACGCAGGTTGGTTGCAGTGACATTTTCCAAAGGTTGACTTTGCAAGTGCTCAGTCAATCGTAAACAGCCTTCAGCACGGAATTGTACCCTTGTTTCTCATGCAGGCTCGTCATCGGTCGAAAGCGATTCGGATCGTGTCTAACACACTCTGGCTCAGTAGGAGCAGAAATTTGAATGTACACTCGATTGAAGCACAACTAGTCCTCGAGTGAATTCGCGAAATTAAAAATTTCCTGGGCTCTATAGATAAATAATGACAGCAAAAAAAAAAAAAGTCAACAGGGTTAAATAAAATGTTTTAAAATTAAATCGAAGCAGAAGGTAGAGAGTTCTGTTTGTGTCGCTCTCCATCTTCCCCATTACCCGAGGTCAAGGTTATGCTGCACCCGTCTTTGACAAATCGCTAGAGCTAGTGATTTTCCGCGAAACTATATGAATACACGGTAGACTTCAATACTATAGGCACCCAACAGCAGTTTATCTATTTCCATTGGTTGCTGTCTGCTTGAGAAGGCGTTTTCATATTTGATCGGGCCTCTCAGAATTCGGACACATCAACCCGGCTCCTACGTGTCAATAAGTAATTCAGCCAATCAAGAAAGGTAAGCGACCCTACAGTGTTTTTGAAATATAACTTGTCTTGAAATCTTTTCGCGAAATTTCACTTCCCCTAACAATCGTGTTTGTCACGTGCCTCGCCATTTCTCTTTTATTTTTCTGCGTCTAATTTACAGCTACACTGTAAAAAAATAATGGTAAAATTACCTGACAAGTGTAAGGTAATATCCGCAAACTTGTGTGGGGAGCATCGTTTTACCTTGCGTGTCAGGCACTCTGGAGTAAAATTCACGTACATAGCGGTGGAAAATCCCATAAATGGATGGGAAAATTACATTACGACGTGTGCATCTCTTCAGCATTGTCTCAACAACTAAGTGGGAGGACGGGAGGAAGAAACAACCCTGTAACACAATAATATTCAATTAAGCTCTCATGTTGTCATCGTGGTGTAATGGATAGCGCATCTGCCTATCGTGAAAGAAATCAATGGTTCGCGCCCACCTACCAGCAAATTTCGTGTGATTTTGAATATCATTTTATTATACGATATACTTTATAGTACCTTACAAGTATGGGATTTCCCCCCACTTTTTACAGGTACTTTTCCCGCACGATAGGGGAATAGTATCTTACTTGTTATGTAAATTGACTCCTCATTTGACAGGTAATTTTACCTTACATGTAGAGGTAATTAACTTCCCTTACATTTAAGGGTATTTTACTATAGCTTTTTCACAGTGTATTTTAGGAACATAGATAGAGAGGCGTTAGCCCGTTGCTGTTTTCTGAAGAGCACGCAGGTCCCAAGGCCATAGGCCATTACGTGTGAGCGTATCATGACAGGGAAGTATCGATCTGGCTCTGCATGGGGCCTTGTGTCACCACATGTGACAACATGTACAGTGAACGTGATTACCTACATATTATGCCTTTTGTCCCGTCGGGCCATCGAGAATGTCTCGTGCAGGGGTCGCCGAAAATTAAAATATTGAACTTATTTCTAGTAGGGATTATTTAATTGGACTATATATATGTATGTGTGTGTATGAGTGTGTGTGTAATATTCATGGTAAAGTAAGCCTTTTGAAGACGTCTCATGTGGAATAATAATCAATAAATATATCTTAATGTAGCAATAAAAGTAATTTATTTATTGTTAAATTAAACTTTTAGTTAAATTTTATCTGTAAATTATAATATTTCATTTATACATAATATGAATAAAACAAAGAGAAAATGGGTGTGTTGGTAATGTCTAGTAATAAGTAGTTCTTTTGAAAAATATAATTACGCTGAGTGGGCATGAATTAGGGGCGTTGTCCCTTTGGTGTATTTTTCCACACTTGATTCAGCTTTGTTTGCATGAGGCGGAGGAATATTCAGAAAGTAGAACACTAGCAGGGCTTCAGAAAAGTTGGAAGTAACCGTGAATGGACTACAGGCACTTAAAAAATAGCTGGAAGGAGGTCAACTATATTCACAACTACAGTAATCTATTTGTCTATACTCTAGCATAGCTCCGTCGTGTTACTCTAGCATAGCTCCGTCGTGTTACTCTAGCATAGCTCCGTCGTGTTGGGCAACATGACAATGGAACGCCGAGTTTTGAAGAAAGGTCATTTCTAGTAAAAGCTGTTCACGTTAAACTGAGGACTTTTAAAACCCCTTCTTATGATCTAATTGCATCTACTATGTGTATTATTCCACTATATGTAGAATTAACATTGCCATAGGCCTGATATCTTTATTCCTGCTCCCGTCAAAGGAAACTGTAAAATTAATAGAAAATTTAATATTTTAAAAATTTGCTAATTCTTGCGTTTAGATAATAAGAATTAAAACAGACGCAACAGAAACCATTTTAGTATTTACATTAACACTTTTGATTCCACGTTAAAAAATGGAACTATTTCCATCCGTTTTTGCCAATTTTACTGGGCGCAAGCCAGTCAGTGTGCCCTATGCGGGTATGGGCAGTGGTATTTTTCAAAGGTTGATTTCAAAATGCTCAATTTACCGTGAACATCCTACATAATAGGATGTATAGGCCATCGTGGTAAATTCAGCAGTAATAGAGAAAAAAGTATTTTATTTGCGACAATAGTCTCCTCTTAAGCCATGTTGTTTCTTATTGAAATTGAGATAAAGGTATCGGAGCAGCGTAACTATATTTGAACCAGCGTCGTTTTTCTATGTTCAGAAAAATAAATATACACGTTTGGCTCGAGCTACTCTCGGGTATATTCCTCACAACATTAAGAGATACACGAATGAAGATCTCGGAGTATTCTCTTTTCAACCTTAAGGCTCCTTCCGCCCACCTAGAGGGAGTTTCTTCCGCGTTTCAGGCCGAGGAGTGCCGGGGCAATAAGGACGACACTGCAACGCTCATCTAGCGCGCCATCGCCGCTAAGAGCGAGCTCTCACCACCTCCTCAGTGCAGTGTTCTCGTCGCACTACGTATATCTATGGGACGTTAAGTGGTGACAATTATTATTTTATTGATGAAAATTCTTTAGGACGGTCCAAAGCAGGGCCCGTGCGTAGATCTGTATGTATCTGACGAGTATATTCTGCGATACGGCGCTTTGAAAAAACCTAAAACCTGTTTTTAGACTTTTTTGGAGTGTTATGGGATGGTGTTTCTAAAGAGCGTGACGTGTTGAAAGCACTTAACAGCCGCCGTCTAAAGTGTGTTCCTTGCGTACATCAGCACATTAGATGGACATGTAATAGTTCCGTGGGGAAACGAGTGTTTCAAACACACACAACGACGCAGATCGCGCGGTCGCTGAGGGGGCCGGAGCCTTAAGCTACTTCTACACCGCGAGCGAAACATAATACATCTCGTGCCTGAATGTCTCGTGCAAGGCAGATCTCGCACGAACGCAGGAGAAAGAACTTATCCTGTTTTCTCAGGAGACTTCTGCATGGGGCGAGTGATTATATCGGTCATTCTCTGCTAGTCATGTGACCACCTACCTATCAACCAATGAGGAAGGAGAACAGCACACAATATAACTGTGCTAAAAGGAATTCGGCGAAAAAATATTCATTGTGAAGAACTCTTGAAAATTTTGTTTTGGAAATGGAGTGGAGTACAGAAAGGGTTTTGAGAATTTTAAAAGAATACAATGAATTTTCTGTTATATTCAATAGTTCATACTTAAAAATATATTGTTTTAATGAGATTTAATCATTGAAATAATGGCTAATTAAGATATTCTGAGGCCATAAAAATTGTTTCTCCTGCAATTGTATTTTGCTGCAAGTTCGATCTGTCGGCTCTCCTATAGTGGAATTTTCCTGATATCGTGCGAGGCAGCTGTACAAAATCCATTTTGCATCGTGTCCGCCCAACTCGCACCAAGGCGAACCAGGTTCGAATCCCGGATTTTCGCACTTGGGAATCGTGCCGGAAGATGCCACTGACCGGCGGGATTTCTCGGGAATCTCCAGTTTCCCACGCCCTTGCATTCCGGCGCCACTCCATACTCACCTAGCTCCACCTGCATCGGCTCTCAAGACCTCGATGTTAAGAGCCGTCCAAACCTTGGTAGACCTGGTGCGCAGGCTTGAGTAGTGACTCACCACGCTGACGTCATCGTCCATGATCCTCGCCTTCTTCGGCAGACGCAACTTAGCCGACTGCACCCGCTGGTTCAGGATCTGCACACACACACACATAGCAGTCACGACGTGTTCAAAGAAAGCTTAGGTTATATATTATGTTCACGATAATGTTAGCACTTTTGAAAGCAACCTTTGAAAAAGCAATTCACTGCTCCAACCTGCATAGATACACCTCACAAACAGTTTGGAATATTGTGCGATATGACAGTTAGGATGGTATCAGTTATGTAGTTCTTTTATGATCAACAGAGAGCGCACGAACACATTGAACATGCCTGGGGCAAGTTCACAACCTCCAGAAACACTTCCAGATCTCGTAAGAGCTTCCCAGATGGAATGGGGACCTTTTCCCGGAAAATGACTTCAACACACTGATTACACGCATGCCACGGCGTGTTAGGGACCTACAAAATGCACATGCAGGCCATAGACTGCACGAAGCTGCAGTGGAAAGACTGAAACCTACCCTAGTCAGAGACAACTTGACATAAATTGTGTTTGTTAGTGTTTGTTTGCGTGTGGTTTTGGATAATTGTTTTATGTTACAAAATCTTTGAATTTCACTTTTTTATATCGGTGCCGTTGATAAGGTCTAATTGACATGCTTTCGTTTATGTATATTCCATACAATTTTTGCTGTCTTTATGTATATTCCATACAATTTTTGCTGTCTTTATGAATATTCCGAGCTTTTTGTGAGGTTTTTATTTTAACGGGCGCACTAAGTGTCATGCGTCCAGTAAAGTTGATAATGATGGAAAGTATTTCCGCATCTTAACGTTAAATTAAAAGACTCAGGTAAACATATGTTAAAACTGATATGACATCTTTTGCTCTCCGTTTTTTATGCATCTAATACCAACAATTAGCATATTTATAAAATACATACTTTTATAATAATTTCACAACTTCACTTGTATGACGCATTGGATGAAGTGGTTAGGTCCATGGCAATGTTAGTTTTACGTATGGCGGAAGAATACACAACGATCATACGCATAGGTCTGAGCAGGGCATTGAAAAGTGCTCACGCAGTTTACCGTAAACAGTCTATTAAGTCCATTCATCGTTATTTCCAACTTTTTTAAAGCCATGCTTAGTTTATTCTTTCAGGCAATTCACCGGTCTCATGCAAACAAAATTTAACAAAGTATAACAAATTACTCTTAGTGAACAATGAACCGCATTCGTATGCTCTCAGTTTAATCAAATTTTACAAGAGAACTATTTCTTAATACAAGGAATTACCGACACGCGTACTTCCTCTCAGTTTATATCCATATCTGAAGTATTATAAAATGTAAATAAAATACAAGTAATAAAAGTATATTTTAACAAAAAATAGGAATAGTCTACGTTAACAGAAGTATCAAACGCTTGTGATACATGAGATATTTAGGAAACATCTCTACCACACAATGTTCAACTTTTAAACATTATATTTAGGGACATGTGTTTTTCAAGAAAAGATTTCACGACCAGTTGTACTCCAAAACACTTTAGTTCATATGCACTTTCGTGGTTGGATGATTTTAAATGCCACGTGCCTCAAGTGCCTGCCCGCGAATCATGGACGTTCAGCATCGGGGTTCTTTATTACGATTGGCCCAATCAAATAAGAACATGTCTTCTCTCGTATACACGGTGCCAATAACAAAAGGATGTTGTGGTTGTTGGCGTAAGATATTGAAGTCTAGCGTGGCCATAAATATTGTCGCGAAAAACACATGCCCTTAATTATCTGTAGTAAAAATGAGTCAAATAATTTTTTGCATAAACACATGTCAAAAATCACAAAATTTACTGTTTTAGAAATGTAAAGATATTGAAAACTTGTATATGTAATGAAATGAGATAACTCACACTGAAATAAAAAGCCACGAGCTACTTCAAGACATCTATTAAATCTATAAAATCGTACATGGAAATGTTTTTATAATTTCAAATATTCCTGGAATTAAGGAAATACTCGTGCTTTTCTCCTGAATTTTTGTAAAATAACTTTTGCTAAGCACACCTTAAAATGAACTATGACGAGACCTCCAAGTTGTCCTTGTTCTATTTTCTGCAAATAGTTTGGTTTATTTTATTCGCACATTAGAAAAATATAGTCAAAATGTTGACTTTGACATGTTATTTTGCAAAAAAAAAAAAAAACCAAGCGACAAAAAATTCTTTATTTGAGGAAAAAGTTGTCACAGGCAATGTCTACAAATTCAACAGTGTGTGGTTCGAACATAAAATAAAACATATTTTCGTGGTCAACACTTCCAAGTCTGGCGCGCGTGGAACTCTTCCCGCGAGAATCAAGTGTCGCCAGCTACAAGCGGCTCACGGTGAGCTGAGAACTTTTGAAATAAACTTTTGAAAAATGTCACTGCCTCTTCCCTGCATATATTTGAGCACTTTGCCCGTATTCTCGGGTAAAGTAAACAGCAAATATCGCCACTCCTGAAGACAGCATCTGCAGTCGTATAGTTTCATTGTTTTCGCAGTTTTTATCGTGATTTTGCGATAGCACTTCATCTCGTCCACAGATATTGCCGTCAATACAAGACTGAGTTGTTTTAAAAAAAAAACAGAAAATGAACACGATAGATTTTAACTTATATCGTGTTAAGTATGAAAATATATTCGACTAGAGTCGAAGGCGCAGAAGGTTTGTGCGCCACAGATCTGGGGTGCGGGAGGCTCTGGGTTCGAATCCCGGGCAAGGCATGGACGTTAATTTAAGTTAAGTTATAAGTTAGTCTGTAAGCCATCCCCTGCCAAGCCTTCCAGCATAAAACCGGCGGACGTTAAAAAAGCCATTTACAACAACAATACAAATATTTGACTGGAACACGGGTACTCAGCCAGTAATAAATGTTGCTTAGGCTATCCGCTGTGGTTTACACCAATATGTGTAAAAACATGTGTAAACTTAGAGATCAACAGAACTTTTGTTCTTGTTGTGTATGTACACGACTCGCCTAAGGCCAGTACACACGATCAAATATTTTATCGAATTCAACTTATTGAATACAGGAAATATTCACAGTCACTTCAGTGGATTAAATTCAACAGGAACTGTATCATCATCATTATTATTATTATTATTATTATTATTAGAAAGCGTTGAAAGCCTTTTCACGCATTCAGGTGTATTCAATAAATATCGAAGTGTCACCATAAACATTTTCACAATTATTTCAGTTTAAAAAGTTGTAATTAAACTCAGTAACTTTTGTTCAAACCTCTTAAAACCATGCACTACGCTAATAAAATGATTTGTGAAAATCAAAAACAATATTTATTTTATAAGATGATATATTTTCTTTGTATGAAATAAATAAATGCGAAGACTTTGGAGCTTAAATTCATGCTAACTACTTTATTGAGATACTACATCTTATTTTATAATGTTTTAATAATTGGGGGGTTATTTAAAAAAATGAAATTCATGTAAATATAGAACATGTTCTATACGAAACTATACGAAGAAAGTTGAGTTATTGAATGGCTTGAAAGTCGAAATGGCCGCAATTATGATGCCCAGTGACGTCACAATAAATTAGGAGAAAATTTGAATAGAATAAACCTTATTTGAGCGAAAGAGCCGTTAGCTTGTTTCGAACGTTTGCTAATATACCCAGACTAGAAATGTTTTACTCTATAGGCACATTTGCAGGCATTTCACACACCTATAAGCCAGTCGCCTGTATCCAGAAGAGCAGGAACTCACGTGCTGTTGCTTACCACTACACTATTGGTAAATACTACCCCAGATATCCCTACTGCACTTAGCAACAGTTATTATTGTAAACTAAGAAATTTAGGCGGCTCTTACATCGAGGTCTTGAGAGCCGAGGCGGGGTGAAGCGAGGTGAGTATGGGGCAGACAGGAAATGAAAGAGCGGGGGAAACGGGAGATCCCTGATAAAAACCCACCGATCAGCGGCATCGTCCGGCACGATTCCCACAAGCGAAAACACCGCCGGGAATCGAACCCGGTTAGTCTAAATGGAAGGCGAATCGTCTAACCCCACCGCGGCCCATAACATGTATTAGTGGCTGGCCGCCTGCCAATGGAAAGTCGAGTTGGCCGTGTTCCAATCAAATGCCCTTCTATACTTAACGCGATATACGCTCCATCGCGTTCATGTGCGTGGGGCTGATATACAACAGTTCAGTGTTGTATTCACCCTGTCTAATGATAAGGCAGATATATTTGCAGATATTCTTCGCCTGGGCAGCAGCGGGGATAGTCTTCAGAGTTTTAACGGGCGCACTGATTAGCACTGGGCGCCCAGTAAGTTGGGTAATAACGGAGGGATAAGTAGCTAAAAGTCTGAACGTCGATTTGAAAATGTACGTTAATATTTGTAAAAACTGCAAATATTGCTTTTAATTTTATAACAGCATATTTGTGAGATTTTACTAATTCTAATAATTTTGCAGTTTTATTTTACCGAAACGTGAATAAAGTGTTCAGACCCATATCAATGTTAATTTTTTGTATGGTGAAATAATACACAATGTACATACAAGTGGATTTCAAGAAGGGCTTTCAAAAATACTCAGTTTACCGTGAACAGCTTATAAGCCCATCTGAATGTAAATTCTACATATGTGGCGGTGGTGAAATTTCGCGATAATATTTCAAGACAATCTATATTCCAAAGCTCTCCAGGGTCGTTTACTTATATTGATTGGTTTAGTTACTTCTTTACACGTGTTAACTGTCTGTACACGAATCAAGTAGGTGCCGTGCCGATGTTGCCGAATTCTGAGTGGCCCGGTCAAATATGAAAACGCCTTCTCAAGCAGACAGCGACCAATAGCAATAGACAAGCTGCTGTTGGGTGCTTATAGTTAGGGGCATCATATTTTCGCGAAAATAATTCAGGGAATGTTGTGTTCCAACGCACTTTAGTTCATAACCACTTTCGCGAGTGGATCATTTGAATTGTTACGCGTTTGTTTTATCTGTCTTCCCACGAATCACGGGCGGTTAGCATCGGAGAAACCTAATTCTGATTAGCTCACTCATGTAAGAGACTGTCTTCATACAAAGACAGTGCAATAGTGCACGTAGGATATTGAAGTTTAGCCTCCTCGCAAATTTTCGCGAAAAACAGGTGGACCTAGTTAAAGTGTATGCACGTAGGGCTGCTGAAATTTTCAAAGTATGATTTTAAAAGTGCTCAATTATTCGTGAGCAGCGTATATGCGACTGTATGGTCGCAATGAACGAACGCCAACGTGAACGTAACAGTTATGAGAGTGGCACTCGCCTGCATGCGACGGTGCCTGGCTCCAGTCTGGCGCTCCTCCAGCAGTTCCAGGGACAGAGGGCTGGAGACTTGCTGCTCCTCCAGCCGCTGGAACCTCTTCGGTGGGTGCTTCTTGATCAGGCTCTCCTCCAGCACAGGAACCTCGAACGCCATCGGTGGCTCTGTAGATACCAGCACACACAAGACGTTGGCGTGGGTTTGCAATCGAAGTGCAGATGAGAGATTTGGGCGGCTTTTAACCCTTTCAGGCCCACTTAAAAATCATGCACTGACATTGGTACAGTTCCATACAAAAATTTGTTGTGTGAAACGCTTAAAATCATGTACTGATACTGGTACAATCCCATAAAAAATAGGTTCTGTGAAATTCTTAAAATCATGTATTCCTCGCGGACTTATCGTGGTGGTGTAGTGGCTAGACTACTCATTTCCCACCAAGGAGATCTGGGTTCGATTCCCGGCGGGGTGGCTCCCGAATTTTTGCATGAGGAAATCGTGCCGAACGATGTCGCTAGATAGCGGGTCTTCTCTGGGATCTCCCGTTCCCCCACCCTTGCATTTCGGCACTGCTCCATACCCACCTCGTTTCACCCTTATCGGCTTAAAAAGACGTCGATGTTAACAGCCGCCGAAATCTCTCCACTTGAGCTTGACTGGCGGGAATATGGATTGCTATACGAATATAGATTTGGAGCCCTCGACCGACATACAGCGCTATGCTGGAGCAGCTCGGCGCGGATCCTCGAGAAATTTGCCCACTACGTCAGCAGAATACTTCAAGAATTCGACGTCTGGATGGAAGGTCAGATCCAGGTTGCCGGTGGGGGAATTACACAGTGCAGATACTTCCAATAACAGCAATGGGTCAGTCTGGACTTTAGTGGCTGCTTGCATGGCGTTCGGCCATCTTTATTAGCGAGAGTGCTGGAAGACTGTACGAGAAATGTACGCACCATCAACGGCGACAGTTAGAAAGAAACAGGAGTCGTCAGATTGTGCATCAACTTAACAAGACACGAAAAGGTGAAGAGGCGGCAGAACCTCAGGAGTAGTTGCGACACGAGTTCTGGTGCCAAGAGAGGATTCAAGAGGAACTTTGGAAATAAGAGAGCTAGAAAGATGAGAACCTCGTCTTGAATCTTGAAGAGGAGCCGGCAGCGGGTACTTCGACTGTGACGGGGACTGTTTCTGCGCATCTCGCTATAAAAAAAAAACCTGACCTCTTAGCCATGTATAAGAAGTTCGAGCTTAACTTCAAATTGAGGGAGCTCGAAGATATAACATTGTTCTCTGCAGCGATGGGAATATCGATAAGAAACAAGGATGGAGGACATCATATAGACTAGTGTTCCCGTATCCTGAATGCAAAGACAGGATGCTCCTGGTCCAATTACACGTAATCGTTCAATGGTTACAGCTAGACACATGCAAAATTCGCGTTATTTTTCGGCACCATGCTAAACTTCACAGTACTGTATGTACTGGGGCCGGCGTCGTTTCTCCATTGGCTGCTGCATAGATGTGAAGCCACGCCCTTCTGACTGAACTGCACGTGATTGGGGCACACAGTTGTGAAGTGTTCATTCATTGGCGCAGAGTTACCCAGGGCGTGTCAGCTAAAGTATGATCCAATGAGAAACGTATTGCAAAGGTACACGTGTTTTAAGTTTAACTTGTCCCCAAATAATAAATCGAATTTTGCAGGTCTCTAGTTATAGGTTTGCGCAATACTAGATACATGTTGCAAAGGACGTTGTAAGTTTGACATAGAACATAGATCAAGGGCGAAGACAGCTCCTCTGGGTTGCCAAGGGGGGTGGGGGGTGGCGGTCAAGCGCATTCCCGGCAAGTCCCTTGCCGGGGATTCCACGATCAAAGAAAATTCCAGTGATTTATTCTTCAATGGCTTGGGTAAGCTCTATAAAGACCAGGGATGAGTATATTCCAAATGGTGAGGTCAGGTTTTTACAAAGAGAAACCCCGTAGAAGAGGGTGACAAATGGCACACGGTGCAAGGCTCAGGAGATAGTACAGCCGGTCTTCGGGCAGTGAAAACTTGTTTGGTGGAAGACCACAGTATGCGGGAGGCACTGCATCGAACACTCACCAAGCGTCCTGCCAGGCGGCGGCGAGGGGCGTGTGGCGGCGGGCGCCACCTCCTTCACCTGCGTGGTGCCGCCCCCGGGGCCGGGGGTGGGTGGGGCGATGGTCACCGCCCCCGACTCGCTGTCGGCGTCGTCGCTCGCGACGTGCAGGTCTTCGTGGCGCGCCTCTCCGTTTACCGCCGCCTCCGCAGCCGCCTCCGGCGCCACCGCCGCCCGACTCGAGGCGCCGCACCCCATCACAGCATGCCGCCCCCGGCGCCGCCTCCACTCCTCTCTCGCTGCGGGGCCGGCCTGCCTACCTGCGGCACACACAAATACAAACATCACCACGGATGTGACAACAACACACTTGTCTCGAGAGAGATCTGCGAAATCCATGTCCAGAGCATTCCATGGTTTCGTATCGTTACACGCGGACGCTAGCCTTTGCGCCCTTCCCATCTCAGGATGACTTTGCAGGTATCCGGAAAACGGAAGACAAGAGTTACAAGACGGACCCTTTACAAAACTATCACGTGCAACGATAAGGCTATCAGGTCTGATGCCACTACTCTGTCTGGAAGAAAGAATAACTTCGGAGTCGTTGCGCGAAGATGTTGATCCGCTATCTCCCGTGGTGCTACCAGAGGTGTTAAGGTTCTGGGCCAGGTCACCGACAATATAACTACGGTCGCAACCAATGAGGTCTTAACAGCGAGGTCTTCAGAGCCGATGAAGGTTATTGAAGTGAATATGAAGCAGCACCGGAATGAAGTGAAGAGGGAAACGGGATATCCCCGAGAAAACCCTCCGGCCAACGGCATCGTCCGGCATGATTCCCACTTGCGAAAATCCGGTGACCCGGCCGGGGACTGAATCCGGTTCGCCTTGGTAGGAGGCGAGCGTGCTGATCGCTCAACCACCGTGGCCCCCAGTCGCAGCCGGTAAATTTGTAGCAGCCATCTAGTGAAATGCGGCGTAAGGCGAGTTATCCAACGAGTAGAGTGCTACTGTGTACGGGAGGACCTGGGGTGCTCCAGAACATTCCGGTCAGAAAATACTGGTGATATGTAGAGTGTAATAAGTTGTAGCAGATCAGATGAGTGGTATAGAAATGATCATAACTACTAGAACTTCCAAATATCAAATTTACAATTATAAAAAGAATTGAGTACGTGTTAAAAAAAACTGTATATAAAGAATTTGGTGTGGTGGTTAGACTACTCGCCTCCCATCTTGGCAGGTCGGGTTCTGTTCCCGACGGGGTCACTCCTGGATTTTCAAATGTGGGAATCGTGCCAGATATTGCCGCTGGCGGGTGGGTTTTCTCGGGGTTCTCCCGCCATTTCATTCCGGCGCTGCTCAACACTCACCCTCTCTACTAGTCTTACGTTACCACCTAATGAAGAGCATCGTTCCTGTCTGTCTCCTGTAGCATTTTCTATAAGTGCGTGTAATAATTTTGAATTATTTCCCGTCGAGAGGGTTTTTACGGTGTCTATTCCGGTTTTCCCTCACTCTACATAGCTATAGGTTAACTATAGGTACACTCAAGGATGAAGTAGTCAAGGATATAATCGCAGGCCATGGCTACCCAGACACTCTCTGCCGCGATGCATGCCTCCTTGCATGATTTCTCTCCCTTGCAGGCGTTTGGAGCTTCCCCAGAGACGCCCTTAGCTCCCGCCTCTACATCTGACACACAATTAACACATAGAATTAAGGTAGGTTAGCAAAACAATTTCGCGTATCTACTCGGAGATGCGCATGTATCTACTCTTCGGTACAGTTATCATCGTTTCGTTCTCACTTATCCTCATTTGCCTTCCCCGGTTATCTGTTTCCTCCTTGTACACCTTCCAGTCTTTTACTATTAATTTTAAGCACATTGGAGATTATTATTAGGGGGTGTAATTATTGTCCCTTCGTTGAAGTTCAAAACAATTGCTAACAGTTTTCTTCACCAAGGCGCCCACGGCACTGGGCTGTTGGGGTTGCAAAGCACGAACGACGGCGGACGCTACAAACTGTCCGGAGCGGCGGGGGAATGGCCGAAGGGGTGCAAAGTGGTATCCTGCGAGGGATCAGCATTTCAAATGAAGGTTGCGTGCGCGCGGGACTGGCTGGCGATAAGACTGAAAGACAGCAGCGGCCCCCCAAGCGGGCGCCACGCGAGGCCGCGGGACCTCAGCCTGCACGAAAACGTGAATCATTCAACAGGGTCCGTCGACCGAGATTCTGACCCACTGACCTTCCCGGCATGCCCTGTGCCTTCTCCGCGTCACTCGTGTCCGTTCCCTTCAACCGTCTTGAGGACTCGGGGCCACGTGCAGCTAAAGTGACTATACAGATTGTTGCAAAATTGCATGTCACGGGAGGACATTCCTCTCACCTGGAGGAGGAAAATATGTTATATTAACATAGGTCCGCAAACGCTTCGTTTCTTCATTACAGCACGTAATACATAACGTGCAGTGTATTGCCCGCGGGCTGGATCATGTTACTGTGGAATGCCATCGCAGCGTTTGTTTGCATGACACACGACATCTCACACTACAACACTACGCCTAGAACAGTAGGAACTGCACAGGAATTAGTTACACATGTGTGAAAGGTTATCGTCGGCACTAAAAGAAATGTTCAAAATGCCCTCAATAAGCAGGAACACATGCATCAACCCGCCGTTGCATGGACGCCAGGACGCGTTGACGAATCTCTGGAAATTTCCTGATTATTTTCGCAGCCCGTCACGATACGGTTATTTAGGGTGCCCACATCGTCCACTGGGGTTGCATACTCAAGTGACTTTAAATGTCTCCACAAATAAAAGTCTAGCAGACCATGGCTCCTAGAGGGCTGGTATAGGGCTGCCAATTACAACTGCGATGGCGTTCCAAAGTTACATGATCCAGCCCGCGGGACATACACTGTACGTTATTTATGATGGGCTGTAGTGACGAAACGAAGCGTTTGCGGACCTATGTTCATATAACATGTTTTCATAGATGTAAGAAATGTTACCCCGAAGTATTGACATCATGTATACTTCACCCATTCCAAAAAGGCAGCAGAGATGAAGACTACCACTGGCGAAACCAAAGTCATTGCATAGAACAGATAACTACAAGAGACGAAATGACATGGCGGTTACTTTTACGCAGGAGTACAAATCATCTGATTGGATGAACTAGGCTCTGGGAACGGGACTTGTGTCTGATTGGCTACTGCATGCTGCAAAAGGTTCCCTATTGATTGGACTGCCAGCTGGCGAGTACATAGGATAATTTTCTTCTGGTTTTAAGACTTTTGTAATAAAGTGTAGGCCCTAGGTCCTTCATTCTCATTGGTAGAATGAAATAAGAAACAGTCTATTTTTAACCTGTGGTGAAGTACTCATGCTACTTGTCAAGAGAAAAGAATTACGGCAATGCTACTGGCCTGCTGTTGGCCCAGCTAATACCTGGGTGAGTGAAGTGAGTGAAGAGATTTGGGCGGCTCTCAACATCGAGGTCTTGGGAGCCGATGAGGGTGAAGTGAGGTTAGTACGGAGCAGCGTGGGAATGAAAGGTCTGGGGGAGAAGGGATATCCCCGATAAACCCCACCGACCAGCGGCATCGTCCAGCACGATCCCCACATGCGAAAATTTGGGGGTCACCCTGCCAGGAATCGAACCCGGTTCGCCTAGGTGGGAGGCGAGTAGTCTAACCGCTATACCCTCACGGCCTCGCTTATACCTGGGGTGTGGTTTAAATGCGTGCGGGCGAATGTCGCTATGGTCGACCGCTGTAAGCCCAATTAACAGAAACTGATTGGCGAATGGCAATTTTGCTGACGTGCGCGGTCGGAGTTTTAAGTATAAGTGGCTGTTCCACGCGTGTTCTTAAGCACTCTGAGGTCATTGGCTGGATAGTCGGTTCATAGAATAGTTACAGCAGAAATTAGTTATGACAGCATTTTGCAATGCTTGAGATCAAAACATAGCGTAATTTAAATTAGCAGTTAGTAATTTAATGCTTTATGATATTTAAATTTTCTGGAAGACTATGAGAGTATATGTACTTGCAGGCTGGAAATTGTTTATATATGTTGTTTTGGGGTAAAAATGCACTAGAATGGCAGACGCGGTCGTCAGGCTGAAGTGTCACCTCGTGTCGGAAAATACTAAAGAGGCAAATTCTTACAAACCAGACAGGAAATAATGATGACTTAAGATTTAATTATAATTGAAAACCATTTTTGACATTATAAAATACATAACTAAAATAAATATTGTTTTTTTTTTATGTGAAAGGGAAGGGGGCATAATTCTGATAGGTTCTACGGCCCGAAGTCCGGTAAATCCTCACTCCTCTCGCACTGCAACTGCACTCGGATGAGTAAGCCAGTGTACAGCACTTTCTCCTCTTCTTGTCTGACGCCTTGAATTATCTGTTTTCCTTTGCATAGTAGTCGACCGGCTTTCTCAGTAAAACGTGTCATTCTCCCTAATCAAGAGTATTCTGACACCTTTTATGAAGCCGTTACCCGAATACCCCATTATGGATCATCATATTCCTGCTCTTTACGCCACTTGCCAAAATCCCTAGGCTTTTTATAATCTCTTGTCAAATCTTATGAAGAGCTTTATCTTGCATTACATTTTACAAGTTTAATTGAATGCATTCTCCATCTGCAATTTCTTGTATACATTACCTTATATGTATATTCTGTTTTAAGACGGACGGATATCTCATTCTTCACTGTGTTATCGGTACCACATAAATCACACTATGGCGATTGTACCAACAGAAAGTTGTTCAATTTGGCATAAAAATTGTCATGTACTTTAAACCGCTGCGTTCTGTAATGATTCATGGCTATCAGCTTATTCTTCATTGTCTTTGACATCTGGCAACAATTCATGGCTTATTCTTCCTTTGGTAAAATTGATCCATTATTCTTGCCTTCTTACTAGCATTTGATCACGAATGTCTTGTCTTTCTTACACAGCCTTCGGTGGCGCCCTCTTTCTACCATTACACCTTCATGTTTATCAGTAAATCAAAGGTAACACTCCAGCCAATACAGAGAGTGATTCATTTCAGACTGTTCTATAAGCTTAGGGCACAATCAGCAAGGCTAATCTCTGAGAAATAATGTGCTCCCATCTATGCCATACTAGTTCTGCTCTGTCATACCAAATAATAGATCCCTAAGGTGTTTATTCTCAAACACAGCCTTATAAATGGCTATTAATGCTGCAAAATTGAGGCCCAAACTAGCATTCCCAATACATTTCAAGTTCTGGAACACAATCGCACCTTTACTTGATTTAAATGGTATGTGTTTCAGGAAGCTCATTTTGCCATCCATAATGACTCCCAGTACTTGAACTCATGTACATACTGAACCGAATCTCTACCATAATGCACAGTGGGTGGTCTCTGCAACTTTCTTTTGAGCAGCAATATCTTCATCTTAGAAGTCGAAAATTCTAGGTTGATATTTTCTGCCTTGTTATTGATTATGTCCAATATTCCAGCTGCATTCTGCTCCCATTCTCTTCAGACATTTCATGATACAAAGATGAGGCCATTGTCTGAATGTCAAAATACCATACACCTTTGAAGGAAGATCCATCTCCAGAAATCTATCAAAAAATATGTCCTATAATATCAGTCCTAACAGTCGCCCCTGACGACATCCCTTTGTTAGCCTTTCCTTCAATTCCAAAGCCTTGGACTTATAAAAACTCAATTTGTAATTGAAATAGACCAAGATCACTCTATATATTTCGCACGTCATTCCTTCCTTTCAGTTGATACATATATTACCTTCGGCTAGAAAGCTTTATTAAAAGCTCCAGCAATGTCGAGGAATATCCCGAATATATACTCTGCTGTACTTCCTCGTACAAAATGCATTGTGCAAAATCAGCACTTCTTTACCTGAACACATACAGCTTTACAGGTAGGGTTCATTCCACATATAAAGCACTTAATCTTCTGTTTATTGGCTTTTCATAGATTTTGCTTATGACCTAAATCAATACCAGTGGCCTGTGTGACTTTGCATCTGCAGGATACTTATTCCCTTTATACAAGGTCCTTAGAATTCCTTTCTGCGAAGGAGTAGAAAACACCCGAATTATGAGACGTTATTCATTATATTCAATAAAGTCTTCTTTGTTTTTGAATAGCTTCTTTTGCTTATTTCAGTACCAAGTCCATCCATACCTGGTGCTTTACCATTCTTCATATTATACACCAATATCGTTAGTACTTTCATACATAAATAGGCCCATTTTCAACTCAAAGAGTTATCAATATGCCCAGTCTTTCCATGGCATGCTCCTCTCATTCATCTGAGAGTCATCAGGCAGGCGAATATGAAGCATAACTTCTATTGAGTTACGAAGGTTCGTGCAAGCTTCTCCATCCAGTTTAATACTTGGCATAGAAGTGGCCTTTTTCACCTTGTGACCTGCCAGTTTATAAATTGTTCCAAATGGATAGTCATTCCTTTTTTCCGTAACAAAGTTCACCAATGACTTTGTTTTCTTATGGCAGACCTTATTGAAGTAAACCTGCTTTACTATATTATAATCTTGCGGAAATGGTCTTCCCTCTTCTCCTCTCAATCGATGAAGTTTTCGTATTTCACTCCTTTAGTCCTTCCTCTATAACCCCAACTATCGAGGGGCCAGAGTCGGTTAGCTGCTAACATTCTCGCCTGCCACAAAGGCGAACTGGGTTAGACTCCCTACGGGGTCGCTCCCGGATGTTCGCATCTGAGAATCATGCCGGACGATGCCACTGGTCGGCGGGTTTTCTAGGCGATCTCTCATTTCCCCTGTTTTCTGTAGTGTCTCTTTAAGAATTTTGATTACCTCAACCCTGACATTTATGTTTCCAGATTCCCACTCGCTGCACATTCTCAGATTACCCAATAAGGCCCGATCAAAACTTACCCAATCTCCATTTCGGTGTACCGAATCTCTGCTTCTATATATACTTGCTGTTGATTGTCTCTACCTCCAGAGAGATATCAAATATCATCAGTATGTGGCCACTTGCACTCTCCTTTGCGACTCACCATTCGTTCTCATATATGCTTGCATTATTATTTCTTATCATCACATATATGCATGTCTCACTAACATGTGCTTGAGAGACATGTGTTGGCAATTCACCTTCCACTTTTGCCACTTCCATATTCTGGTGTGCGCACAAGTTCAGACTTTGCATTTACATCAGTGCCAACCACCGTTAGCTTGTTACTGAGAACGTCCATTTTATCTTCCCACCTATCAAGATGGGTTTGTGTCACTTACACTATCTGGAAATACGATGGTAAGAACTAACACCTTATTGTCCCTTAATACTTTCAATTCAGTGGCTATATGCTATGCATATAATAATTTATTTGTACCACCTCGTTTCTAAAGTCTCATATATTCGTGCAATCAATTATTTGTGAAGTATGGTAACCAAGGGTTGTAAGATAAAAAATATACCAATCTAAAAATATTCCATTGCTACAAAACTCCGCTCCACTATAAAATAAGAGTACGAGCCTCAGAAACTACTAAAAACTACTTATTCCGTTCTTGTTGCTACAGGTTCACACCCGACACATGGCGGTCCAGCAACAGGCATTCATCGGCAAACCTGATTAACTCTCTGTGAACAAATGAACAAAAGACATGGCGATAGTAATAATAAATGGCTATTAAAATAAAAAAACCTTTCCACAGCCTTTCACAGGTGATAATTTAGCTTTACAATTGTACAACAAGTGATGGAATAACCATTTGCACCCACAATTTCGCGTATTGAACCCCTTGCCAATAACAATATGTCAATTTGCATGTTCGTTCTCAGTATTCCAGCCTGGGGCATTATCCTTTCCTTTTAATACAACCACTTCATTAATGGGAGCATAAAATTCCTGGAACGACACCAAATCGAATTTCTGCACCACAACAATCCTGCTTATTTCACAGATAGCAACTGCTGATCTCTGCACATTAAATTGTCCACATCTTATTACATTACAGTCCATAATCTATTCTGGCAAGTTATGCCAACAGAGCCTTTCAATATGCAGGACATTATTTATAATCCATTTCATGTTAATGCTCCTTCATACGAGAGTGTATCTCTTCTTCGACGCCTTATTTATCTTTTTAGGAGAGTAGTCATATTCATACCACTTCTTAACACATTCTGAACATAAAGATTCAGCTTACTCGCATTTATTTGCAATATATCATAAGATTTGACACTTAAAACATTGGGATACATAAATGTAATCCCTTACCCGACAACTTTCATAGTCAAAGTAATTCCTCCCTTACTTAGTTACAATGCTGCGTATTTATATTCACGCTGTCGACATTTCTCCTTTCAGTTGACATATATAGAAAAGAAAAAATGGATCGGCGCCATCGGGACCCGGGTTCGGAGATCGGAGCTGTTCATGCTCTGACATTCCAGTCCCCTGGTGGCCATTTATCCTCAAAATTTCCTTTTTTCCTCAAAATCGACCTAATTTCCCTCAAAATCTCCTTTTTTATTATTTCCCTTTAACATTACAAATGTCCCTTTTTCATTACAATTACCCTTTTTCATTAAAGTTTCCCTTTTTTCACTCAAAAATGCACCGGTACCCCCAGTTGCGAAAACGACCTACAGAAAGGCACTTTTCGATCCAACGGAAGGATTTGGGTGGCTCGCTTCTCGGGGGCAGAGCAGTGGTGGCCATTGGTTTTATAGGTATGGGGTATGCAATATAGATACACAGGGTCCAGAGTCAGACCTGACCATCAGCCATCTTGGTTCTGTCAGTCATCTTATCTGCCATGTTGGATTCAGGTGGCCTTGACCTTGACATTTAATCTTGAATGACATTGAACACAAAAAATCCGAAAAGAATTCCTAAAAATTTATTTTAAAATTATTAAAAAAAAATAGTTTAGAATTTATACAAAATTATTTTCAAATGCATGTTAAAAATTTTTATTTATAAAATGTACATTTCTGGAGGTTGCCCACCCCTTTTTTTTTTTTTTTTTTTTAGCTTCATGTCAAGCAGATGACTGATCATTAAATTAGTCACATTGCCTTAATATTCTCTTATTTTCCCCTACAAATGTTTTCCATTGGGTAATTAGTCGGCAGACCAACTCCCATTCTCATGCCGTTGTATGCAGCCATCATGGACATTTTCATTTGTGATGTGTTAATGCATTGCTGGAGGCCATCATCTTGGTTTTCATGTTTTTATTTTCAACATGTAGGTGGCACTATTTTCTCGATTTACCCACTAGGTGAGCTGGCGATTTAACCACCAGGTGACAGCCATTTTTGTTTATGATTTTCATCATATAGGTGGTGCTATCGGCGCTCTGCATACTGGATTCTATTTTCAATGTTTAGGCAGTGTTAATTTCTCGATTATGCAGCCTGATATCTGCCTGTACCGAATGGTGAGATTGACCATTCCTGCAAAGTATGTAAATTGTCATATTTAATTTTTGTTTTATTTTTCAGTGTATTTTCATTTTAAAAAACTTTATATAAAGCAAGGGTATTTTGAAATAAATAAAACATAAAACAATTTTTTTTAACTAATGTCATTTGTAAATGTACAAAATGAGAAAACACATATACAAAGGATTATTTATTGCAATCTTCTCTGTTCACCACTCGATGTCCACATCGTCGACCCAGGAACATTATTCAGGTCCTCCAGAAAGTAGATTCTAGGAGCATATACATCACACACGAAAGAGTTCGGAGCTCCAATTCGCTGTGAACTCTTTCTCGAAGATGCCTTGCTGTTTGGATATGCGCACCAGGTTACCAATCTTAGCTTTAGGTTTGTGTGGGTCCCTTCTTTTAATGTCAGTGTACAATGTTCGAAGCAGCTAGTCGTCCTTGGTGTTTTCAGGCCTCATGCGAGTGGTAGAATGAACAGTACAATTTTACTCGTGAACGAGTTTCGATAGTAGTGTCAGCCACTTTAAGTTGCCATTCGTAGCGAAATGCCTCCACATTTTGCCCTTTTGAATCCTGTTGAACCTATCGACAATAGAACTTTGAGCTTACTGTACGTGGAATAATGATTTATGTAATGTTTCTTCATCAAGGCCTTGAACTTCGCATTGTAGAATTCTTTGCCCTGATAAATTTGCAGATTAGTCGAAATGCATCCTTTGTGCAATACATCTACCATGGCCATGGTGACATCCTATGCATTCTTCGACTTGACAGGCTTGGCCCAGGCAAATTTGCTATACGCATAGATGATAGTCAACATTAATTTGTAGTCCATGTTGACCCGAGTATACTGTGTCATCTCAACGAGGTTGACTCGAAATAGGTAGTTCATTCCACATACCATGACCTGTGGCGACAGTAGTTGTGTCTCCCAGATGCGTGCAGTTCATTGGCGATTCCCAATCGACTCATTCTATGTAGCCTCCCTCTTTCAGTTCTTCTATGATTGAAATTATATCATTAGTGTGAGTAATTTCCAACACTTTGCGAAGTGAGAAGTAGCTGCAGCCTACCGACCTGCTTGTTCGGGTTGTTCCAGAATAATAGTCGGTGTCCTTGTCATCTTCTATCTTTTTTAAACCTTCGTTTCTTTTCAGTGCTAGGCCGCTTAAGAGTTCTGCGAGAAAGTCGGTTTTTTATGATCTTCTTCTTTATAAACACCTTTCATTGGATCACTATCTTGGTAAATTGCATGTGTGAGTTCGAGCAAAGTCTCGTATTCCAGCAGGTCGGATTCTGTAAACGCTATGGGCTCCTTGCAAAACAGAAGTTCGTAAAGCCTGGGGATTCCATATGTATTGTAATCGCCAAAACATATTATGCTACCTGGTAGGATCTCTGTTTCAGCAGCACCAAGGAACCATTTATCATTATTCCTGTATAAATGGTAGGTCGTATTATTATTACGAGATGTGTACGATCGTAGGTAGTGGCGAACCACAGCATTGGGATGGAAGACCCTCTTCCACACTTTTTTCTTGTGTGGAAAATCTGCTTCCGACCCATCGTCCCAATCTGTCTGTACATCATCATATTTTCGCTTCTTCATAGGCTCAGCAATATCGCCGATTTCGATCTTCATGGCTACAGGTGCTCCATCGCTCCCCTAAGTGTGAAATTTTGGCTCTCTTGGCGAGAAAATACTCGAGTGAAAAGACTGTATCTCTAGGTGAAGGTCGCTGGCAATATCTGACATCGCACTGAATAAAAATTGTAACTGCTGCTATCTTTTATAGGTTTAGTTTTGGGTCTCCACCAAAATACTTTCGATCTCGTCCAGGCATTCACTGCAGACATGCCTGCTGTAATTTTAAATATCCGTTTTCGGGGTGAGGTGGGAAATAGAGGTAGGGAATGAACATGTCATGTATCTTTCCAGGTTTTTCAGATTCTCTTCATTTTGCGCAAATGCCACATTGAATATGTCGATAATTTGCCTTTGAACACTTGTTATGCTCTTGTCCATGGTCGCCATATCACTGACGATCTCCATCTTCACATGCTCCATCTTCGCCCCGAGCTCGGACAGGTAGTTCTTAAAGAATGTGTTTAGTTCGGTCAACATACTGCGCAATCCGAGATTATGGCATTACCAGTTTTGAGGACGAAATATTTAGTAGCAGCATCCTCGGATAGTTCAGGTTCGCCAACATTTTTAATTATTCTTCTACCAGCATCACAAGTTTTATTGTTACTTGATACGAGACAACCTACATTATCGTGTTGTGAAGATGCAGCTTGAGGCTACTTTGTCCGAATTTCGATATGCTTTAACTCATTATTGACGGTCGGTGACGAACTGATCGAATCCCGTCGGTACCTCCAATTACATTAGGCCATACCTCAATGATTGTCAAAGATCAGTATTTCTCTTTCCAGCACAAGGCACATACACTCCTGAAATATTATAGCATCATACCTGTATTGACATGATTGTCTTAAAAATGCTGAAAATTCATATCGTCCATGTGAAACAACACCAAAATGTTTGCATTGTCGGGGAGCAGCTGTTTGGGTTTGCGCAAATAAGTCTGGCCGAGGTACTCGCAGTACAATTTTGCATGCCATCCCATGCTAAAGTACTACTGGATGCACTTTTGTTTCTCGCAGGCAATGACATCGAAGACAAACATAGAGTTTGCCAATCCTTCGCCAAAAGGCATAATGGTTTTGTTATCACTGCAAGGGTGATAACCCACACCAACCACTGCCTGCAGTACTTGCGCTAGTCGTTGGTATTTCGGTTTCTGGAGTGGTTTTGAATATAGATACACATTCTCGAGCCGAAGGCCATTCTCTTCTTCCAGTAGGCTCAGTAGGATGCATGTTTTACCACGATTTCATGCTCTCATGATGATGCACCTCATTGTATTCGAAAATATGCTTCCATATCGTGATTCATGGGAGATATCTTCAAATTCAGCATGAATGAGTATGTGTAGAGTAACATCTTGCTTGATAATATGGAGGTTACCACTACTGTCTTGTGGTGTGTGCGATGCTAATTGCAGAGCATGCACAGCCAATTGTTGAGTGTGTGGAGCAGGTGGAGCGATTGTAGAACAGGTGGAGCAATTGTAGAGCAGGTGGAGTGATTGTGGAGCAGGTGGAGTGATTGTGGAGCATGTAGAGCGATTGTGGAGCAGATGAGGCGATTTTACATCATGTGGAGCGATTGTAGAGCAGGTGGAGTGATTGTGGAGCAGGTGGAGCGATTGTGGAGCATGTAGAGCGATTGTGGAGCAGATGAGGCGATTGTACATCATGTGGAGCGATTGTGGAGCATTTGGAGTGGTTGCAGTAGGTGGAGCGATTGTGGAGCATGCGGAGATTGCACAGAATCAGTGCTACAAATTTCAGAATGTCTCTTTAAAGCATCCCTCCGAGTAAACTGCCTCTGGCTGATTTTGCATTCAAAAATCACACTTGAAATTTTCATTCTGCAGGTCGTTATTTCATGTAAGAAATTCCGCAAAGCTATAAATGCTTTACTGCAGAAGCAACAAATAAAATGCATCATTGGCACTTTGCACCTGTCAGGACTGTTCCAAGTCTAGAATGATACTGTAACGAAAATGAATAAAACGAGAGTATTTATACTTTTCTCGCTCAGTTCACTGCAATGCTTCGAAAAGGTATGATCGTAGCTTGAAGCAGGATCATCGATATGCTGATCAACAATCTACCATTCGATCTGCACATTTCCGGATACAAGTTCTTCGGGCCGGGAACCAAGCTAGCTAAAAGGCTGTTAAACTGTGATGTAGACATCAATGCACTGGACAAGGCATGCAAGAAGCTCAATATCGCTTATTTCCTAAAGAAGTATCTGGAAACCCTGCACCAGGTAGACAGACTGCTGGCACAGAAGGCTGACGAGATAAGAAAATCATCAGACACAAGACTCGGTGGAAAAAATAGCCGCCTGGGGCATATCCATTGTGATGATGAATGCCAAGATCAAAATGGGAGTGGGAGGCAAGAGAAAGGCACAGGTCAAAATGGGAACAGGTATATAGAGCAAGAGAAAGGCACAAGTGAAACTAAAAGCAGTGACAAAAGTAAGAAAAGCATGTAAGGCCAAGAAAACATCTACCAGTGGATTTTCTTCATTGATTTTGCCTGCACTCGGGGACCTCGGGGGCTTACGAAAAATGGGGAAAACATACAGACTATTATGACAGGTTTGGGAATTTGCATCCTCCACCCGAACTGCGACGGTACCTTAAAGGAATGAGGCTCAAATAGAACTACAAGATGTAGCATATGCCTAACATGTGGAACTGTGGGCATTTGTGTATTTGCTGGTGGTTCGTTCATACAAATAATTGTATAAAATGGTTATACATCTACAGGAAACTGTCATTCATGTCGATAATGCTTACCTTGACGGGTCGTAACTCCGAGCTCCATGCGGTATACTTTCCGCCATTTGACCTGGAGGGGGGCTGTGGCATAGGCCTTGTCGAATTTCAAACCTACAATGCGATACCGAACATTGATGAAAAAACAGCAAACGTTACCTCATAAAAAGTGGTAACGTTTCCTGCAAAGTGTCGCTGCCCATAGACTCTAATGAAATAGACGACATTGCAAGTTATGTTGAAGATTCGCTGTACCTCGCACATAATACTCTGAAGAGTGCTATCAGAGGCAGCAAAGATATCGAGTTTACGAAACCAGATACTATCGGACCGATGCTCGGGTTCGAGCCATGCATTTACGAAACTGGCAAAACACACTAATCGTGGCGCCCATAAACATATTGCCGGTGAATGTAATACGAATACACTACAATTTAGTGAGTGGCATATACCTCAATGGCTGGCCGAGCAATATGCGACCCGAATTTTTGCATATGGTCCGTCCAGGTTTAAAATTGGTCGAGATACCACAAAGCACCATTTACGTTCCGGTCGTCGCGAAGAGAGCACACGAGGTGGTTGTGACTGTCGTCGACCAGCACGAAGAGTTGGTGAACTTTCGAAACGAATAAATCACCCTATGCCTGCATTTGAGAAGAAGGATATAAGATTTAAACCGACCAGAAGCAATAAAATAAAGTGTCATACAAAACCTGCAAACAGTATGCGGCAGGTCTCCAAGGATTGAATACATGCTAGCGGGATTTTCCTTCCCAGTCGTGACTTTAAAGTCAAATATAGAAGATTGCCTAAACATTGAAGAGCTAGTCGTTTTTGAAGATAGCGTAACTAAGGTGGAACTGCATGCCTACTACCAGCCTTTCCTGATCCGACCATACACACTACGATTGGAAGTTCGGATAGTGGTCCAACACCAAGATATCTGCTCTTTTCATTTCCAGTCTTTCCCACGAATTGGGGGACTCTGGCGAAAGAAGATGGAACAAACCCATCATCGACGAAAATAACGAGCAATGGAATTCTTCACCTGATCGATCGCATCATATATTTTCTCAATGCTGTCGAGGTGGACCAATCGCAAGATGTGGGCATAACCTCGACGTTCAAAAATTACGTTCCGCTCACGCCGAGTGAGTTGCCTGTGGCCAAGATGGCAGGCTGGGGAATCGAAGAAAACTACAGTGTTCCTATATACCCTGGAGGCAAGTTCGAAGTATGCATTCCGCTCTCCATGCTATTAGGATTTGCAGAAAACTACAAACTAAATTTCTTCAATTCGAAGCAATAACTGGCACTATTTCTAACCAATTTGCATGCAGACACCATCGTGGGTATTGGAGAACCTGGAGACAGTTGAACTGAGACTACAGTCTATCGAATGGATGTTGCCTCGTGTGCAGTTGAGCACTGCTTGACGTATCGAGATGCTAGAGAATGTGAAAGATGGCAAAAAAACATTGATGTGGCTTTCAGGTCATGGAGTCTGGATACATACCCCGGATTGCCAGCAAGCCAGCGCATCAACTGGATGGTGAAATACAGCTTGCTTCTGAGAAACCGAGATACATCATTGTTGGGCTACAGACCGGAAGACAGCTCAATGTGAGAGTGAGCCGTTCACAGTTTGACACATGTCAAATAGAAAATGTGAAAATATTTTTAAATAGCGAACGCTATCCGTACGTTGACATGAACACGAACTTTGAAAATGGTCAGTACCAGCTGACACATCAAATGTATGCTAAATTCCAAAATGCATATTATGAAATTGAGCCCTGATATTCAAGAGTTTTGCTCCGCTCGTGGTATTCGATGGGAGTAAACCGGACGAGCGTATTACCTCCAATGGAATCGACTGCAGGATAGAATTCACGACACATGGAAATATAAAAGCTAACATGTATGCATTCTCATTCTGCCTGATACTTCACGACCGGCTTTTATTTTATGATCGCTGAGATAATACCGTCAAAATACTGACGTGAGCGCAGGAGCTTATATATGTATAACAGTTCACACACACTAGAACTGTTTATTTGTCTTCGAGCATCTTCAGTTTCAAGGTTCGAGAAGGTGCCAAAACGGCATAATGGTCAGTCCTATGTCAAGTGGTGTGGTTTCCCAGCCCGCTACCATTCCTGGGTCGATAATGTGGACATCTAGCGGTGAACAGAGAAAATTTGCACTGAATAAACCTGTATATAGGTGTTTTCTCATTTTGTGAATTTCCAAATGAAATTAGTTTTTAAAAAATTATTTTATTTATTTATATTTAAATGCCCTTGCTTTATATAAAAATAATTTTATTTTAAGTACAAATACATTGAAAAATAAAACAAAAAAAAAACTAAATATGACAAGTTACGTAATTTGCAGGAATGGATGTCACCATTCGGTAAAGGCAGATAACAGGCTGAAAATCGAGAAATTAGCACTACCTGAGCATTGGAAATAGAATCCAGTATGGAGGGCGCCGACAACACCACCTATATGATTTAAAAAAAAAAACAAATATGGCTGCTAGCTGGTGGATAAATCGCCAGCTCGCCTGTTGGATAAATCGAGAAAATGGTGTCCCCTAGATGTTGAAAATGAAAACATATGAAATCCAAGATGGTGGCCTCCAGCAATGCATAAGCAAATGACAAACGAAAAAATCCACGATGGCTGCATACGACGGAATGAGAATAGGTGGTAGCCTGCCGACCAATTAAACAACGAGAAACATAAATAGGGGAGGTGAATGTTAAGACAATGTGATTGAATGGAGGAAGGTCAGTCGCCTGCTTGACATGGCATGGGGGAGGGGGACATACGACAATGTAAATTTCTTAAATAATTTTTTTTATATTATTTTCTAAATTATTCTTTATTAATTTTTATCAAACTTTTAGATAATTGTATTGACTTTGCAAATAAAATTTTGGGATTTTCTCCGAATTTTTTGGGATCAAGGTCATTAAGGTTAAAGGTCAAGGTCACATGGATCTAAAATGGCTGGCACAACCAGGATGGCTGATGGTCAGGTCTGACTCTGGACCCTGTAAAACCAATATGGCCGACACTGCTCAGCCTTCGAGAAGCGAGCCTCCTAAATCCTTCTGATGGATCGAAAAGTGCCTTTCTGCTGCTAGTTTTTGCAACTGGAGGGATCGGTGCTTTTTGAGGGAAAAACGAGAAATATTAAGGAAAATAGGACATTTTAATGGGAAAAAGGGAAATGTTGAGGGAAAACTGGTCGATTTTGAGGGTAACAAATGAAAATTTTTAAGGAAAAATGGCCGCCGGGGGACCGGAATTACACAGCGTGGACAGCTCCGATCTCCAATCCCGAATCCCTATGGCCACGACTCATATTTTTTTTACTGCTAACATATAGTCACATTCCTCTTTTATCTCTCGACAGATAATCCAGTCCCACAATAATTCTGAATGTTTTCCTTGTGTATAGTCCCAACGAGACCGACATTGTCCTCACTTCTGGGAACATCATAGGCAACAAGTTTTAAGCCCAGTTATCAAATTCTATACTGATTTTTCAGATTTTACATTGTTTATTCATGTTAGCCTTTAGTCACTAATCAACCATTTCTGGTATATGATGTTACGGATTTGCAAGCCTTCATTCTTCGAATCAAAGTTTTTTCTTTAATTTGTTCTTCATCTCATTACATGCCTTTTTTTTTTTTCTTCCTGGTTTGACTAAAACTATTTTCTTTGAACGTTTGGGTTTTGTTTATTCACCTTTAGTTTCTTGCGTATGACTTTTAATTCGTGGAACTTTAAATAATCATACTTTCCAAGTTAAATGCCAGTTTTTAAAGTATGCACAATCCCAGGGGTGATTCTGTGATTCGTACAACTGACTGCTCATGACGCACGTGTGGTGGCCGGAAATCAACCCATAACGGAGTGATACATGCTGCCACCTTGGAGCAGATAGAGTATAACTCCTTCGCTTTTGCTTTGACTTCGTTTACGGGTATTGCAATACAGAAAATGTCCAATGTTGTTTCAACATAAAAATAACTACTGAGCCATTACTTTGAACGTTTATGTTATAATGAAATTTATAATGTTGTGACAAAGTTCAAAATATCAACCGTTAACGTCAAGTAATTTTTTTCCGGAACTAAATGTGGTATTCCGTATAAGATAACAGGAAGAACAAAATATTTGTGTTACTGTGACATTAAAGTAATGCCCAGCGTACACAGTGTTATGCTGACTTGACATTAACTTATCTTATTTTATGATGGAACAGTTTGTAGTCTCTCTGCGTTGTAAAATAGCAGATAACCCACTAGTCTACATACTCGTGAATCAAAATCATTGTATTTAAATCTTAGAGCATAGGATCGGAAAGAAATGTAACATAGATCAACTCTCTAACCTTTCAGAGCAGTTTACGTGTGACAAACATGAATATATTTCAAGAGTATGAGCGTCGTTAGCGGAGGGGAGGGGATGATGGAGGGGGATATGTTCCCCCCAATAATTTGCCTTTTTTTTTTTTTTTTAGCATGAAATATTTTTAAGTGGTTCTGTAAGTCGTGTGTACGCCTCAGAAATCCATAGCTAACGACGCCCATGTTCAACAACAGTACAGCGCATTTACCTTTAACGAAAGAGTACTGCGACTTGCCGTCATATGTTCTTGAATATCCATAATATAATGCACAGTAACATATGTTAAGCTAGAGTACCTAATAGCACGTTGGGACTTCGTGAATGGCAGATCGTCATTAGTGTCTCCCCACTTCCCTAGTTTTTGTAGGTAATATTTATTTTTGCTTTAAATTAATTAAACTTAGTTTAATTTAAATCACAATGTTGTTTTAAAACAAAGCAAAATCACAAGAATTGTCAACACAGGTGTTAACATCAATTCAACGCAAATTTCTTTTGCCGCAGCATAATCACCGCTTTAAGGTTGACAGTACAGTAATGTGGTAAAAAGTAAAAAAGAAAGTAATTAATATTGCATCTACATTTATAGCATAACAGTATAATACATTAACAGCAACATTAGTTAATGACAGCTCGCAAATAACAACAGCATACAGATAACAAAAAAAAACTGTATTTTTGCAATTAAAACTGTTGGCTTAATATTAGACTTTTATCTGTGAACGAGGAAATATCCTGCTGTATTCTGTAATTCTGTCTCTGGGGGTTGGACATATTTTAATATACCCATATTTACCACTGTTATTATTGGCGGGGAATGTCGCTAGTTAAAGCGGTACCAGGAGGGGAATTGAAAACCTGTACTTCATTGTTACTTCTGCGATTGGGCTACTCGTTCCTTGACACGTCCTGCAGAATTGTGAGCAATATATAAAAAGGCCTCAACGAATCACACACATCCTAGAGCGGTGGATGAAGCGCCCATCACGAAGGCGCCAGCGAATGAGCGATTGACAGTGCCAGGGGCTGCATACAGAAACTCCAAGTTTAGCCTGGCTGTCAAATGAACTCGCGAAATTTCTGGGTCCCTACCCAGATTTACAGATTTAAGTTCCCGAAACGTCGCACGTGTTACGTTTGGCTTTGTTGCCTTTGTGGCGTTGCTCAGTTTAAGAAAGTAGGGCAAAAATGCGGAGGTGATTAACACCTTGGCGTGTCGCGACATGATGAGGCGGAGTATGCGTCAGCTAATTATACGGAATGTTCGTAAAAATCACCGTCAAACTCCGTCAAGTGATTCCTCACATAAACATAGACGAGAAGTATAGTTACATGTTGCTCTGCATCGCATCTCTTGGCCCATCCCGCGCGAGCGAGGCACTGTGCCAAGGACAGAATCGCAACGCGAGGATCACGCGGACATTTACAAAGGCACACCGCTATCGCCGATATAAGCCTTTCGGGACCCGTGCACTATCGTCCTTGAGTGGAATCAATTTATGGGGTTATCGCTACAAGAATGTTCTTGTCGTCCTAGCCTCTCTCTCTCCGCGAGACTCTGAGTGCGGGTAGCCTTAATATAACGGGCCAGCGAGACTATTCAAGCCGCGACGGACCTGCGAGCCGATAGTCTAAGGTTTGAAGCATCCTATGGCCTTAAGAGCAGGATGCGTGAAGACGGCGAGCCAGCAGGGCGACGAGTGGCGGCGAGAGAGAAGTCTGAGACTGCGAGCATCGCTACAATGAAGGGTGAGACTGACGGGCGGGACTACTGAACTGGGTGCGTGAGTGACAGACATTTGTAATGATGGCAATAGACAGGTTGAATATGTGTAGATAATGAGTGTGAGTTAAGTGACCGTAAGCAATATAGAGGGAGTGATAAGGACTAAAATTAGAATGAGAAAGACATTTAATATTGCGTCCTCTGAGAATAACAGAATTAATAGTGGAGATAGGTAGTACAATGTTGTAAATATATTATTGTTATTGTGAATAAATTAAAAACTTTATTGAGTTATTTCATTTCATTAAGACTTCCATCCCCTCGAGCTGAGATACGCCACTGTGGTGTCTCGTGACAGTATATCCAAGACGTTTATCCCAACTCGCTTCCTAAGGTGCAGTACATACGGTACCACACGCGCACGCACACTCACGCCTCCAATGCGACTGGATACACCTGAGTGGCAACCACACTTTCTCCTATAACCTATTACTGATCTACACTGACAGTACTTCCTGTGGATGTGGATGTTCGTTCACTTGTACACTACAAGTACTTCAGAGATCTAAGTAAGCATGGTCTCCTGCTATTTGCAATAAACACGTCGCTCATCTCCACCTTCATGGGCGTGTACCAACCTTAGGAAGCAAGTTAGGTGAAATGTCGTGTGTACGCTGTTGTTCTATATTTTTGCGATGAATCCCTTGATGTTTGTCGGTGAGCATTCTGAACATCCTGTATTCACGTGTTGGCTTAGTTGCGTGTGTTAGCATAGTGCGTGTGTTAGCATAGTGAGTGCGTACTGCTCCCTCCGGGTGACCTCTAGTAACCTCTGGCGACACTTCGCCAAGCTCGGGCGGATAGCACCGCAGAGGAAACGTAGGCTAAAGATGAGGTAGACCAATTATTCGTCTTCTGCGCTCGTAGCCGACAATCACCTACTCCACGCCTGTACATCTGTCAGATTCACGTGGTCGGCAGCGGAGAAAGTGTTTGTTTACATCTTAATTTTCAAAAGACAAGCGCTTTTATATTAATAAAATACTTTTACTAATTAAAATGTAATCAAAATGCATGACAAACTGGTTAGGGGACGTATACAAACATCTTAAAACACTTGTTACAAAACAGTGTTCTATCCTCAAATCTCATCGACGTCGTTTATGCTAGTAGTTTTGGCAGAAAAGCACATTCTTAATTCGAATCGGTGTAAAATCACTGATTCGCAGTGAAATTCAACTACTCGAATCAGTGAAAATGGCTCCACTTAGAATCAGTGGAAAAATTTCACTGATTGAATTAGTGACGTGATACAATTTCACTGATTGAATTAGTGACGATACAATTTCACTGATTGAATTAGTGACGATACAATTTCACTGATTGAATTAGTGACGTGATACAATTTCACTGATTGAATTAGTGACGTGATACAATTTCACTGATTGAATTAGTGACGATACAATTTCACTGATTGAATTAGTGACGTGATACAATTTCACTGATTGAATTAGTGACGTGATACAATTTCACTGATTGAATTAGTGACGATACAATTTCACTGATTGAATTAGTGACGATACAATTTCACTGATCGAATTAGTGACGTGATACAATTTCACTGATCGAATTAGTGACGTGATACAATTTCACTGATTGAATTAGTGACGTGATACAATTTCACTGATCGAATTAGTGACGTGATACAATTTCACTGATTGAATTAGTGACGAGATACAATTTCACTGATTGAATTAGTGACGTGATACAATTTCACTGATTGAATTAGTGACGTGATACAATTTCACTGATCGAATTAGTGACGATACAATTTCACTGATTGAATTAGTGACGTGATACAATTTCACTGATTGAATTAGTAACGATACAATTTCACTGATTGAATTAGTGACGTGATACAATTTCACTGATTGAATTAGTGACTGATACAATTTCACTGATGAATTAGTGACGATACAATTTCACTGATCGAATTAGTGACGTGATACAATTTCACTGATTGAATTAGTGACGTGATACAATTTTACTGATTGAATTAGTGACGATACAATTTCACTGATTGAATTAGTGACGTGATACAATTTCACTGATTGAATTAGTGACGATACAATTTCACTGATCGAATTAGTGACGTGATACAATTTCACTGAATTGTATCGATAAATTATGACTGAATTAGTGACGAACAATTTCACTGATTCGAATTAGTGACGTGATACAATTTCACTGATTGAATTAGTGACGATACAATTTCACTGATCGAATTAGTGACTGATACAATTTCACTGATCGAATTAGTGACGTGATACAATTTCACTGATCGAATTAGTGACGTGATACAATTTCACTGATTCGAATTAGTGACGTGATACAATTTCACTGATCGAATTAGTGACGATACAATTTCACTGATCGAATTAGTGACGTGATACAATTTCACAGATCGAATTAGTGACGTGATACAATTTCACTGATTGAATTAGTGACGATGATACAATTTCACTGATCGAATTAGTGACGATACAATTTCACTGATCGAATTAGTGACGTGATACAATTTCACTGATCGAATTAGTGACGTGATACAATTTCACTGATCGAATTAGTGGAACAACACGCGATTGACTACAATTTCACTGATCGAATTAGTGACGATACAATTTCACTGATCGAATTAGTGACGTGATACAATTACACAGATCGAATTAGTGACGTGATACAATTTCACTGATCGAATTAGTGACGATACAATTTCACTGATCGAATTAGTGACGATACAATTTCACATGATCGAATTTAGATGACGTGATACAATTTCACTGATCGAATTAGTGACGTGATACAATTTCACTGATTGAATTAGTGACGTGATACAATTTCACTGATTCGAATTAGTGACGTGATACAATTTCACTGATTCGAATTAGTGACGATACAATTTCACTGATCGAATTAGTGACGATACAATTTCACTGATGAATTAGTGACGATACAATTTCACTGATTGAATTAGTGACGATACAATTTCACTGATGAATTAGTGACGATACAATTTCCTGATGAATTGAGAACATTTCATGATGAAAGTGAGATACAATTTCACTGATTGAATTAGTGACGATACAATTTCACTGATTGAATTAGTGACGTGATACAATTTCACTGATTGAATTAGTGACGATACAATTTCACTGATTGAATTAGTGACGTGATACAATTTCACTGATCGAATTAGTGACGATACAATTTCACTGATTGAATTAGTGACGATACAATTTCACTGATTGAATTAGTGACGATACAATTTCACTGATTGAATTAGTGACGTGATACAATTTCACTGATTGAATTAGTGACGATACAATTTCACTGATTGAATTAGTGACGTGATACAATTTCACTGATTGAATTAGTGACTGAATACAATTTCACTGATTGAATTAGTGACGTGATACAATTTCACTGATTGAATTAGTGACGATACAATTTCACTGATTGAATTAGTGACGTGATACAATTTCACTGATTCGAATTAGTGACGTGATACAATTTCACTGATTGAATTAGTGACGTGATACAATTTCACTGATCGAATTAGTGACGTGATACAATTTCACTGATTGAATTAGTGACGTGATACAATTTCACTGATTCGATAATTAGTGACGTATACAATTTCACTGATTCGAATTAGTGACGTGATACAATTTCACTGATTGAATTAGTGACGTGATACAATTTCACTGATGAATTAGTGACGTGATACAATTTCATGATTGAATTAGTGACGTGATACAATTTCACTGATTGAATTAGTGACGTGATACAATTTCACTGATCGAATTAGTGACGTGATACAATTTCACTGATTGAATTAGTGACGTGATACAATTTCACTGATCGAATTAGTGACGTGATACAATTTCACTGATTGAATTAGTGCGTGATACAATTTCACTGATTCGAATTAGTGACGTGATACAATTTCACATGATTGAATTAGATGAGTGGATACAATTTCACTGATTGAATTAGTGACGTGATACAATTTCACTGATTGAATTAGTGACGTGATACAATTTCACTGATCGAATTAGTGACGTGATACAATTTCACTGATTGAATTAGTGACGTGATACAATTTCACTGATCGAATTAGTGACGTGATATTTTATATTCTATAAATTTCACTGATTGAATTAGTGACGTGATACAATTTCACTGATTGAAATTTAGTGACGTGATATACAATTTCACTGATTGAATTAGTGACGTGATACAATTTCACTGATTGAATTAGTGACGATACAATTTCACTGATCGAATTAGTGACGTGATACAATCACGTCCAGCCGGGGATTGAACTCGGGTCGCCTTGGTGGGTATAAATTCGTCCGACAAACTTCGGCTGCTGGGAATCACTAGAAATGAAGTTGAAAACATATCGTTCTACGGTAAGTGATATATAAGGGCGGTACTCGTTTCTGAAGTTGTACCTGGACCACTAGTTAGTTACAGTTTCACTGGTATGTGCCTCACTCTGGAATGTCCCCCTCCCTTTGATAGCAGCAATGTGTTGTTGTGGGGGGTCAGCGTGTTGCCCACGTGTCAGGTATTGGTAAGCATTATTTTGAAAGTTAAACATGACTCGCCCGAACGGCGAGGTTTGAGGTATTTATCCTACATAATGCGATATTTTTAGTTAATTGTGACATGCGAATTAATAACCCTTATTTATGTACTAAACATGTTACCGCTCGCTCCATCGAGGTTTATTCTAAATAAGGGTGGTAACAGTGATTGTTTACATGAAATGATTCGATGAGAGTGACTCGTGTTGAGGTGCTTACAGAGCTTTGTCCAGTTACCCATTATACAGACGTTCAGTTACCCATTATACAGACGTTCAGTGTTACATCTTAAATATGTTTATACAGAATTTGTAATAAACTAGTGTTTCAAGTCTAACTTCAAAGACGTATACCGTCCTTAGGGTTCACTTTAGAACTTGGGTTGTATATTGTTTTCAACTTCTTATTTTGTGATTAACGTTTAGCCGAAGTTTGTCGGTCGAATTTGCATACATCATGTGTGTGTACGTGTGTGTATATATTATATATATACACACACGCACACACACACAACACCCACCATTTAGTTTATATATTTTTTAATATTTTCTAATAAAACAGCGTTTTGTAAACATACACTATTTACATGTCGTGTTGCATGAAAATTCTCGGCAAGTAGTTCCCAAGGAATTGTGCGTGAAAAGAAAAAAAAAATTGTTGCTGTTCCGAGTATTCTGAAGAGGCGGGTTTTGACAGAACAACGCCACAAGTATCTGGGCCATAGTACCCGCAATAACTAACAGAACGATATGATGCGGGTACTATAGTTTGGATTCTGGTACCCTGGATGTCGAACTGTTCTGTCGTCGCGCTTCTATGATGATTTTCCTCGGTATCTGGCAACGATCACACAGAAGTTTTACAGTGCACAGACAACCGCTAAGTTTATTACAATACCAAACGAATTCATGAAATTCCCGCATCTCAAGCCAAGGGCGTTCGAACAATTTCAAAATGGCGATGCAAGTTGCGACACGAATCAGAGAAACTACAGAGAACAGCTCAAAGTTGCTGGAGTCGACGGGTTCGGGTGACTCTCTTAACACTTCCAACACGTTCATTGGCTGTACAACATACGGCCAACTATTTATTTACGTTTGATCTATTACTAAACGTTCTACACACATATATTTAATACCATCGCTTAGACGAGTAAATACTGGGCATGCGATGAAAAAAAAAGGTTTCATCCAAATACATGATGTGGCCGAAAGAAGTTGGTGCGTCCTCACATGCTTGATTGTGCACGTTGAATTGACTGAATACGATCTAGTAGAATCGTCAATGTTATTGGTGCAATTAAATATGACCGCATCCTCAAACACAGGTGACCATTAAAGGACGTGTAAATAGCGAAAGTAAACATGCAACAGCCAATAAAACGCTATTCTCTCCACTAGCGCATAGGGCTATATGTGCACATTTCACATCTAAGCTGTTGAAAAAAAAAACGATTTCGCTGCAGGATTTATAATATTGTTAGATTAGTGTAACAATTGGGCACAAAATGATGTGTTTGTGTTTGTCTATTGTATCCTAAGTTTTGAAATTTGAAAAAAAAAAAATTATAATATTACCTTTGAACATATTGTGTTTGAAATGTATTTGTTTATTAGATACCGTTAAGGGTTAAATGGTTACTAAAGTAATTCATGCCCACCTCCACTTGTTAAGGTTATTAAATCAAAGTGACCTACCCTAACTGAACCTAACTTAAGTTAAGATAACCTAACCTAACCTAACGTAATCCAAGTGTAATATCATTTCAGATTCCCGATGAGTTGGAGAAACAGAATGTATAGAATGAATGGGAGAAATAGAAGACCTACTAGTAAGAGGTTTTCTTACCCTACAGTTGAAATGGATAAATACGAATATTCTACAACCAAAGTCCTTGGAGTAAATGATTCTTTGACTTTAGTGCAATTAACGTGTAGTTCTGGTCTTGAAGAAAGGGCAACTCTTGCTGGATCAACTGTACTTGGAGTAGTTCTGATTTGGCAGAGTGTATATGTTGATTACTCTAGTGTAAAAACAATGGGAAATTTCAATCCACAGCACATACTTATATAAAAATGTTTTAATGTTGGTTGACTTTTCCAACACGTGACAGCCGAAAAGGGCTGCTGGAAATTGACGAAGAACAGAAAAGTGTATTGGGGAATATTTGATTAAGGGCGCACCCACACTTAATTTAGCACGGCCCAGTGGTATTTTAATAAGTGCAAAAGTAAATATTTTATACGCAAACATATTTCCTGGGTGTTGTCACCCGAAATCAATAGCGAGTCTTGAATCAAGTACTGCTTTTTGCAGAATAAAAATACAAAAAGACCATTTTCAATTTTTCTGAACTTACCCAGAACAAATTTATCAACATCTGTGAGATTCGTTGAGCTCTTTTGCGAAAGAACAATAGTTATTTAGAACCCAGTTACTAAATGAACTGCAGTTACAATATTCTTAAGGAAAATCAGACCAGTTCAGGAGGCGTGGAGAGATGAAGACAAGGTTATACTCAAGCGAGTAGGATTTTCTCATTTCAAAGAAACACAGTGATATGAAAAATTCCTACTGTACCAGGTATTGAAATTTGTATTGGAATTGAGATATTTTCTGCACAATTTAGTAAGGCACTAAAAAGCATTACCTTAAGATATTTTTGGGGGGAGGGGGGAGGAGATGGTGTTAAGCTGCTATGTTGTATGTAGACCACTAAAAAAAGTTTGGGGGAAGGGAATTACTCTCCGTTCCCGCGCCGCGGTCTTCAGTGGCCAAAGTTTGTGTCACGAAGGGGGGAGGGGGGAGTATTGGACATCATCATTTATTTATGTATTCTTTCACATTTTTTGTAATTAACTACAGTTGAAATTAACACCTTGAATATGCCGCTTTGATAAGCCGTAGAACATTATTCATTTATACAGTACTATTATCGTCTCTGTAATCATTTTCAGACGGTAATCAATATTTCATCCCATATATTAACACGGTGAACGAATAAGAGTGCTGAATTGTTATAACAGTTATATTCAATCACCTGTGTGGCATACCATGCCTTGTCGAAAAAAAAATGCATTAATGAATGCCAACACATATTGTGACAGAAAGACTGGTGACGCCCCAATGATTTCCTTCTTTCCCCTAAGTGTATAAACAAACCCATAACCAGATAAAAGTTCATTTTGAGAAGAAAAAAAATTTCCTCGAAGAGTGGCAGGTCGCATGCGTTGACGCCGCAAGCAAAACGACGTAAAAATAGCGACCCCCGTGGGACGTACAAGCGGCTCGATGGCTATCGATCGGCGGGAAATTTTCCCCGCTATCAGCCAGCCTGTCGCGACAACGTGCGCCTCGTTGGAGGGAATCTTCTGCTTAAGTTGGCAGGCTCGTCGCCGCGGGGGTTTTTTTTTTTAGCTTAACTGCCGAGTAGACAGGATCGGTAACTTGGGCGCTTGACGACGTAATCAAGTACGCAATACTACACAGTTAACAGTTTATGTAGTTATTACGAGCAAGCCTTTGGAAACTGTATAGTTGCAAAATATTATCTTGAAACTATACAGTTGAAATACTGAATAGTAATACACATTGTTGTTTTAGAAAACATACAAAATAGTTTAGATATCTCAATCTTTATAATGGACTTGTCTACAACAATCACTCGAAACTCGAATTTATTTTTACACATTCCACACTAAGATATTTTTGTGGAATTTACTTTAATTTATTTGCAGTGTTACGAGAATATTTTTGGCAACTCGTATTCAACGAATGACTTGTACAAATAGGAAATGGAATGCAGTGCACATTTGCGTAAGAACAGTGTGTGCAGTGAATTATTAACGCCTTGGCCCGTCATTCCTGAAAGGTGGTAGCAATGGAGCTTTAAAGTTTCTTTTTGTCGGAGAAAAAAAAATTCATAATTTCATATATATATTCGACATTGTTTATTATCGTACGCTGCTTATAAATTTTGATAAGAAAATTTTGTAATAAAATGGTTGTCAAAATGACCCAGCTCGCAGTTTGACAACAAGGAAATATAGGAGCCTTTCTCATCATATGCAACTCTTCTTTCCGTGAATAACCGAACAGACATAGAAACCAGAATCTAACACTTGACTTTCAAGCTCCGGCGAGCTTCTAACTACATAACCGCCAGCCCAGGACCAACACTGTGCGTGGATGTAGAACCATTAGGGCCTGACCTGAGCTCGACGTCTTACACTGTCATTGGGCACAAAATTCACTTGGCCCTAAGTCACTTGGTCTAAAGAAATTTGGCCTTTAAATCCCGAAAGTACTTTCGACTGAAATTCATTTGACCTAACATCACTTAGTCTAGAATTCACTCGTTCTACATGCATAAGGCCTGAAAACCATTTCTTTAAGTGATCCGTATAACTGGCGCTTGAAATTGGACTGCAGAGTGTTTGAAACACACAGATGTCTGTGAAATCACTAAACGTGTATCCAATTGGCTCGTCTATGACAATAACACGCGCTTCAGACAAAGCCTGTCGAGTGCTTCCAAGTAGTCAAGCCCATTACAAACAACAGTTCTGAGCACATCCACGTAACTCTTTACGAGTGAGATGGCCCCCCGTGAAAACTCCACGTCCAAGGTCAAGAAGCGAAGGAGCGATACGGGCGACACCTACACGCACTTCAAGCTCCTCATCGCCCCTACGCGCAAAGCGTGCAGTGTTTCCGTCGTGACTCTGTACTGTGCAAATTAGATCTGTAACAGTGGGACTTTATTACACGCGATGAAAGACCACAGATTAAACAACGTCCGTATATTTGTATTTTTCTTTTGCCGCTTAAGGAAACTGCATAGGCAAGCTTTAAAAAAAACTATATTTAACCATTTTCACAATTTTTCTTTTCCTAGAATACACTTAATATGATAAAAGTAAAAAAAAAAAAAAAAAATAGAGGCATTGATAATTGTTTTTTTTTTTTTTTTTTTTTTCTGACAAAAAGTCGTATTTGCAGAACACTTATTTATTTACGGGATACGCATATTCGCCCAAACATCTATTTCAGGAAAAATGCGGGGTCCATCCCACTCTTAAGGGTTCTGCACCGACCCTTCCCTTCAGTATTTCAGCCCATGAAACAATAGTAGCACCGCTGAAAGTCTCCTAAGTACACGCAGCACAGAGAGAACTCTGCGCGTAGCGGTGATGACGCACTAGAGTCCCCCTAATCGCCCGCGCGCTTCTGAACGTCAAACGCATAAATAGCACCAGGTGTAGGCAAACGCCTTAAAGCTGGGTTTACAACAGAAACATTAAGCGTTAAATCATGCATTCTGATGTGTACATAATATGAATTGAAAATATGTTAACTTGATATATTGTTTTACAATGGACAGTGGGTGTTTTGGCGGGGAACTTATTTACAGTAATGGAAGCATAAACAATAGTCAAAACGTATGTGTATTCACGTGTTTATAATTATATTTGTTCAAGAGAAAAAGTTTCTCTGACATAAAATGTCGGCTTTGAAGTATGATATGCTTCAATATGGCTTTGTTATACGAAAGACTTGTCGGTTTTTATTGGCTGGAATTAAGAATTATCAGGTTAATTGGGACTCGTAAATCCAGAATACGCAGTTCCGTGTGCGAGAATTTCGTTTACTGCATCATTCTTAATGCATGAATTGTTATTGTAAACCCGGCTTAATGCGGAATACTTCATTATTTTTATTACGCATGCGCGTCAACTTGGCGGAGGTACTCACCGGGTCAGGTGTGTTCTGGGCGCTGCACGGGGCTGCCACACACGCACCACAGTTGTTCGTTCAGGTCGCCGACTTTCTCCCAGCCCCAGCACGCGACACAATGACGAGCAGACACCGGGGTTGGCGCATACGCAGACAGACAGGGAGGGCACCCCCCCCCCCTACATCACCCCCTCCACTCCTAGTACACAACCCCCTACCAAGGGGCTGTTTCATACAAGATGACGTCATGCCTCCTGATAACACTGGCAACGAGTTAGCCTCCTGCCCGCTTTACTGATTCTTGGAACACGAGGCGCTAAAAGCCATTCTCGCCCCCCACCACTCGCCCTGCGTTCCCACAACTTGTTTATCGTCCTCAAACTGAACGCCGCTGGGGTGGGGGGGGGGGGGGAGAAAAAACTGTTTTCCAATTGCAAGTACCTGCATACGAGTTTCTTGCACGCTACTGAGTGGCGAAGGTTGTATAGAGGTCACAAGAGAAGTCCCGTGTTTGTGTTTGTTTTCTTGTAAACTCCGTGTGATGGTTTGTGCTTAGGGAAACCACGTTATTGCGCCAAAATTTCATTACCTAGTGACATATAGGACTTGTAGAGGTGGCTGAGTAGGCGATCTTTGAATGTGAGCCCGTGCCCGGAAACCTACCGTTTCTGTGCTATAACCATTTCAAATCAGGTGCACCACTCGTCCACTTCTGTGTGCGTTCTTTAACTAGGTGTGACTCAGTGTATTGCATTTCTATAAATCAAATTCATTAGTTAACAATACCAAGGGAACAATAAGGAAACGTATTCATGTAACACAAAAGCACTTTTGTCTACAGTTAAATTGCAAAATTCGGTTTCTGTCTTCTGCAAGGGATGTGCGGCATACGGTACTGATCCACTACAACAGCGGCTCGATGTGGCGAGTACCAACCTCGTTGCACACATTGTACCTACGAATCACGTTCCGGTACACTCGCTCCATCACACATGGTGTCCCGTCACAGCGACCTTAACTCGTGCCAGCAGATCTTCCTCTGTCTCTACAGGAGTCTCGTACAACCATGCCCTTCATACGATCCCGCGACAAATAGTCAAATTGAGTTAAACCCGGCCTTTCTCTCAGCGGAGTTGGACGGGTGCTACACCTGACTTGAAATGGCTGTAGCACGGTAACGGTACGTTTCCGGAAATGTATTCCTATTCAAAAGATCGTCTACCCAGTCTCCTCTACAGTCCTAGAAGTTTGTAAGGGGAACTTCCTAGCATCCTGCATATACATACTCACACAGCTGTGTGTAGAACAATTATTGAGACTGTCCTGAACCTTGAACTAGTGAAATATAAACGCAAACTGCATGTAACATACATATGAATTAAATATAACATAAACAAGAAATAGCAATAAAAAATATATATATGAAATTTTTAATATAGCATAGTTTAGTATTTGGTACGAATGTGAAATTTAAGCCAAGCAGAGCAAGCCCCATGGCATTGTTTAATACCTGTACAATTTGTTTAAAAAAAAACTTAATTCGTACTAGGTTTTCTAAAAATTAAGGTAAAACAAAACATCGTGAAGTTTATATTGACATGGGGAGTCGTGATTTTATGCATACATAATAAATCCCGTAAAAAAAAAAAAAACTGGACGAGTTCTCATATGGTTTAAAATAAATGTAGGGCAAATTACGTGTGTCCTTCTCATCTCGGCGTTGAAGGTTCACTTAGGAGCGTGAGACGCCTGCAGGTATGCAACACAACCTCACTGAACAATTGTAGGAATTCGCCTGTATCCAGACGTATTCCAGCCTCACAGCGCAAACGAATAAACCGGTTTGGCGGTCATAACATCGGAGTGTTAAGATCCGATTGTGATGAAACGAGGGGGGGGGGGGGGTATGAAGCAGCGCCAGAATGCAAGGGCTAAGGAAACAGGAGATCTCCGAGAAAACCCTCCGAACAGCAGCATCGTCCGACTCGATTCCCACGCGCGAAAATCCAGGATCTAGTACTGAATATTCCTGTAATCGGGTTTGAGGTTTGCAGCGAAAGGATATTCTGTGAGGCTATTACAATACCACACTGATTGTAGTGGGAACTATCCGAAAATAGTTGAAATAGTTCTGTTGAAGGTACAGTTCTTTTTTTTTTTTTTTGTATTTGGAACGTAGTGTTCTGCTGTAGCAACCATACGTACGATAGTAATTGCAATCATAGACAGGCATACAACAAACAGTTAGTACCTACAACCCTTCAGGTAGCTTTCCCTATTCTAAGAGCGTCTCACTCTTAGATTGCAATATGCGGTGTAATGGTTATTCACTCTCTCTTTCCAATACATGGTTTCTGTCGTTAACTCTGTCCTTGTTCCTACGGGCACTGTTGCCTGACCTGTTATCTCTATCCAGCCTAATAAAAATTCCATTTTCGTTGCTTGCGCGCCATGCAATCACAATGATAGGGTTTCTCACGGGCTTCAGTTTCAAAGGAGCCGTTTAGCTTTGCGTCGCAGGATTGGATTCCTTTACGAGTTGGCAGGGAGGTAAACAGATAAAAATTATCTTAATCAGGCCGTTTCCTTCACCTCCCATTTGTTTCTCAGCTTGCCAGTCACGTCACAAAGCTGAAGCGATCTGGCAACAGTGAGCGCTATAAGCCCTGTACTGCAATCTAAGCGTAAGACGGAATATAACAGTGTAAACATTTCCTACAGCCCAATTTTTTTCCCGTGCAAATGTAATAATTGAACTATTGGAGTGAATATGAAATCATTGTGATTGTTAAAAGGAAGAAGGTACGTGGCGTTGCGCGAGGACTCCAGTTTATCACAATATGTGTTGTTCTCTGCCACAAAGGACTGTCTCCCATCTTCGATAAGACCCTTTGTGGGGAAACAGTTTGCTGGAAGTCTCGTCGCCAAGCCAGCGGGCAGCTCGTGGAGTGTTCTTTTGTGTCTGAACTGAATAGCAAGTGAATGAGCATGCAGATCGCTCTGGCTGGCCAATCACAAACCGAGAATCAATAACATGACTCACCGTGACTGAATAACAGCAGATTATAAAATGCATTTAAACGCTGTATCAATGTACGTACTATAAGAAAACGTGTATTTTTTTCTACCAAATGAGACATTCGAAGTATAATAACTATTTAATTCTGATGTGTAAAGCCCTGTGACGTAAAATCCAATCTTCAACCAGAAACTGGTCCGCGGTGGTGTGGTGGTTAGACTACTCGCCCCCCCCCCCCAACCTAGGCGAACCGTGTTCGATGGGGTCGCCCCCGGGTGTGGGAATCGTGCCGGACGATGTCGCTGGTGGGCAGGTTATCTCTGGGGTCTCCCGTTTCCCCCTGCCCTTGTGTCCCAGCGCTGCTCCATACTCACCTCGCTTCACCCACGTCGGCTCTCAATACCTCGATGTTAAGAGCCGCCCAAATATCTTCACTCGCTCTACATCAAAGCAACTGCCACTCCATTACGTTCCTGTGTGCTGTCTAATGTGTGATAGCGATAAACGTGTATTGAACGCGCTAACTACGTTTCAATGCATTCCGAGAAATGCAACTGCAGTAACTGAAGATGTATCGACATATTACTCGCTTAGACCCGGTGCCAACCTACAATGTATGTCGTGTGTCGATATCACTGACAGTAGCTATTTATAAACTTCCCGTAATCGTCTCAACTAATGGTTTATCTGTCACAGGTAGAAATATAACATTTAATGGAAATATTGTTTAATGCCGCGTGTAACATTTACTTTATGAGTAATACTATGGCAAAAGGGTTAATACAAATTGCTATGGTTTTATATCTTATACTAGGGATTAGAGGAGTTTTAAGAGTTCATATTTAGACAAGGAAAGGGTTATGTTAACTAAACTGAAATTATTTATGAAGACAGATAGGTATCTAACAGAGTTAATGAAAGTAACGATAAATATGAGGTACTGGAGAGGGAAGTCCTAATCAGTTACAGTATATGACTAATCTGAATTCTACCGTCACCATATACTGCTTGTGTCGGAAAGCAACGACCAGTATGTCGTGTCAAGCTGCTTCTTGAGGGCCTTATTCTCGGCGTGGATCCATAGGCTGGCAGACGTCGTACAGAGTATTGCCAAGAATTATATAGTTTCTGGTGGCATAATTGTCCCCGATACAGTGCTACTAAAGGCTGTTCACGATTAAGTGAGCAAGTTTTAAATGAACCTTTAAAAAAAAGTCACTACCCCTGAACGCATATATTTTAATGGGCGCACTGAGTGACATTTTCCCAGTAAAGTTCGTAACTATGTATGGGAAATAGTTCCACCTCTTAACGTCGAATAAAAAGTGTTATGTAACAATTTCTGATAACTTAAATTATTTCTTTCGCTTTCTGTTTTTTTTTTTTTTTTTTTTTTTTTGACGCATCGAAGTGTGAAAATGAGCAGATTTGTATAATATTTACTTTCCTAAAAATTTCACAGTTTTACTTGACCGACGCATGAATAAATGGATGAGGCCCGTGGCGATGATAATTTTACATAAAGCGGTAGAGTACACAAGGTGCATACAAGTAGATCTTAAGCAGGGCTTTCAAAAGTGCTCAATTTACCGTGAACAGCCTATAGTAAGGGAGATCCACTGGTGCTTTGCTGGCATGTTTTAGAAACTGCAGTTATTATTGTAACGTGTCTTTAATTCTTCGCCTGGCCTGTATACCAACGCGCCGGAGCAGTTCATTTGGTTTGTCCGGGTTTACTGAATCATAACATAATTATTGCAGAGCGTTTATGATGGAATAAATTGCTCTAGAAGCATATTCAAGTCACTTCCGAACTTCAAACTATCTTTAAACAAATCCACAATAAATTCAGCGTTAATTTTCTTCCCCTTGTGTAGAAACTCGATGGAGTAAAGCTATACCGTTATGTCCAACTGCGCCATCTCTACAACGCGTTGTGTGCGCAAAGAAGTTGTTCCGATCACTCTCTTCGGGCGCATCAGTGTACCTCCTGTATTGTTCTACTTCCTGGGCAATCTCGCACATCAACTGCATGTGTTCTGGAGCGCTAACGCTTCGTTCATGACGTCACATTGGAGCGAATAACTGAGAAGATCGTGCCACGAGTGAGTTAGAAGATCCTCAAAGCTGCCGTAGGCGCGTTTCTATAGGACTTAACAGTATGGTTAATGCTTCTACTGTATGTACCGTAGACTAAAGATGAGGTAGACCGCTTATTCGTCTTATGCGCATGTACCCGACATTGACCTACCCCAAAGGAACACAACTGTCAAAGTCACGTGGTCAACACTAATGAACGTGTTTGTTTACATCTTAATTTTCAAAAGACAAGCACATTTATACGAATGAAATACTTTCGCAAACACGAATTTAATCTAACTCCATTTCAAAATGGTTTGAGGAAGTATACAAATACCTCAAATATCTTGTTTGCTAAACAGTGTTCTAACCTCAAACCTATTCCACGCCATTTTTGCTAGACGCGTTAGGGGGAAAGCAGTACAATGCTAGGACACGGAGACTGGTTGTGCGCAGCCAGCGAGAGCGGTCTGCCTCATATTTAGTCTATGGTATGTACCTGGAGCTGTAATGCGTGCGCAAGGCCCAGACGCGACGAAGGGAAACATGGGGACTTTATCACACCCACGAAAGTCCACACATTAAACTATATCCGTATAGTTGGACTTTTATCCTACCGCTGAAGGAAACTGAGCTTGAAAGATCTAAAAGTGTCATGTGGTTTTTTTTACCATCTTCGTGATATTTTTCTCTTCGAATACACTTAATATAGTAAAAGTACAAAAATACGCACTTATCTAGGGGCCGATGTGGTGTAGTGGTTAGACTACTTGCCCTACATGAAGGCGAAGCTGTTCTATTCCCAGCTGGGTCGCCCCCGGATTTTCGCATGAGGAAGTCGAGCCGGACGATGCCGTCGGTCGGCGGGTTTTCTCGGGAATATTCCCGTTTCCCCCGACCTTGCATTCACAGTTACTTACAACTTGCACGATATCCCTTCACCACATGCAAACGAAGCTTAACCGAGTGTAGAAAATCACACCAAAGGGGAAGCGCGCCGCCTTCATGCGCACTCTGTGCAACATACTTTCCATGAGAACTATTTCTTACTATGCGTTACCAACACACCTATTTTCTCCCCATGCGTGTGCGTATAGAACGCTTGTGATACACGCCATAGTTGGGAAATAACCTGACACGCCATACATGGGATCATTTTTGTAAGGTTTTTATTCAAAAAGTGTGAAGGAACCGCGCAGCCCAGCTTGTCAGGGAATGAGCACTCACGACGCATCAAAGAAATCGCCACGGTAAAGGCCCATTCACTCGGCCAAAGTTAGCATTAAATTTACTGCAAAATTTACTGAATTTAATTTCGTGAATGCTGCGTGACGTCACTTGGACGTCATAATCGCGGCCAATTAGTCTTTCAAGCCACCGAGTGTCTCAAATTCCTTAAAAAAATTCCTTTAGAACATGTTCTATATTTTCTTGCATTCAGTTTTTGAACTAGCACTCCGAATTATTAATACAGTATAAATATAATATATAGTTTAACAGTAATTTATACATATTTAAACTACAAATATATATATATATATATATAACAGCTGTTTGTGTGAAGATCTTTTCAACATTTTCAAGTAATAATTCGATTTGTTTGGAATTCACTCCATTGACTTTCTGTTTTCAATATGTTAGATTCAATTGACTGAGTTCAAAAAAATATTTTATCGTGGATTGGAGACATTTGGGTGGCTCTTAACATCGAGGAATGCAAGGTCGGGGGAAACGGGAGATCCGTGAGAAAACCCGTCGACCAGCGGCATCGTCCGGCACGATTCTCGCTTGCGAAAATCCTGAGGCGACCCTACCGGGAATCGAGCCCGGCTCGCCGTGGTGGGGGGCGAGTAGTCTAACCACTACACAACCGCGGGATTTATTTGATATAGGCTGTCCACGGTAAAGTGAGCACTTTCGAGGCCCTAGTTACTTTTTCCTTTCAGCCATGTTTTATCCTTTAATCACGTTTTCGAATAAATATTGTCATGTAAGCAATAAACTCAGTGTGTATATTCCGCTGCACTCGGGAATGAACGTCTAAGGCTAAAATAAAATATATTTATTGGCTATTATTCCGAATGAGAGGGCTTTCGATGTTGCTCTCATTACCGTGAATAGCCTAGTGTGAAATGTCCTTTGGTGACTTCTGTACGAGGAGGTATTGCGCGGCAGCGCATCGCTAGTGTGGCTGGGGGTGTGTGGAAGGGGTAGTGTCGTGCGCCGATGTAGTTAGCGGTATGTCCTCCGGGGGGGGGGGGGGGCGCACGGAGCTCCCTGAGAGAGGGCGGGGGTTGGTCGATATCACCCCTCGCCCAGCAAGGCCGGGGTCTTCGCCCTGGGCCGTCGAGGTCAGGGGTTTGAACCCGACACTCAGCCATCATCCATCACCCTCCCAAGGTCACGACGATTGCAGATTGCGTTGCCCCCACTCCGCTGTGCTTTGTGCCACTCCAGCCCGAGCAGCAGACGAGACACTTGCAAACTCACCAGTATAAAGGCGGCGTACAGTGTTGCCGACACAGTGGCAGGTTTTTTTTTTTATAAGATTTGGTGAATTTTATTAACTACTAGCGACCCGCCCCGGCTTTGCGCGGGTGCGACTTACAAATATGGTGTTGTTTAAAAATGTTGTCGCGAACTTTTTATGTAGATTTTTTTGAGATATACATTTCTGTAGTAGATTAATTTGGTGTATCTCTTATGATCTAGTCAGAGTAAGCCATGCAAGCGCCCGAAAAGCCGCTGTTTCCGATTTGATTAGAAAACGTCGACATACCCTACTGTGACAACACTTGCGTGAAAAAGTTTGGTGGGAATCTGTTCATTGGTCCTCGAGTTATGGCTTAAATCCTCCATTTTTTTTTTTTCGATTGTCGATCTTCATAAATGGGGGACAAAAATATGACGTATTAGCACATGCTTTTGTTGTCACGGATACTGCTAGTCCACAAAGTTAATTTTAAATTGGTTATATAGTTTGATAAATATGTCGTTATAGCCGCAATTCTCAAAATAAGGATTTGGAACACTTAAAACACGTTCATTAATATGGCCTGCCACAGAGTGAAACGTCTTCACCAAATGTAGAAGAAATGGATTGATTTTTCCCGAGATACTAAACAAAAATTTATATTATTTTATAGGGGGTTCTCTTACGAAATTCTAGAGAACTGAAGCTCTTAATAGACAGAATTAATATATATATATATATATATATATATATATATATATATATATATATATAATAAATACAGCCAGAAAATAATTTATGTTTAAATTTGAATCATAGTTTCGTAGATATAACATAATAAGCTAAAAAATTTTACCACTGCCATTTTTAAAATAAGTGTCTGGTCGACTTAAAACATATTAGTTTACATGGCCTGTCGTAGTGATCCTTGTTTGCCATATTTCGTAGAAATTTGTTGGTTTTCCGGAGATAAGAAAACAAGTAAAATTTAATTCACCATGTAATGCTATCTTACAAAATGGTGGATAGAAGATACTTTGTCTTGACAGATTTTATTGTTGTAAAATACACTGCATGCATAGAGAGCAATGTTGGAATGAATTGCATGGCTTCGAATATATTTCACACGAAGATGAAATAGTTATATGGCCGCTATTTTGAAAATAAGCGTTTGAGCTAATTAAATTATAAAAGTTTACATCACTGGCCGCATATCTAATTGTTTGCCATATTTGGTAGGAATCGGTCGATTGTTTCCCGAGATATGTCGATAAAATTTTACTTATTATTGTTGCGCTATCTTACAAAATGTCGGACAAAAGAGGTCCCGTGTAGACATTTTGTGGTTGTAATATATACTCTCACTATACAAAGGTAAGTTGAAATTGATTACATTGTTTCGACGATAGAGCATTCTATGCTGAAATTTCCATGTGAATAAAAAGAGAAAGAAAAGAATAGGTGTGTTGCTATGCCCAGTAAGAAGTAGTTCTTGTGCAAAATGTCATTACACCGAGGGCGCACGAATACGGTGCGTTGGCCCTCTGGTGTAGATTCCTAGACTTGGTTGAAGTTAGTTTGCATGAGGCGGAGGAATATTCTGGAATCATAACTTCAGCAGGGCTTCAGAAAAGTTGTAAGTAATCGTGAATGCACTATACATACTAAAGTAGCGACCTACGACGACTCCAGTCGGTGTACGGCCGGGGGGGGGGGACTCTCCTGGTTTAGCGGGGACTACCACTCTTGCAAAACCCTACCGCCACTCGGCGCCTCAGATCTGTGCCACTATGGCAGCCCTTTGCGCTAGCTCGTGCGTAACTCGCCGACTGCTGCCGCGTCATTTGTCCGCGGGGACCATCAGTTCAGTCCACACGGGTTAACTCTTTCAGATCCGTGCATATCTACTGACTTTCGCAGCAGTCACAGATAATTGAACACTTTTCAAAACAACCTCCGGAAGATGGCACTGGCTCTATAGGCTATTCACGGTAATGTGAACACTTTTGAAAGCAGTCCCATTTGAAATATCAGTAAATAGATTTTATTTTATTTTAGCCTTGGAGTTAACTTCCGAGTACGGTGGAAAATACACACTGGGTTTATTACTTACATGCCGTATTTATCTTTTAAAAAAAAGTGGTTAAAGGGCTTCAAAAGTGCTCACTTTACCGTGAACAGCCTATACAACGTATCCCTTAAGTAATTATTAAGAGAGCTATACCTCCCTACCCCTGCCTTGACCACCCGATTTGAGTTTTAGATACGTTTAGTTGAAAATATCAGAAATCACTTGCGATTAAGAAACAAATTAGTGAATGGGGTTTTCATAAAGGAGATCATACACCTTTAAAAACACTGTCGGTAATATCATCCCCCTTATTATTGGAGATGGCTGTTGGCAACCTATGTTCGCATCAAACTTTGTAACACTAGGTTCTAAGCGAATTTTAAAAGCGACCTGTGAATTAGAACGTCTAAATTAACAAAAGCAAAAAAAAAAAAAAAGGTCGTTCTTGTCGGAACACTGTCAGGAGAACAGTTTGTGATATTATTCATGTTGAACATACAAAACAGAACGTATGTCGGAACACTGTCAGGAGAACAGTTTGTGATATTATTCATGTTGAACATACAAAACAGAACGTATGTCGGAACACTGTCAGGAGAACAGTTTGTGATATTATTCATGTTGAACATACAAAACAGAACGTATGTTGAAAACCAGGTAGACAAGCAACACATTTCAGAGTAAAGTAATTTAAATTGCGATTTTTCAGGGGCGCACATATCTCTTGATAATCACTCAACGACGAAAGTGGTACTAACACTTTAGTATTATATTTTTGTCAGAAATACATACTGCCGAGGTTTTCCCCAATGTTTTATAAACACGTTGAATAGTCCATCCCGACTGTCTTAGTGTACACACGTCATGTGTGAATTATTTTCCTTCTGCGATAGCCGGGCCAGTAGGTCACGTTGACTGCAGCCTTGCTGTTATCAGATAAAAAGCCTGCAGTTATTGCTCAGACAACACCACTGAGCATCAACTTGAAGCTTTCGTTAGAGACAGCGATTTTATCTTCGCGAAGAAATGTTGAAACATTGTGGGTTCCGGTGTACTTTTCAAGATTTTTTTTTTTTTAATTTGGTTTTCTCTTTTGTATGCCATCTGCGAGTGGTGCTATTTTTTCTTTGACTCACTGTACCGTTGCGATTCCCCAACATTCTAACTCCGAAAGCTTCTTATTTTATACAAACGACTCGACCAAGTTAGAAACGCATCATCCCAACGTATACGTCGCATATACCACAAATGTTTGAAAAAGAAAGGCGGCACAAAGGATTTTTGCAATATGCCACCCACTTTCTTGACATTTCAGTAGAAACCTGCACTCTGGATTCGGATCAGTGGGAAACCACTGATTCGCAGTGAAATTCAACTCTCTCATCAGTGGAAATGGCTCCACTTAGAATCAGTGGGAAACCACTGTTTGTTCCAGTGAAAAAATTTCGCTGAGTTAATTAGTGGCGTGATACAATTTCACTGATCGAATAAGTGACAGCCGACTGCAGTAGTGAATCAAATACTGCTTTTATTGAACGTAGACAAATAATTTCGTGAAATAAACATATTTGCGATGGGCTGCTGTTCATATTGTGCAATTTGCCGTAATTTTACAAAGTAAAAAAACGTTTTGACAGGTGGCCAAGACATAACTCGTGCACCCTTGTACACTATGCCGTTGCCTTGCCATCTGAGCTGCCACGCCCACTTGAAGTAGCGTGAGGAAAACTATGTCTTATAGTTATAGCTGTGCAATCGTGCAGTTTGAAGTTGCATGCTCATAGTTATCGTGTTTAGTTTGATTGGTAGTGTTAGGATTGTTAAAACGAATAGTATTTATTAGTGCAATCTCTTCACTACATTAAATGCAGTTTAAACCTTCAAACAGAGCGCTGTGACGATTACATGGAATCGAAATGAAAGACGTAAAAAAAAAAAAAAAAAAAAATCAACTGAAATGCTGTGTGTTCGCGTTACCTCGTAAAATGGCATTTTGAAAGACGAAACACATTTTAGAGAGTATTTTGTATTAGTTTCATTCGTTTATTCGTTGTTACTTCACTTGATACACGTTGTTTAGCGGCCATTTTTAAACGATGTTCGACGGCAATTTTTACACACAGTTTCACTGATACATCAGTCAGAAATAATTAGAGACGGAGCAAGTTGCTCAGATGTTTTGGTTCTCGTGCAAAATTTTAATTAATTGCGCACAAATGCAGTGCGTTGTCCTCTTCGTGTAATTTTATAGACTTGGTTATTAGTCTTTGTTTGCATGAGGCGGAGGAAGATCCTGAACGGAACATTATCAGGGCTTCAGAAAATTTGGAAGTATCCGTGAATTGACTATATGAAAGCAAACAGTACTTCCGAAGTGTTCAGTGAACCGCAAACCAAGAAATGTATTTTTTAGTCAGCCATGAAGTGCCACTAGAACTGTTCTGGTGATCGGATTTTAGATAAGCAGCACACGAAATGCTATACCTGCGTCAGTATATCCGTCAGTTTTCTAACGTTATGCAACGTATTCTCATTAAGTGTGTTACAGCGGTTGACAAGTGATTTCTCACTGAAAGTACGACTTGTGGCGTAAGTAATTATTTAAGGAGTTATTCGCCCTCTCGAATTGAAAGGGAAAATCATGTTTTTAGAAACACAGTTTACCCACCTCAAACGTTTTCGACGGAAACCCTTAATTGCGGGGGGTTGTTTTCTTGGAGACGGAGCTGCTAATAGCATTACAATGAGGCGGCATTCTCTTTACTTCTGTACTTTTAGCAAATACTCAGGGCCACATGTACTGACATGAGAGAGAACATCCCTTATTTGGTTTGTGATTGGTGATGTTATCTGCAATGACCTTTTCAGAGATCGGTGATCTTCGTTTGACGATACCTCGTACAAATTGATTTTCTTTCATCACTAATAGTTTGCAATTTTCTTATAAATTATTATATGAACTATGTACACTAGTCTACTCTTAACATATTTGCTTAAGTTCAAGGATGTGTGGTTCTATACCATTTTACTACAACAGCAACAGTAGTTGTACAAGCTAGTTTAGCAATGCACATAACTGTATTTCAATTAGCGGCCCACAAGACTTGTTTGCTAATTTTCCCATCTTCTAAAGTGTATAAATACGTTCAGCAGCTAGTTGTGCACATTTTTCCTAACTACTGAATCAACCTCTTAACTCTTGTAACACACTTAAGAAAACAGGTCGTATTTGCGGCGATGACGACACAAATATTACTGGATATGTTCCTTGGTAAGAAGATATTCCTCTGCTTTAGGAACTACATGATATTACGAGTAGTGATCAGGCCTTAGCTGAGCGGCCTGCCTGATCACACCTTCGCTTATTTATCCAGGACATGGGCCGTGATTGCCGAAATTAGTAATGGCATCGCAAACCACATAAACCCCTCCACCGGGCAGTAAACTGGGACAACATAGCCGATATAGGGCAGTTTATTCCGTAGGCGGGGACTTTTGTCGTTGGGCCATTGGAACGAGAAGATCACTGAAGATGGGTATGTCCGGCCGTCCACTTCTGCTATCTTAATCAGCCTCCGTAATCATGAACAAGGCGGGGACTCTCAAATTAGACTTTACTCAGAATGTGGATGGTTAAATATTTATAATTTAATATAAATTAATATTTCTGTATATTTTTATAGCTCCTCCCGCACCTAGCCAAACATGTTTATATTGAAATAATATCGTACAACCTTAATGTTAAATAAACCACATAATTCTTATCAATAACTTGCATTTCCCCTATAGTCTCGTTAAGGTATGATGATGAACCATAAAATGATATAACAATACGTATTGTACAGTCCCACACACAATCATAGATACGAGTACACCTGTTAGTTTTGTTGGTGATACTGTCAAGGTCAACAGTCTTCAGTAAATACGACCAACCCGTCTGACTGCTGTCCCCACGTCAGTTGAGTGTGGGAAGATTTGAACGCCTCTTAACATTGAGGTATTGAGAGCCGATGAGAGTGAAATGAAGTGAGGATGAAGTCGGAATGCAAGGGTGGGGGTAACAGGATATCCCCGAGAAGGCCCGCTGACCAGCGGCATCGTCAGGCACGATTCCCACACGCTAGATTCCGGGAGCGACCCCGTCCGGAATCGAACCCGGTTCGCCTAGGTGGGAGGCGAGTAGTCTGACCACTAGACCATCTCGGCCCCACTCCCTATGTCAGGGGCGGACCCAGGAATCAGACTTTGTCAAGGGGAAGGCGAAGGTGAATAAACTATGCAGTATAAATTAAAAACTCCTATGTTGACATATTTAGCTAGTTTCTGAAGGAAAGAGATCACTTTCCTGTACATGCATGTGTGTGTGTCCACCTAAAAACTTCTGAACGTGTGAACAGCATTTCACATAACTTGGTACACATAAAGTACTTTGTTAAGACATCCGACTTAAAGTTTCCGACCACGCCGGGTGCTTACTTTGAAAACGACAGCTATTGTTTTAAATTTAGTGTGCTATGTTATACCTCGGGAACTATTCGACCAATTTAAACCGAATTTTGTTAGTTGACAGTGCATCACATAATCATTCAATTTAGGGGTGGGCGCTGTGGTTGTCGGTGGGACATAGCACTAAGTGAAAAAATAAAGCTTTTATGTTGTATCTCGAGAACTATTGGGCCGATTCTCGCTGAATTCGACATGCAAATAATACTACGATGGGTCATGTACGATTTAAATCTATAAGGCACTAATTTTCAAAATGGCGGCCATACAGTTATTTTAGCTTAATGTGCTATACCATCGAAACCATTTACCCAATTCCGGCTTAACTTTGTATGCTGACAGTATATAGGCCTGTTAAAACTATCAAATTTGTCTACAAGAAGTCTCTTTTGTCCACCATTTTGAAAGATAAAGTCACATAAAAATATTTTTAATGTAGTATCTCCAGAAAAAACCAACAGATATTTGCTAGATTTGGCAAAAAAAAGTAACACTACGACAGGCCATCTAAATTGATATGTTTTGAGTGTGCCAACCACTTACTTTTAACATGGCGGCCACATAAACATTTAAGTTTAGTGTGCTCTATCTATGAAACTGCGTCACAAATTTCAACTTAACTTTTAATTTTGGCTGTATCTATTACAACTATCAGATAATATGTATTTAGATAATGTAATTTCTCCCCCATTTTGTAGGATAGCCCACGTGAAAAAAAAATTAAGTTTTTATTTAATATCTTGAGAAATAATTATATAATGCCCACTAAATGCATGCGACAAGGTATACTTTTGTAGTCCATCTAAATGCATACGGCTTAAATGGTTGGTCATATATTTTAAAAATAAGAGCAATGTAAATATTTTTATTTAATATTCCTGGGGGTTCGACGTACAAGTTGATCAAGTCCGTATTGGTAAAATTCATTATGGTAATGATTCTGACAGAAATTTAAATATAGTGAATACTTTATTTCAGGTGTAAGATATTAATGAAGCTGTAGGCGAAATGTTACCTCGAGAAAGTAATAATTTGTTTACTTAAAACTTTCGTTTCTCAATAACTTAACAACATGGACTTGAACTGGTTGTGCACTGAAACCACCATTATCCCAAGCAATTTAAACCGAACTTGATATTCTGGCAGTATCTACGACGATCATCAAATGTGCTATAATAATACATAACATTTATGTTAGCCATTTGTCAAGACCGTCACATGAAAGAAATAGGAGATGTTATGCCATATCTCGGGGACCAGTTAACCGATTACACGCATGTGGTGCTACGATATGGCATGTTGACTTAAACGTTTCATTTTGGGTAGGCTTTTTTTAAGGTGTTAATAAAAATAATTTAGAACGATTCAACTAATTCCAAACAAATTTTGTACGCTGACAACATTAATTATAAGCATCAATTATGCATATAGAGACCCTTATTTTTTCCCGGAACATTCAACTAATTTCCGCTTATCCTTAGTGCTACAGTAAACCATTAAAAAAACACATGATTTAAATTTCTAAGACACTTATTTTCAAAATGATGATTATATAAATATTCTAGGTTAAACCCCCTATTTGCCAGGGGCCACGGTGGCTGAGCTGTTAGCCTGCTCGCCTCTCCGGCCGGGTCACTCCGGATATCCGCACGTGGGAATGGTGCCGGACGATGTCGGACGATGCCGGACGATGCCGGACGATGTCGGCGGGTCTTCACGGGAGCATGACCTGCACAAAGTTCAGACCCGCGAGTCGTTGTATAGGCGCCAGTGTCTGAGATGCACTGTTATCTCGCCACCGACCCTGTGTGCTAGTGGCTTGGAGTAAACATCATCAGTTCGTCTGCTGTCCTTCCAGACACCGCAACACTCGCCGTCTAGACGTGAGTACTCCGACTAGAGGTGCTAATATCGAAGAAAAATATCGAACGTGAATTTTTTCGATTACTTTTAACACTCTTGACTGCTATCGACGTCGTGCGAGTCGTATGTGTAGAATAATATTATTCTTATAACCAAGTACATTGTTGATGCAGTATAATATACACATACAAATACTATAGTAGCCTTATAACCAAGTACATTGTTGATGCAGTATAATATACACATACAAATACTATAGTAGCCTTATAACCAAGTACATTGTTGATGCAGTATAATATACACATACAAATACTATAGTAGCCTTATAACCAAGTACATTGTTGATGCAGTATAATATACACATACAAATACTATAGTAGCCTTATAACCAAGTACATCGTTGATGCAGTATAATATACACATACAAATACTATAGTAGCCTTATAACCAAGTACATTGTTGATGCAGTATAATATACACATACAAATACTATAGTAGCCTTATAACCAAGTACATTGTTGATGCAGTATAATATACACATACAAATACTATAGTAGCCTTATAACCAAGTACATTGTTGATGCAGTATAATATACACATACAAATACTATAGTAGCCTTATAACCAAGTACATCGTTGATGCAGTATAATATACACATACAAATACTATAGTAGCCTTATAACCAAGTACATTGTTGATGCAGTATAATATACACATACAAATACTATAGTAGCCTTATAACCAAGTACATTGTTGATGCAGTATAATATACACATACAAATACTATAGTAGCCTTATAGTCTAGTCGCGGTTTCTTCACACTTTTCGAGTCAAGCCTTTGGATAATCACCCCATGTATGACGTACTCAGTTATTTGATAAATATGTCATATATCACAAGGATTCCATACGCTACGTTATATTTGCTTAGATTGATCATTTATATTTTATCTATAAATCATAATATTTTATTTATAATTAATACGAATAAAAACAGTGTAAATAGGTACGTTGTAGTGTCTAGTAATAAATAGTTCTTATAAAATATATTATTACACTGAGTGCGCATGAATGCAGTGCGTTATCCCTCGGTGTAATTTTCTGTACTGGGTTAAGCCTTATTTGTATGAGGAGGAATAACATGTAAGTGGGACTGTAGCAGGACTTCAAAAAGTTGTAACAGTGAATGGACTATAAGATAATTTTGCTCGTCCGAGTGCAAGTTTCCGTTTTCTGTTTCCTTCTCTAACGTGTTTTATTTTTAAAGTTAAAAGGCTGTTAGGAGTGTTTCACAATTATATTTTATGTGTGAAGCTTTGGGCAGTGGCTACTGAGCGTAGCATACCAAAATGTAGCACACCTTTGTCTTTATTATTGCACCATTCAATGATAGAGTCTAGGAGCTAACAACACACATGAGTAGATGGGAATAGTTCCTTCGGGGCGCACCGGCTTTTGGCTATATCGGTGGATCTACCTTGAATGATCTTGGCATAAAATTTCCCCTTTTTTCTCTCAAAATCGCAGGTTTTAACCCATAGAGGCCTAAACTTTCCCTTCTTTCCCTAAAAATGTCCCACTGTTCGAAAAAATTTTGAAAAAATACCTTTCTCTACAATGTGGCTGACTATCTCCGCAATGTAGTTGAGATACTCGATACGTCAGCCACATAATGTGGTGTCGATAACATAGAATTTATTTATTTTTTAAATTTAAATATATTTTTATAATTAGAGAATTAAAACCATAAGTATTAAGTGTTATATATCACCGGACTCGTCTTTTCAGGGCTCGTACGATCGTGATGTCGTACCACCATTCTGTCTTGTTTTTTCATGCTTTATCATTCCATGTTGTCTCTTTCTTTCTCTCTTGTCTCTCTAATTACATCTCTCTCCTCCTCTCTTTTGCTATTTCTTTCTCTTTCATTCTCTTTCTTTCTCTTTCTCCCTTTCCTTTGTCTCATTCCTTCTATCATTACTTTCTCTCTTGTCTCTCCCATTCTCTTTCTCAAACAATGCTTAAAAATTGTGTGTGTGTGTGTGTGTGTGTGTGTGTATATATATATATATATATATATATATATATATATATATATATATATATATATATATATATATATATATATATATATATATATATACACACACATGTAACTATAACATCCGATTTATTGTCGGCCCGGCTTGCTACATAATTATTTAAAAATAATATATAAAAACAATCAAACCCCAACTGAAAAAAACGTAAGATTTGTAATACATTTTGGTTTTTAAATATTTTTAAATTGTAAAAACGTAGAATTGAAACTGAAAAAAGCCCTCCAATAAATTTGGTTATGAGCCATATCTGCATTATTTGAAAATAAATACAACTAAATATTTAATGCATTAAAAATATGTTTGTAATTGTAAGAGAGAATTCACCAATTTTTATTGTGTATATGTATATATATATATATATATATATGTATGTATGTATATATATACATACATATATATATACATATACACACACAATTTTTAAGTATTCTTATGCGAGTTGGCACTCTGTAGCCGAGTAATCAACGTGCTTAATTCCTCTGAAGGTATCAGATTCGAATCCCATCCCAGTATGAGAAATGTTTCCCTTTTTTAAAACGATACCTGTTCTCATGGAAAAGTGTGAGATTTACATTATTTAAATTATTTTTAATATTTTACATTCAAAATGGGTTTTAGATCTATTTTTTCCTATTTTTTAAAAGAATTTTTGGCATTTTTTCAAATGATAAATAAAATGAATTAAAATAATCCTACTTATTTACAATGCATCGCTTCGTATGTATCTGATTGTTTTATCGAGAAGGCTGCACTGTCGGCTGCAGCCATTGGTCCTCCCTCGCTTACCTTGCGCACACTCGTCTCAGAGTTTGTCAATCACACTTAGCATGCCACAAGGCGCACCTCGCCTAACGGGCCTCTGGCGAAGTGTATGCGTGCTTCGTTACAAGGCTATGCGACATCATTTTCGTACAACGCTAAAAAACCAAATTGAATAAAGTAAACTTCTAAAAAAATATAGATTAAAAAAATTAACATTAAATTAAATTTGTAAATAGTCCTGGCTGGAATGTACTTTACGATAATTTTTATATGCCTTCTTTTGTATGGAAAAATACATATTTAGACTAAATTAAATATACACGCTGGCAACTCGCGCAATTCTAGTAAACTGTGGTGTCAATCGAATGTGAGAGACAAGAGAGAAGATAGAAGAATGCATAGGAAAAAAAATGGGAGGATTGAAGAAAATCTATGGAAGATAGAGAGAAAGATATAAAGCGAATGAAGGACATAGTAGAGAAAGGAAAGAGAGATAGAGAAAGAAAGAGAGAAAGATAGATAAAGAGAAATGAAAGAGAGAAAGATTTAGAACGAGATGGAATGAGAGAGAGAAGCAAAGGAGAAGAAGACAGACAACATGGAATGATAGAGCATGAAAAAACAAGATAGAATGGTGTTTTTGACATCACGATAGCACGCGCCTTAAAAAAAAAATTATCTTATTATATATAGCGCTTAATACTTACTCTTCCTTAGGACCCACAGAGCACTGGCGGAAATATTGGTTTTACAGGCATAGTGTATGCCAAATCGATACACGGGATCCAGGATAGGAGTCAAACCTAACCATCAGTTTTCATGGTTCTGTCAGCCACCTTGTCCACAATTTGGGTGCAGGTGTCCTTTTACCACTGGCCTTGAACTTTGACTTCGAAAATTCTAAAAAAAAAAAAAAATCATATAAATTCTACTAAATAACCAGAACTATATCATAAAAAAAAAAAATGACTAAAAATTAATTATTTAAAATATAAAATGTATTATTAAATATTATTAAAAAATTATTTTAAAAACTTAAATTTCCCGAAGTTCTCCCCTCCTCCCTCACTTAGCGAATTAGTCGGCAGGCCTCCGCCCCTTTGCCCAAACCCAGTCAGCCATCTTGATTGGCTGACTGTCTCTGCAATGTAGCTGGAAGATGTTCGCTATATCAGCCACATGTGGAGTCGATAAAATAAAATAAACTTATATTTTTTTTAATTTCAATTTATTTTAAATATTTTTATTAATACATTTTAGTAATTATTTATTTTTAATAAATAATTTTTAAAAAAAATTAAGAATTTTTTTCTGAGTTTTAAATTTTTTTTAGAATATTCAAGGTGAAAGTTCAAAGGTCACCTGTGCCCAAAATTGTGCACAAGGTGGCTGACAGAACCAATAAAACTGATGGTTAGGTCTGGCTCCTATCCTGGATCCCGTGTATCGATTTGGCATACACTATGCCTATAAAACCAATATGGCCGCCACTGCTCTGTCGGTCCTAAGGAAGCCCTTCAAATTACTCAAATTGTACGGAAATTAAATTTGAAGGGTTTATGCCATTTTTGAGGGGAAAATGGGCAATTTCTGTTGATCCTTTTTAATCATTTTAAAATAATTTTACTATAATAATTTTTTGGGGAATTTTTTTAGATTTTTCGAAATTTTTTGGGATATTTTTTAACTTTATAGGGTATTTTTAAGGGGTTTTATGTTATTTTTTTTATGTTTTTGGAGTGAAAGCTCAAGGTCGAAGGTCGCGGTTCAGCTCTAAAAAGTCATTGACAACTAATATGGTAGTCGGGTGATGTAACAATCCGAATCCGAATCCGACTTCCACTATGCCTTGTCCGTCAAGGAACATTTCCCTACTACTCACAAACCAACCTACAAATTGATATCAAATCTGACAGACAATTCCTTAAGCTACGTAATTTAAACTATTTTATCCATCCCTTGAGTACTTGGCGGTACACGCTTACTTCAGACAGATATAGTCTTGCAGTGTACCTCAATATGAACGGAAATTAAATTAAATTCACACAGCAAATAATGATAGTGAATAATCATCAAGAAGACATTTAAAGTTTACCTTTCTTGTTGAAAACTGCGCCCATCAAGTGTTTCGGTGGCAGCCACCTTGTATGGCATTCATACACAGTGTCCATTGTACAAGGCATTTCCTCAAGTTTTCTTTTCTTATTAATGACAATTTTGCTGTAACAATCAAGTAAATGTGTAAAATAAATATATCACACAACGAATTCAATGAAAAATCACGTCATAGTTAAAAATTTTAAAAAAGACAGTTTTATTTTCCTTTAGTCTACAAATATGACTTATTTTCAGACAAGCGAATCAAACTATTTACTAAAAGGTTGAAAATAATACTTAAAAACTTTACATGCGTGTATAAACTCATGTAAAAGTATTTCTAAGTAAATAGGAATACAGAAAACTAAATCGCCAAACATACTAATAGCGAACCTACGTTAATATTTTCATTTAAAAAACCGAATATACCAGTGTTTCAGGTTTACAAATTCAGCTCTGGGCCAATGCACCTAGTAAAATATTTATTCTGTGTCATTATTCAGCACTGATAGTTAAATATAGCAATTGTAAATAACTCTAATTTCTGAACAGACAAACATAATATATCACGCATTAATTTACATCCTTCATATATTAAAATCACTATATCTATCAATCATTTAAAAAACGCGTTGCCAGCATAGCGTATTCATGTGGTAAAATAGGTTTTTATATGAGGGGCTGAATTCCAAACTTCGCCTTATCCAGAAATTGAAGAAAAAAATGAGTTATCGTCTGTCTTGTGTTGTCAAGTCGATGTATCCATTCATTGTAGCATGTTGAAAATCTGTGTCGTTTCCAGAACTTGCCGTATCTACATACACTTTAGCAGCAAAACTCGCCTTTTCTTCAGTGACAGTTGCCATTTTTATTTCCTAAACTACCCTCATCCCATACTCTACAAGCATGTTGGATACAAAATTATTTCCAAAACTGGCTTTATCCCACAAATATGTGTTCTTTTAAACTAGCAGAAACCAAACGAAATTATGTAAGTCCGTGGAAAATATTACGTTAAAATGTTTGGCAACATTGGTACGTGGGAAAAAGACGAATATTAAAATTAACGAAAAAATATATATCAGCTGGTATTTGTGCTGTCGGTAGCTTGTCTGAAGTTTTCAATCTGTAATTTGCATCTGGCTACAGAAAATACTTTGCAGAAGTAACGAGCAATGGAGGATGACAATGCCATTATCATAGCTGAAGGAAGAGGAAGAAGGAATAAACGTGACAAAAGTTTGTGGCATAAAGAGAAGCTGAAAAAAGAAAGGTAAACAAGTGTTGTGTTTACAGTGACTTGCTAATATTCACTGTGTGCTTGTCCTACATTAATTTTACTCATATTTTTATGACTGTGTTGCAGATGTAAACCAAAATCACTGCCTCGTAAACCTAACTGCATACATCGTAAGAAGACCTTTCTGTGTGGTGACCTGTCGATGAAAGATATCCGCCGTTTTCGTAAAGCGTTTCACTTGCACAAAGATAAAGTGTCACAGGACAATTTCATTCTGAAGTACACAGCTCAGCATAGTCCCAAACGTAAACAACATCCAAGTGAACAACAAGGCCCAGAAAGAGGAGTAACAATCTCATATTATATAAGGTCTAAAAACCGTGGGTTTCTAAATTCAGGGTGCAAAATATCTATAAACAACATCTAAAGACAGGGAGATCTCCTTCAGAAAAGCGTGGCGGGGACACGAGATCATGAAAATGCCTTGGAAAAAGACATCAAGTATACAAGCACATACAAAGTATTAAATGTGTTGAGTCGCACTCCACTCGTGAACAGAGTGTTAGACAATACCTTCCTAGTGATGGTAGTGTACATAACTTGTGGAAAGCCTACAACAATGGAGTAAATGGGCAGAACCAGGTCAAGTATCACTTTCTTTGGGATATTTTTATGAACGATTTCATATCAGTTTCAGGTCTCGAGCGTCGGATGCATGTTCCGAGTGCATCAGATTGAAATCGGCAATTAGTTCCACAACCGATCTGTATAAAGCTGAATCAGTGACCATATATACGGTGCATAAATTAAAAGCGAAAGCATTTCATGAGATGTTGACAACCAGAGGCAATGATAAGGTATTCAAATTTTCTTTCGGCTGTCAGAAGAATTTACTGTTACCGAAATTTCCTGATCAAGCAACCTACTATTCTAGGCAACTCTATCAATACAACATGACGATTTGTGAAGGGCATTCAAAGACTAAGCAAAGTACAGAAAATGTACATATTTTTACTTGGTCTGAAGGGCAGCGCTTGAAAGTATCAAATGATACAGCATCTATTGTGTATAATTACCTTTGTAATGCAGATCTCACTGATATTGAGGAAATACAGATGTTTGCAGACGGCTGCCCCGGCCAAAACAAAAATATCACTATGATAGACATGCTCGCCAAATAGGGTCTTGATTCTACTTCTAATGTAAAGTCTGTTCACGTGATATTCCTGGTTGTTGGTCATTCCTACCATCCTTCTGACCGTGTCTTCGACTGTATTAAAAAGAATTAATAAAGATGCCATAATCCAGCCACAAGAATATAAAGATGTTTTCTCTAAATATGGAACTGTAAAAAATGTGGGAACAGATGTGCATGTTAATGATTGGAAATTCTCTGTATCTGATGTCATCAAAGCCCATGGTCAGTTACACTTCCAGTTTGCTCCATCAAAGAGTGCGATGCTGATGAAAACCAAGAACAGCACTATTGTCATAAAAGGTGAAGTTAACTACAAAGTGGATGTAGGAACTTTCAAACCATTTGTGAAGAAAGGTAAATGGATAACTTCAATCAGTTCCGAGCAGCTACCATCCAAAGTGCCAGTGAAAGCAGCAAAAATTAAAGATGTCGAAAAATTGTTACACAAACATTTTGGAGAAGACATGGATTACTATAGGCAAGTTCTTTTTTTAGAATGTGGTGTGGATGATACTGATGAAGCAGAAATACCACTACGTCCTAAAGATGAGGATGAGTTTAGAATTTAAAATATCTTACATTATGTAAAATGGTGTAATTGAGTGGCAATTTGGAAAACATTGTGTACTACAGTAATATTCTTTTACTTTCTAAAACAGATATTGTGTTGTGTTATGTTGTATAGTACTATATGTATTACTTCATAGTACTTGAATCAAAACTGACCTTATTCTTTATGTTTGTTTCCATAACTGATCTTTTCCATTGTTTTGTAGCAAAACTCTTTTAATCCAATTCATTTTATCACATATCTCTAATACCAATGGGTGAATACATTTTTCATTGTAGATTTACAATACTGGCAGTAATCCCTCCATATTTACACTGCAGTTGTACTTGTTAACATCAAGCTGGAGTCGCAATCAGTTTTTCGCATTTTACTGAAAATCACTTTACACGGATGAGAATAGTTTTGGAACTCAGCCCCTCATATGTAATGTGTATGATGAAGACAATTGTTGTAATAGTGTATGCTTGTTCGAGTAGCAGCCTGACAATGAAACATTTGAAACTACATAGAGAATCTGGGAATCTTGATAAAGCGACACAAAGCTGCAGTGTTTACTATTGTGAAGGATGTGCTGCAAATACATGTATTGAGAGCATACACTTTTTGCAGCAGTAAAGTTTAAAGCCACTTATTGACCTTTTAAAATGCCTCTTTAGATTCTGATACTAATAGCGGTAGGAAGGTGCAGTGTGTTTTAATATAAGGTATAAGACTGAGAGAAAAATTGTGATTGTGTATATTTGTTACCTTGGAACCTGACATGGCCACGTACTATACTTTCATAAAGACTCTATGGCTTTTGAAATTTAGAGACAGGAGAAAGAAGTGTGTTCTAATATGAAGTACATGATGGAAACATAATGTGAGAGTGTATGTTTCTTACAGTTGTGGCGTGACAGAGCCAACAAATGTACTTTCGTAATGGCTTTCTGAATCTGGATACTTTTATCCACAAGAGCATATGAAGTATATGAAAGAGACATATTGTGAAAGATTATATTTGTTACAGTAGTGACGTGAAATGCCCACCAACTGTACTTTCATAATGGGTCTCCAGCTCCTGATACTAAATAACACAGAGAGATGCAATGAAATCATACGAATTATATGGCAGAGAGATATTGTGAAATGTGAAATTAGTTACAATAGTGGCGTGTCATGACCACCAACTGTACTTTCATAATGAGTCTCCAAATACTGATACTAATATCTATAGGAAGATGCAGTGACATTTTATGAAGTATGTGTCAGAGAGATATTGTGGAATATTGTATTTGTTACAGTAGTAATGTGCCGTGGCCGCCAACTGTACTTTCGTAATGGATCTACAGCTCCTAATACTGATATCCAGAGGAGGATTCAGTGATGTCAAATGAAGTGTATGACAGAAGCAAACATCGTGAAAGATTGTATTTGTTACAGTAGGGACGTGACATGGCCACCAACTGTACTTCCGCAATGGGCCGCCAGCTCCAGATACTAAAAAAAAACAGGAGGATGCAATGACACCATATAAAGTATATGGAAGAGAGATATTGTGCTCGATGGAGTAGTGACGTGCAATGGCCACCAACTGTACTTTCGTAATGGGTCTCCAGCTCCTGATACTAATATACACCGCAGGGTGCAGTGACATCACATCAGGTTTACAGCAGAGAGATATTCTGAAAAATTGTGTTTGTTACAGTTGTGACGTGCCATGGTCACCAACGGTACTTTCACAATGGGTCTCTAGCTCGTGATACCAATATCCACAGGAGGTTGCAGTGACATCATATTACGTATATGACAGAGAGATATTGTGAAAAATTATCATTGCTACAGTAGTGATGTGCCTTGGCCACCAACTGTACTTTCGTAATGGGTCAAGATCTCCTGATGCTAATATCCACTGGGGGATGCAGTGACATCATATAAAGTGTATGGCAGAAGAAAATATCGTCAAAGAATATATTTGTTACAGTAGTGACATGCCAGGACCACCAACTGTACTTTCGTAATGGGTATCCAGCTCCTGATACTAATATACACAGGAGGATACAGTGACATAACATTGCAGAGAGATATTGTGAGATATAATACTTGGCATAGTAGTGATGTGCCATGGCCACAATCTGTACCTATGTAATGGGTCTCCAGCTCCTGATACTAATATCCACAGGAGGATGCAGTGACATTATATGAAGTATATAGAAGAGAAATATAGTGAAAGTGTATATTTATTTCAGTAGAGATATGCCGTATACCAACTATACTATCGTAATGGGTCTCTAGGTAGTGATACTAATATTTACAGAAGGATGTAGTGACAGCATAGGAAATATATAGTATAGAGACATTGTGAAAATGTGTATATTTTAATTTATTGATGTGGCATGTTCATCTACTGTACTTTCATAAGGGGCCATGGAATCCTGATTCTTCAGCATAGAGTGCAGTGGCATTTGCATATAATGTATATGGTGGAAGAATATTGTTAATGTGTATATTTTATTTGGCACTGATCTCAGTGACGTTAACAGGCCACCTACTGTTTTTTTTTCGGAGTTGGTCTATGACTCTTGTTACTTATAGTTTCAGGATGATGCAAGACATCTAGTATGAAGTATATGGCAGAGAGATATTTTGAATTTGTATATTTGTTACAGTGGTTTCATGAAATGGCACTCTAGGTCCTGATACTGACAGTGACAGGATGATGCAAGGTGTTCTCATATTATTTATAGTGTGGGGAGATATTGTGAATGTGTATGTTTGTTATAGTTGTGATGGGTCAAAGCCACTTGTACTTTTGTTATGGGTACCTGAATATTGATATTTATATTTACAGTTGGATGCAGTGACAAGGTATTAAATACATGGGGAAATATATTTCGATAATATACATTTGTTTCAGTACTGACATGGCAGGTATGGTGCATAGAGGAGGGTGCAGTGACCTCTAATATGAAGTATATGCTGAGTGATATTGTGAAAGTGTATACTTGATACTGTAGCGATGTGGCATGGCCATCCACTGTTCTTTTGCAATTGGTCCCTGGCTGCTGATACTTACAGCTAGAGGATGATTCAGGGTGCTCTTATATGAATTATGGGATGCTTCGATATATTGTGATGGTGTTTATTTGTTATACCAACACCCTTATACGTAAACCTCGAGCAGTTTGTTTATAACTATACCATTCCTAGTATTTGTAGTGGCGTAAACATGCAGTGTCTTCATTTGTGAAATGTTTGGTGCAGAAAGTTGCATTGAGAATATATACTTTAAACATTAGCAACATGACACGGCCTTCTACTGGACTTTCAAAATATATCTGAATCACCTGATTCTTGCTGCTAGAGGAGGATGCAGTGTTCACTAGCATAAATCATATTGTGCAGAGAGTTACTGGGAGAGTGTATATTTTTCACATTTACCTATGATATGGGAACTCCTTACTCTGTCCTACTGACTCTATTGTTCATATTAATTGCATTTACACACGGATGCAGTGTGCACGACTAAGAAATGTGTATGGGTATATGTATTTGGAAAGTAGATACGTTATACAGAATCCATCTTATGTGGCCATCTCCTGTAATTTCATACTGTATCTGCCACTCCAGAAATTTGCAGTGAAGAATGTATACAGGTTGTACTTTTGTGACGAGTATGTGGTCCGAATGAGTTCTGATAGTGTCTAAGTGATTACAGCAGTTAACGGCTAGGCCACCTCCTGCACTTGAATACTGAATCTTCTGCTCCCGATGATTACATCGACACACTGAAGCAATGTTTTCTAGTGTGAATTTGTGTGTGGTGCAGATGTTTTGTGATAGTGTGCACTTGGTTACAGCAGTAAACTTCTATGGCCCCTTGCTGCCCTTTCATACTGAATAAGCAGCTCCTGATATCTGCAGCGACACAAGAAAGCTCTGCGTGTTAGTGTAAAGTGTGCGTGGTAGAGAAGTGCTGTGATAGTGTACACGTGTTTAGAGCAGTAAACTGCCAAGCCTACCTCCTCAACTCTCATACTGAATCTCTTGCTCCTGATACTAGTGACACAAGGGTACAGTGTTTTCTAGTGTGAAGAGCGTGAGGCGCAGATATATCACAATAGTGTGCATTTGGGTACAGCAGTGAAATGCTATGACTACCTCCTACACTTTCATACTGAATCTCCCGCTCTTGCTACTTGCTGCTACACAAGGATGCAGTGTGTACTAGTGTGAATACTGTGGGAGATCGAGGTATTATAAGAGAAGCAACTGAACTCGCCTACCTTCTATGCTTTCAATATGCTTCTCCGCTCCTGGTACTTGCAGAGACGCAAGGATGCAGTGTCTCCTGGTGTGAAGTGTATGTGGTGCAGAGGTGTTGTAAGTATGTGTACTTGATTATAGAAGCAATCTAACATGCCAACATCCTACACTTTCATTATGGTTCTTCTGCTCCTGGTACTTGAATAGACACGAGGATGCAGTGGCTGCTAGTTTGAAGTGTATGTATTGCAGAGGTAAGGTGAGTGTGTGTACTTGATTAAAACGGTAATCTGCCATGCCCACTTCCTTCACTGTAATGAGTGCTCTGCAAGTCTCGATATTTTCTTCTAAAAAAGGCTGTAGTTAATTGTGGTGCGAATAGTGTAGGGAAGAGGGGTAATGTGAGAGTATACGATAGTTGTTGCAGAAGCCACCTATTATGGCTACCTCCTGTACTGTCATATATTCACTGTCGCCCCCTGATAGCTGCTGTTCCAAAGGATCCAGTGTAGACTAGTGTGAAGTACGTACTGTGAGTGTGTATACTTAATACAATTGAGATCTGCTATGTCCACCTTCTGCTCTGTTGTAATGGCACTGTAACTTGATACTTGCTTCCACACGAGGATGCAGTATGTACTAGTGTAAAGGATATGGTGGATCGGAGTACTGTAAACACTTTGTACAGAAACAACCGTCTAAGGCCATCGCCTGCTCAGTCATACTGACTCTAGCGCTCCTGATACACGTAAGGGTATGAGGATATATTGTGTACTAGTGTTGAGTGTACATGGTGCGGAGTTATTTTGAGAGTGTGCACTTGTTACAGAAGGAACCTGTAATGGCGAACCACTGCAATACCGTGCTAGCTCTGATACTCCTGATACTGGCAACAACACAAGGAAGCAGTTCAGAGGTAAGCGTTCCACATGTTTCCAGAACTCAAAATCTCCCATGAACAAGCCTGGGTTTTCCAAATGCCTTTCCCTATGACAACATGGCATAGACTATGCGTTACTTGCCAAGTGATCTCCGCTATCTCTACTTATGCCGAAGACAATATTTAGGCACTTAAAACAAGCGAATTAGTGTGATTTTCATATAGAATCACTGCTCACGTCGACTCCGCTGTACATCAGGGCAGTTACGCCAGCAGACGGAGTCGTATGGGCCTCTGTATTGCAGCTGATGAACACCATGAATGTCTCTTCTTTCTTGGCTGATCTCACCACATAAATATATTTAGTGTCTGTTGCAGAAACTACATGGTTGTGGCCATTATATTTCTGGCTATGAAATTCATGCATTTTCCACATTTTAACTGCTCTGTGCGAGAAATTGCTTCCAGCGTGTTTAAATAGTGTTTAAATTCTTCTATGTTCTTGACTCCTGGTTTGATAAACGTAAGGATTTTTTTTTTCGACGGAGAACTCCGAATTACGACGGAAAAATTAATCCAACAAAACTTTCCCTGCCAATTGACTTACTTTGTTAAAACTGTGTCGTATATTTAAATACGCTGCCAAATTGTAAGTCCGGGTAATAGCGTTCCTCTTAGCAGATACAAAACCTACATACTGGTTCCTTTCAATGCGATGCACGAACTTCTTGTCCTTGCTTGTTGTCACCAAGTAGTAGCTTCTGTTCCTTAAAGACGCCAGTTGATATCTTCAACTGTCTACTGGCTTGCCGCAGCGAGGGCTTCTTCGTCGACACTGCTCCTGCAGTTCTGTACCAGCGACTCTTCTAGCCACGAAGCATGGCTAGTTGCCCTCGCGTGGACGTTTAGCATACTTGTCAGGTCTATAAATAAGCACAAAAAACTTTAAGGTATTAATAAAATTAATTATAACAAACACATTTTCTTTATCACATTTCAGTTTCTGGCACATTACTTATACTTGTAAACAAGCACCATGGTGTGTTGCTTATTTATAGGAAATTATGCCAGCTGGTGGAAATAAATGCGGTGGTAACGAGCTTAAGGTCCCTGCCTACAAAGCCTCCAACCACGGAGTTTAAATGGAGAATCGATCTTAGGTTAATTCCTGCTCGATGAGTCAATTTTAAAGATAGCCGTTTTAAACAAAAGATACACTTCTTAAACTCTCCCGTCTATCTAGAGCTTTCTTGCGCGTTTGAGACCGAGAAGCGTGCGGGCGATAAGGTCGATACTGCAGTGCGTGACAAGTGTGCATCGCCGCTAGGCGCAAGGCTCTGAACTGACGTACAGTGTTCTCGTAGCACTGCGTGTAACTATGGGACTTTCAGTGGTGGCCCTATTGTTTTATTGATGGGAAGTCTGCAGGAAGGCTCGGTGCAGAGCCCTTGAGTAGTTTTGTATGTAGCTGACGCGTATATTCTGAGGTACAGCGCTTTGGAAAAACAGTTTTTAACCTTTTTCGAGTGCTCTGAAATGGCGTTTCTAATGTGCGTGACGTCCTGAAAGCACTCGACGGCCCTCGTCTGAAGTGTGTGTTCTTTTCGCGGATAAGCACATTCGACGCACGTTTGATAGTTTCGTGGGAAAACGAGCAATTCAAGCACTCTGCAGCGCAGTTCAGGCGGCAGGCATCTAGGCGGGGACCTTAAGGAATACTGTCGCGTTAAGAAATATTGCCAATTTTCATGTTAAACATTTTTTTGACATTGACATTAAAACTGATATTTGACTTTAAATATGATGAATGTATAACATTTTAAGAGAATTTCTTAACCTGGCAGTATTCCCTGAGAAAATTGCGTTAAATATGTTTTTGTTTGAAGCACTCTCCCTTTAAATTGGTGCGCTGCGAATTGGTTTCTTTAACAATGATTCGCATTTAAACACCGTTTTTGCAGACTTGGTATGCACATCGTACCCTGGATGCAATACTATCATAAATGTAAATGAGATTAAATAGTTTGGGCCTACTTTCACTTTTTGCAGTGCTACGTCAGAAAGACAATTAGAAGTATTAAAACCGTGTTAAAAATATCGTGGCGCTCACTTCTTGTAATGTACATGTAATGTACAGAGTACGACATGTTTTGCTGGGGTATCTGCTGTATCCACAAATTTTTACAGTATCGTTACCTCGTAAAATTTCTGTATTACTTCCCCCTAAGAACACGCCCTGTCGGTTCATCCACAGCCATAATCTTAAGAGCGCTGATCAGTAACAAATTATTTTATATTTGCACCACATGTGATGTAAATAAACATCAACATTGCTTTTGTGAAATAAAATGGCAGAGTCGAAATTTTACTGTTTTTGTAATGTACAAATACATTAAACCCAAGTATGTGCTGAAAGTTTAACAGCGGCAACTGAAAGGTCTTGTTAAAATTCATTTTAAGGTAGGCTTAACAAAAGTTATTTTACAAAAATTCTGTGGCAGCCACAAATCCAAAATATGCAACATGTTCTTTTTTTTTCAGCAATTGTTTAATATTGCAAAAACATTTCCTTGTACGATTTTATAGACGCCTTGAAGTAGTTCTTGACACCTTTCAGTGAGAATTGTCTCTTTTCTGTATGTAAGTTAGTTTCATTATTTGTACACTGTAAAAACGTTGTGTAATCTTACACTAAATGTATGTGGCAGCAGTTTCTCAACGAAAATTGGTGTAATTTTACACCCACTATGTCGAGTTATTTTTACTCTACATACAATTAAATTTATCCTACAAATCAATACAATAACATATACTTTGTTCAACTAACTTTACGTACAATGGTGTAAAATTACTTTTACTATGTAGCAGAAAATAAAATACAATATTCGTGTATTTCCTCTCCACGGCAAGTAAATTTACACAGACATTGCAATTGTAATTTCACCACTGTGAGCGTGTATATTTCCCTAGCAAAAAATTAAAATGGAAGATTCACTGTAATTGTAGTCACACAATTTCTGTACTTCTTTCACTGTTTTAGTAAGCAATTTTACCGTCAGCATACGTTCTCTTACAACTACGTCATGTTAATTCATATTCTTTGTCAATTAACACCAACATTGTGTTTATTAAGCCATACATTCATGTATTACACCAACATTGTGTTTATTAAGCCATACATGCATGTATTAACACCAACATTGTGTTTATTAAGCCATACATTCATGTATTTTACCGTCAGCATATGTTCTCTTACAACTACGTCATGTTAATTCATATTCTTTGTCAATTAACACCAACATTGAGTTTATTAAGCCATACATTCATGTATTAACACCAACATTGTGTTTATTAAGCCATACATTCATGTATTAACACCAACATTGTGTTTATTAAGCCATACATTCATGTATTACACCAACATTGTGTTTATTAAGCCATACATGCATGTATTAACACCAACATTGTGTTTATTAAGCCATACATTCATGTATTTTACCGTCAGCATATGTTCTCTTACAACTACGTCATGTTAATTCATATTCTTTGTCAATTAACACCAACATTGAGTTTATTAATCCATACATTCATGTATTAACACCAACATTGTGTTTATTAAGCCATACATTCATGTATTAACACCAACATTGTGTTTATTAAGCCATACATTCATGTATTACACCAACATTGTGTTTATTAAGCCATACATGCATGTATTAACACCAACATTGTGTTTATTAAGCCATACATTCATGTGTTTTCACCTAAGATATTAATTACTTTCTGGATTACTAGCTGACCCGTGCGACTTCGTTTGCATGATTTTTTTTTTTTTTTTTTAAGTTATTAAAATAAATCCCACCATAGTTTTATTAAGGTTTTATTTTTAAAATATATATTTCTTTTCTCAGGTTAAATGGAGTTATTGAATTACACCCTGCCATCGCTTCGCACGTTTTATGTTAGCATGATATTTAGGACTTTGAATTGATCTAGCCACATTTTTATTGGGTTCTCTAGCTAATGAGCTACTGCGGCTCCCTTTTTAGGTGCTCTAGCCACTGAGATACTGCGGCCCCACTATTGGGTGCTCTAGCTCCTGAACATTTGTGGCCTAACTATTGGGTGCTCTAGCCCCTGACCAGCTGTGGCCCAAATATTGGGTGCTCTATCCACTGAGCTACTGCAGCCCCACTATTGGGTGCTCTAGCCCCTGGCCAGCTGCGGCGCCACTATTGGGTTCTCTAACCACTGGGTACTGCGGCGCCACTATTGGGTTCTCTAACCACTGGGTACTGCGTTCCACTATTGGGTTCTCTACACAATGAGTTTATGCGGCCCTATTATTGGGTTCTCTGCCCACTGAGCTACTGCAGCCCCACTATTAGGTGCTCTAGCCCCTGTCCAGGTGCGGCGCCACTATTGGGTTCTCTAACCACTGGGTACTGCGGCGCCACTATTGGGTTCTCTAACCACTGGGTACTGCGGCGCCACTATTGGGTTCTCTAACCACTGGGTACTGCGGCGCCACTATTGGGTTCTCTAACCACTGGGTACTGCGGCGCCACTATTGGGTTCTCTAACCACTGGGTACTGCGTTCCACTATTGGGTTCTCTACACAATGAGTTTATGCGGCCCTATTATTGGGTTCTCTGCCCACTGAGCTACTGCAACCCCACTATTAGGTGCTCTAGCCCCTGTCCAGGTGCGGCGCCACTATTGGGTTCTCTAGCCACTGAGCTATTGCGGCCCCACTTGATACGTATCTTTCAACTGGGTCACTGTATCCCACTTGGAATAACTCTCGCCACTGGGCCATTGCGGCTTTTTGGAAGGAAAGGTTTACAGTTCATAAACAAAAAAGAAAGGAGAAATAACGAAAAAAACTTTTAACATTGCTTTTTTTTATGTAGTTAAGAAAAGATTAATCCAGTACCTATTTACATCCCTGATCCTCATTTTTTCCGAAACCGTTTGAGATATCTCTATGAAGCAAAGACTAAGTTGGTTCTGGGGTATTATCTATATACTGTGTAAATATGATGTCAATACGTTAAGTGGTTTTTGAGTTAAATCCGTTCGAACAGACAGACATGGAAAAAAAATAACATTAGATATATACTATATGAAAAAATAATTAAAAGTGAAAAATTCGTAAATCACAGACAAACACTTATATTTTATTTAATAGTATAAATTAAGAATATATGTGTAAAATTACACGTACTGTAGTTGTTTTCACAAATTGCACATACAAAATGTAAAATTACCCAAACTTTGTATGTGTAAATTTACAATTATTTTTAACAGTGTACAATTATAAAACAATGGCATGTATGAATGGACCAATTGTTTTTTCGAGGAAAAGTAATCGCTGATAATGTCTAAAAGTTTATTAATATGCTATAAAAATATAAAGTAATAATATTTTTTTGTGGGAGCGCTGTTAAGGGTTTTTACCTGGCTGGAGGTATTTACATTGTCAAGAACTAAATTTGCGAGGTGGCTACGGGCGAACCAGATACACTCATCATACGCATCATCGCCTCTATGCTCAAGAAACCTGGCGCGCAGTCTTTACGTCAGCAACTCGCTTATCAAGATTGCCAAGGGTGACCATGCTATTTTATGGCGTAATTATAAAGACTATAGGACCGCGGTGGCTGGGCGGGTAGAATGCTCCCCTCCCACCAAGGCGAACCAAGTTCAATCCACGCTCGGTTCACTCCCGGGTTTTCGCAAGTGGGAATCGTGCCGGACGATGCCGGTGATCGGCGGGTTTTCTCAGGGATCTCCCGTTTACACCGTCCTTGCATTACGGCGCTGCTCCGTTTACATATCAATTCATTATCAACTTTTTGGATGTTTCATAAATAATATTTTTAAAAGATAAAAAGCTTTCATCAATCAAGGCCGTTATAACAATAACTCTGATTCAGGTAATAAATATTTAATTATTACGACTGTACAGAATGTAAATGCATTTAAAACTTGATAAAAATAGACTGTTATTAATTTAATTTTTTTAAACACTTATACAAGTTGATTCTACCAAATTATTTTGCAGTGTTAAGGAATGCGTGCATTATTTTTTCATATGCAACATAAATCGTTATTTTGTAACAATTTTGGTAGTGTTTGTACAATGTTTCAAAGAACTCTGCATGTTGTACAGTCAGTTAAAATAGTCACTCCTCTTCTAGTTTAACCGTGCTCTTATTCGTCTATCAGGGCGAGGAAAAACTTCGTTTCATAAATGAGAGGGAGTGTCAGAGGGCACAAAAACAAGTATTGTGAGCACAGGAACCATAAGTCCTTGATGAATAGTTTCGGTGCTACACGCTATTTACCGCGGCGCTGTCCACACGGCTGTCATCGCCAGATGTCAGGTAATACGAAGATATGGACTGCACCACTCGAATCTATGGTAAAAACTAAGTAGAAAATAATCTTTGCTAAAAATGCGTAGGGGCCTTAGTTTACGAGAAAAACAGCATTAAAGTAGACAAAATGACATTGATCTCTACTTTAAGCACAGTGTAAATCATCAGCATGCAAAATGTCGAGACGTCATAACAGGTGTTCCAAGTTTTCTCTGCCCATAGCAATGCACTATTTCTCATGTTGGATGCATGCAGCATGCATGGAGCTTGACTGCTGGATGTATCCGTGGCTATTGCCATGATCCAGGACTCACTGCATGTGAACTCCACGGCCTCCTTGGCACTACAGAGTTCGGCTCTTTCCTTTGCCGTATGTCTTAACGAAGACGCATTAATTGCGGCATCGCCACATCCCCTCGCCCTCATCTAATTGGAATACCGCATGTTTGCTACAATGGCTTTCAGAACTTTCCTGGAGATTTTCTCGTAAACGAAGCGTCTAATGAATTTTTTTCGTAAAAATATTTTATACTTAGTTTTGACCACAGATTCGTGTGGTGCAGTCCGTATCCTCGTATTACCTGACATCTGGCGATGACAGCCGTGTGGACAGCGCCGCGGTAAATAGCGTGTAGCACCGAAACTATTCATCAAGGACTTATGGTTCCTGTGTTCACAATACTGGTTGTCGTGCCCTCTGACACTCCCTCTCATTTATGAAACGAAGTTTTTCCGCATCCTGTATACACTCGACCATCTGCGCCTTACAGTTGCGTGTACGTGGCATCACACCGTCCTCAACTGCTGAGCGAGTCGTGCATGGTTAGTGTTTGAGGCTTCCACGTGCCTGGATATACAGGGTGTTCCGCCTCTGAGCTGTAGAAGCACGCCGAATGCGCCATCGCCGCTAAGAGCAAGTATAGTCCATACACGGTTGCTTCCAACTTTTCTCAAGCCCTGCTAAAGCTCTATTTTCAATGTATTCTTCCTCCCCCTCCCCCTATGCAAATAAGGCTTAATAATGTCTATAAAACTACACCGAAGGGACAGCGCACCGCATTCGTGCGCACTGACTTTATTATCTACTTTCCATAAGAACTATTTCTTACTAGGAATTACCAACACATCTATTTTCTCACTATGTTTGTACATATTCGTTGTATAATAAATATTATATTTAATTCGTAAAATATAATCTAAACTAAAAATTAACAAAATAAATACGTTTATGCAAACAGAAGAATAGCAAGTTTGGAATAGATGACATATTGAGGAAACAGCCAAACTCATCGTACAGGGGGTGATTTTTCAAAAGTTTCGTTCGAAAAGCGTGAGGAAACGGTGAATGGACTATATCGTGCAGTGTTCTAGCCGTGATGCTTCTACCTATAGGCAGTTCACGGTAAGATGAGCACTCTTGAAAGCCCTGCATGAAATCTACTTGTAAGCACGTTGTGTATTCTTCCACCTTATGTAAAATTAACATTACCATGGGCCTCATCGCTTTATCCATGCGTTGGTCACGTGAAACTGTGAAATTAATAGATAAACAAATATTTTTACAAATATGCTCATTTTTACAATTAGATGCATTAAAAAAACAGGACGCGAATTAAATTATTTAGGGTTTTCACAAATCGTTTACTAACACTTTTTATTTGACGTGAAGACATTGAACTGCGTTCCCTCCATCATTACAAACTTTACTGGGCACGTGTCACTTAGTGAAGCCGTTTAAATATATCGTTAGGAGTAGTGGCATTTTCCTATGGTTGATTTTTAAAAGTGCTCACTTTATTGTGAACAGCTTTTACTAGGAAGTAACTCTATCCTTTTAGTGATGGGCTGCGTGAAGCGAGGCTCGATGCATGGCTCTTCACCACTTTATTGCGTGACCGACCTGTATATTTTGAGATGGCGGTGAGCATAAAACATAAAGGCGGATTCGCAATCTCTTCCCAACGTTTTCTGTTGGCAGACATTCAAACTGAAACGTAACTTTACGAAGCGAGATTATTGTTTTGTGTTTTGTTTTGGCAGGCTTTGTACTAAGCACGGGCAGTTCTAGAAATTTGCCCAAGGAAAACGGAATTTCGTATATTCATGTCTTTACCTGAATAGTTTTAGTTGTTGACATAATAGTAATATTATATAAAAGGACATTCTGGTCGGTTGAGATTTTAAGCCGTACGTACGTAGAAGTTAAAAGTTGAGCCACTCTACGTCTCTTTTCTGAGGGACGTACGTTAGGAGGGAGGGGAATGTGAACGCGCTCACGTATTTATGCAGAGTTCTACTTTTATTTACACGTAGGCACGTGCACTGCTCGGAGGTTGTGAACCCATCTTAGCAGTGACCTCAGAACACAGGTCGTATGCACATGAATTGACCGTCGTGTTTTAAATTCTAGTGATTCACAACTGCGCACGAGAGTTCCCGACATAGCGCAACAAGTACTGCGCACGAGAGTTCCCGACATAGCGCAACAAGTACTGCGCACGAGAGTTCCCGACATAGCGCAACAAGTACTGCGCACGAGAGTTCCCGACATAGCGCAACAAGTACTGCGCACGAGAGTTCCCGACATAGCGCAACAAGTACTGCGCACGAGAGTTCCCGACATAGCGCAACAAGTACTGCGCACGAGAGTTCCCGACATAGCGCACACATGGATACTAGCAGAAATTTCTAGCGGTTATTCGCATCTTTACGATCACAAAAACAAATATTTTGAACAAAAGAAAAATTTCCAATTGTTTGTTCCACTGTACATGATATCAGACTGTTGCGAAAATCCATTATTCATAGTATATTCGCAGTTTCTTCGCACGTTTTGAATTAAGCTTTTGAAAAATCGCCCAATTTATGACGTGTTTAGTTATTTCCTATACAAGTATGTCATGCACAATAAACGTTTTATACCCCTGTGAACATAAAAGTGTCTTATATTATGTTAAATTGAAGTTATACCTATATTTAATTTATTAATAATAATATTTCCTTGATAATAAGTATGAATATAATCAGTGAGAAAACGTCTGTGTTGGTAGTGCCTAGTAACAAGTAGTTCCCATTCGAAATATTATCACAACTGAGTGCGCACGAATTAATTCAGTTGTCATTTGGTGTAGTTTTCTAGACTTAGTTAAGCTTGGTTTGCACGAGGCGGAGGAATATCCTGGAAGTAGAACTTCAGCAAGACTTCAGAAAACGTTGAAACAACCGTGAATGTACTATACGCAGACCACTTCTCTCACAGACATTAAAATGCCCGTCGTTCTACTACAAAATTCTGCCACTACTCAACCAAGCCAAGTGTTCATCCGGAAAATACGTCAGGTACACAAGGCCATGCCTTTCTCTTCTTTCCCTCCTCTCTTCCTCCTGCGGGATAAGATATAGCGTCAGGTGTACCAACCATAAGTTGTGAGACAGTGTGGACTAATTCTCGTTGCCCTGTTGACACTTCCGTGAGGAATAGTTTCTGTAGAAGCTGCTTTACTTCATGCGTAGGCTATTCGCCGTAAGGTGGACACTTTTGAACGCCCTCTCACTTGGAATAATATTCAATAAATATATTTCATTTAAACCAGTGTCGACGTTAACTTTCGAGCCCGGAGAAATATACACACTGTGTTGATTACTTACATGGCAATATTAATTTTAAAAATTGTTGGAAGGATAAGAAATGGCTGATAGGAAAAAAGTAACTTGGGCCTCAAAAGTGCTCATTTTACCGTGAACATCCTATAGGCAAGTGTACTTTCTGTTGTCCTTCCCCTCTCAACAGCAAAACTAGGTGGCGTTCCAAAACGTTACTTTGTGAGTAAACTTTGCTCTTTGACTGCCCCAGAACACTGTGAGTAAACGTGTTCTGGGGCAGTCAGAACACGTTTACTGCAGAGACGTTCCTCTGAGCATCTTGCCAGAGTAAAACGTTTATACGCACTATTTCAGCAAAGGGTAAACGGAAAATGGCAGGAAGTTTAGTAGAAATAAAACAAATTAAAAGGAAATGTGTGGTCATTATTGTTACAGACACACACAGGAGAATTACAAATGACAAGTGATAAAATTCGTATTTCTGTTTAAAAGTTAACTTGTATAAAAGTTGCATTTTTATGATTAACTTATGTCAAGTAAAGCTGTTAATTGATATAAGTAACATTTTTGGAAAAGGAAGCATTTGGGGACAGTTAAAAATATCTTTTGGAATTGACATTGGTCGCGTCATCAGTACATATTTGTAAACACGGCCTGCTATAAACATCACGCTCGTTCCTGAACCACGTTTACTGTTACATTTGAGCATCTGTTGCTCTCTGTTACTTTACTCCACTCTCGGAGTAATGTTTTGTAACGCCGCCCTTGCAGTCGAGTCTTGCCCCTACCACAGATGACTTGGTCGAGCTGTAGTTACAAAACACATGCCTACGTAAGCGCGCGCGCGCACTGTTGATACAAACACTCGCCATCATGATCCAGTGTCACGGAAACACTAACACACTGGCGAAACGCTGATCGCGGAGGACGGGTGTTTATCTCAGCGCCCAACAAGACTGCTGTTTGCTCTCGACTTCTCATCGACTGTGCTCTGCGCGAATATTCGACCTCGAATATGACTGGAGCGACTTCTCCCTTGGTATTATTGCCTTATCACTGAGTAGAGCTGGACACTGTGGGTTAAAGCATTGACTTAAGGCCCTTACACAATTGAAAACTTTTACATTTCACTTTACGTTTGCATTCCGACATGTTGTTTCTTATGGAGCTTGACACAATGGAACTGTCAAAGGTAAAGTCAAGCACATTTGACTTCACGTTTGCGAAAATTTGAATTTTAAAGTCAAAATCAAGCAGCTATTTTGCCGAGAATTTAACAGAGGTTATGTGGAAAGTGCGTTATTTTATTGTAGCGCGATTTTAATCTCGGTATATTAAACAAAGTTCGCCTTAAATTAAATAAATGGCAAACGAATATAATTTGAAGAGGGAATATATGAATTAACATGTATTAATATTTTAAACAAATGAGTTTTTTGTTTTGAAATAAACTTCTAATATAAATTTTAATGACAATTTTTAAAAAGAGGGAAGTAGAATGCATTCCTGCATAATATAATTATTATTTCTATAACAAGATACACATGTTTACGAAGCTAGCAGAACCGATGTTCAATTGTCTGAACTCTAACTCTAGAATGTTGTATTTTGTATTGTTTGTTTCGTCAGAGGAAAGGAAACGTAACGTCAAACGCTAAAGTTTTCTATTGTGTAACAAGCTTTAACGCTCCCGTTCCTTTCACGATGTAAACAACCCTCAGGACAAGTCAAATTCCGGACGATATAAAATCGATTTTGATATCTACGAAAAAAAAATGCGTGAGTCTTGTTACGTAAATCATAGACCATATATCACCCTGGAGAGTATACCAACTTGTGAAATAAGCCACAAGGCTGGATATACATTTTATAGCACACCTAGATGTTTGCTCGCGGTAATGCGAACACTTTTGAAAGCCCTGCTTAAGATCTACGTATCTGCATACTGTGTATTCTTCTTGCATATGTAAAAGTAACATTGATGTGTGTGTGTGAGCACTAGTCACGCGTCCGCCAAGTAAAACTGTGAGATTAAAGAGGGAGTAATTATTCTATCAATTTGCTTATTCTTACACTTCTGTGTATTATAAAAAGAAAGCAAAGTAAGAATTTCAGTATTCACGAATGTGTATAGGCTGTTCACTGTAAAATGAGCACTTTCGAAAGCCCTGCTTAAGCTCTTCTTGTATGCACATTGTGTATTCTTCCACCTTATGTAAAAGTAACATTGTCAATGGCATCATCACTTTATTCATGCGTCGGTCAAGTGAAACTGTAGCATTATTAGAAAAGTAAATATTGTACAACTCTGTTCATTTTTGCTGTTAGATATTGAAAAAACAGATAACGAAAGAAATTATTTAAGTTTTCACAAATGGTTGCATAAAACATTTTATTCGACGTCAAGATTTGGAACTACTTTCCATTCATCGTTACCAACTTTACTGAGCGTGTGTCACTCAGTGCACCAGTTAAAATATATGCAGGTAGGGACAGTGACTTTTTTCTAAGGTTGATTTCAAAACTGTTCCCTTTATAGTGAAATTCGAAGATATGCTACTACTTCACCTCCATCATTGCCAACTTTACTGGGGAAATGCCAATCAATTTGCCCGTTCAAATATTTAGTGGTGTTGGGTAGTGAAAATTTTTAAAGGGTTATTTCGAAAGTGCTTAATTTACTTGCGACCAGACTATACTTACCTATATCCGTGCGGATGCAGCAACCATGTGTGCAAGTGTGCTCCGATGTGATTTGTCTCTTGTGCTTTTTATTTCAGCTAAGTTGTACAGAGGAAGCGAGTCCCATGACGCCAGATCAAGTACTACTCGCCCTCAGCGAGACTGCGGATTGTTTAGATGACGTCATACAAGAGTGTCTGCGCGTTCAGAAACAAAATAATGACACCATCGATTCCTTGGAACACCCTCCTGTTAAGGTAAGTTCACGCTCATCTCTCCTCATGATAAATATTTCCGTCAACTTATGGGAAACTATTTTTTTTTTTTTTTTTTTTTAACAGATTTTTGGATTTAATACATGGAAACGTTATTCTTGATGACGAAAGCCGGAATTGGTATCTTAGCTGACGAAACACCGCTATGTACTTCCTGTAGGTTACGATGTCAAAAATTAACAATTCCCGAGGTTACCGAGGCTGCCAGTGTTAGCAATTTAACTTTTTCCCTCCACATTTAACTTTTCCAAAGTCAGTTTTAGCAGTATCATATTTTTATTCCACCTAGCGATAAATCCAGTATTTTTTTCTGCGGTGTGAGGAAAACACCTTAGTGGGTTAAATAAATCTAATAAAACAGAGACGGCTTGTATTCCTCTCATCTGAGCATGCAGATATCAACCCTAATTATTCAGGGGAGATCACATTTTAAAGATACCAATAGATAGAAGTATAATATTTTTATAGCAAAATTATAATCAAATTTATTGCATTCATTTGATATTAAGTAGTTTTAAAAAATTTAACTTTTTTTTGTGGAAAGCAGTTGTTTGTGTGTGGTCAAGCAATATTTCTTGCGAACCTGTTGGCAACATTGTTCACCTCTGTAACACGAAGCTGTATTCCCTGTGCGAGTACAGATAATCAAAGCTTCTTTCATTTGTACCTTAAGGTATCGTTAGGTCCTCAAAACCTCTAACAGTAAACGCTAGAACACTTACAAAGTTTTTATTATACAGAAAACTGAAAGATAAAAGATGTCCCCATCACTTTAATGAAAATAGTAATTTCTGAGCACGTCTTTTTATATAAATACAATAGACGAATGAGTAAGGTATTGGGGTTGTGGTATGCTTTCGACATCCGTTAAAATCCTGCCCCGATTTCAGTTCCTTTCTTTTTTATGCATAACACAACACCGGCGTAACGGAAATAATACCATTTTCTGAACACCACTCAGGAGAAATGAATTTCAAATAGAATAGGTTGTAAATGTGCGGAGAGTTCGGTAAATTCGCAAAAAGTCCGGTAAAATCGGCGTAAATGTAATTGCTGACAAATCGAACAGTCCTCGGTTTCACCAAGATTTACCAATCCTTTAACCCACGTTCGCGGAAACTTTTTTCTAACAGTGGAAGTAAGATCTGGGGGTTTATCAGCGGTCAGCCGCATTGTAGAGAGTTCCTTGAACGTAAAGCCAAATACTCCAGCATCCCGTGGATTAGGTAGCTCTCATCTCAGCTGGACTTGAGACATTTCTCTCGGTCAAACATAGACTACGTCATCAAGCGTCTGAAGAGGTCTCCATGTCACTTGATCACACTGAGAGGTGTGCTCAAACATTCAAATTACTTTTTAATGAGCATTCAACAAATGTATAGCTGATATTACTAAATAATTGTTCAGAAACCAAACATTTAAATTAAAAGTTTTTTTTTTATCTAGTAAATTATACATGTTATTTGAAGAGGTTTCTATGATGGGCCTAAGTCAAAATATCAACCTGTAAAATAAAATGTGAATGGATCAACTCTTGTATTTTTTTAGCCAAACGTACGAGCAATTATTTTGTTGACAGAAATAACACTTACAGCGTAAACGCAAATAGTAAATTGGTAAGGCTACCTTCGGATAATTTTTGGCTCAGTATACTTTGGTAGAACGAATACGATGCTCAAAGATGATGATTCACGTCTATAATTGGGCTATTACGAGTCTATTACGAGTACTGGCTATCGTCGCTGCCAAACTGAGCAACATAATGATCTATGATACTCCCGTAGCGGGGAGCTTATATTTGTGCTTTCTCTGCTCAATGTTAACCTGCAAAAAAAATGTAAAATTAATTACATGCACTATCAATTTTTTTAATATATGACTGTATTCAAGCGCGTCAAACAGGTAGTTAGTTGCAAGTTCGAAACTCCGGGAAGCCATGGACATGTGCGTCTTATTTTAAATTTAACATTTAGGTAATTTTAAAATTGAGACACCTTATTCAATTAGCCTTCCGGCATAAAATGAGGGGCACAAATAACCGCAACAAAAAACTATCTTAATTAATATGTTAGCTGTCTGATAAAATTGTCAGTGTTTGTTGTGGAATATAGGTTTTTTTATAGTAATATCGGTTGTAATCTTCGCGAGGAAGAGAGAAATGAAATTATCAAATCGACATAATCTAACTTGAGAAAAGAGAAATTACGGCTTTTAATTTTCTAAACCACCCCCAAATGGTTTTATGATGATGAATCATTATTTAGACATGTTATTTCTTCACTTCTGAGCTAGAATAAAAGCTCCAGGAATAAGGATGCAGACATATGTTTGATTAATTGCTGCAGATGCAAGTAATAAATAAAATACGTAAGCAGCGTATGTTTAAGTACCCCTACCTACCTGTCTCCATGTCTGAGGCAGACAAGCGTGAGAGAGATAAGGGCGAGACTGCCACGTACGTCAAGTGCGACATCGCCACTAAGCGCAAGGCTCTGAACTGGCGTGCAGTGTCCACGTCGTGCCGCGCGTACTTCCGGAACTTACAGCCATCACTCTGTCATCTGATTGGTGGAAAGTCTGTGACGAAGTCCAAAGAAGGGTCCTGAAGTATTTTCGTGTGTGCCTGAGACGTACATTTTGAGATACAACGCTTTCAAAAAGCCGTCTCTAGCTACGTTGGAGTGCGTCGAACTGGCATTTCTAATGTGCGTGAAGTCTTGAAAGCACTCAACAGCGCTAACATGAAGTGCGTCTTCTTCTCTTATGTAGGCTACTCACGGTAAAATGAGCAATATAAAATAAGCCCTCCTCAAGATCTACTTCTATACACGCTGTGTATTCCTCCACCATATGTAAAATTAACATTGCTATGGGCCTCATCACTTTATTCATCCGTCGGTGAAATGAAACTGTGAAATTATTAAGAAAGTAAATGTTTTACAAATCTGCTCATTTTTACACTTCGATGCATTAAAAAATCAGAACTTGAAAGAACTACTTTTAAGTTGTCACAAATGGTTACCTAGCTTTTTTTATTCGATGTTAGGATATGGACCTACTTTCCATCCATCCATCGTTACCAACTTTACTGGGCGGATGTAACTTAGTGCGCCAATTAAAATATGTGCATTCAAGGGCAGTGACTTTTGTGATTTTTTTCGAAGGTTCATTTTTAAAGTGTTCACTCTATTGTGAACAGCCTTTATCAACACACTTGGCGCAGGTTTCGTGGGAAAACGTGTTCTTCAAGCACTCTGCAAGGCAGTTCAAGCGGTAGCCAGACGAACCCCTTAAATATGCACATTGAACGGCTAACATCAAAGACGAAACCCTGGAAATGAATTTATTTTCACGCGCAATGTATGTTAATGAAAATTATTACATTTGCAGGTGAAAACGCTGAACCAAGTAATCGTGGACCTAAAAAAACAACTTGTTGGCAAAGAAGACAAGGTAAGGAAAAATGCAGTGCTGTGGAAAAAATAATATTATCATTAACTACAGTTAAGTACATTAAACCGTTATTGGTTCTCAAGTAGTTTAATTATGTAGTTGTGTAGTAGTCGTATAGTCAAACTTTGCTGCGATTATTTTCACTTTTTTCGCTACCTTTCGCTTATACATCCATGAGAGTTATCTCGTGTTGTAAGGACGTATACCGTCAAGTAATAGACGCGAGCGAGGGAATTACTCGCTTAGTAAAGCAGCGTGTAACAGCAAACAAAACACAGGTAACCTTCCAGCCGAGATGTGAACCAGCCACACAGTATTTGGCGACGTGAAGGCTGGAATAATATTGCCATTATTTCGTTTGTGTTATTCATTTGATTTATTACGTTTCTTTTTGTGCCACTCAAAACACAGTGGCCAGTAGCAGGATGACAAAAATGCGTTCATGCTTTCACGCCTGCGTTTAGACTGTTAATGAATGAGCACTTTTGAAGTCAACCTTTGAAATAATGCCACTAACCCTCGATCTGAATGCATTTTAACGGGCATGCTTAGGGAAATGGTCAATGTAAAATTGGTAATGACGGAGGAAAAGTATTTCCATTAATTAAAGTTGAAACTAAAATTATTTCTTTTGCTTTTTGTTATAATGTAATGTATATGAGCGTAAGAATAAGAAGATTTGTAAAATAATTAAATTTCTAACAGTTTCAATTGACCGGCGTATTAATAAAGTGATCAGGGCCATGGCATGGTCAACTTTAAATAATTGTGGAAGGATACACGATATGCCTACAAGTAGACCTTAAGCAGACCTTCCAAAAGTGCTCAGTTTACAGTGAATAGTCTCATGGATGCATGTCCACATACAATCATACAAACATAACCGCATACGTGCATTTCTACACACAAGCATACATACGCGCATAAACATACATGAGTTCCTACATACATCATTGCATTAATCACATGCATACGTGTAGGTTATACGTGCACAGATACGTACATAGCATACATGCGCACGTAATTACACGCATGGACACATACGCACACATAAACACACATATTACCTTCAGTGCACAAGGCAAAGTGCTCTACTGTGATACGAAAAGCTTGTTACTTAACTCCGTACTCTACTTCCATCTCAGACAAACATATTTCCTCCCGAAACATATTCGTTATGCTCTCTTGGATAGGTCAGTAGGCGCTGATTTTGCACTAACCTTTTCCCTCATTATATGCAAATTCTTACTTTCCTTGTGGCAGGAACGTATTTAAATTACTGGAAATTGCATCAGAAAATTTACCTAATTTTTTAGTCTAATGTTTGGAAGCTAACATAGGACGTAAGCACTTGCAATTTTCATGTGGCGTGGTAAGATCGTCAGTCAATATGTTTCTGCACTGACATTTGTAGGTAAAACATCTGGAGGATAAACTGACGCAGGCCCAACAACAGTTGGACGATCAAACTGAAAAAGAGAAACAACTGAACAACACAGTAAGTTCTCTTATTTAGCTACGATAATTAATTATACATTTTACTGCACGCTTGCATTCTTTCTAAATCCATTATTGAGCTTAAGATGGCAAAATGTGGTTTTGTGTGTAAGAAAAATCACGTTTCTTGCGAAATGAAAAAAAAATACATGAATTTAATTTTTGTCATTAGTAAATAATTAAAAAATTATCCCCTCTATTAATGTTTTGTATGCATTCCAAGTTGTATGAGTTTGCTATAAAGGTTATCATTTTTATTTATACTTAGTAAGATACTTGGTATTCGCAATAAATAAAAATAAACTGCATTGTTGCATTTTGAATCAACAGTCGTTGGGATGAATAAGAAAGGTCATCTACACTTAACTGAGATTACAAAGATTTGAGATAAAGTGCTTGAAATATTTTAAGTATATTATATTTTGTATGTTTTTTCCACTTATATTTAATAGCACTGACATTCCCAAAGAAATATTCACATACAAACAGTATTTAAAATATTAGGGACATCTGACATATTCTGAACTGTTAGAGCAGAAATGTTACAAAAGAAGTCATTACTATTGTTATAAAAATTATTACTCAAACCTCGGATTTTTTTCCAATTAAAACGAATATGAGACCTTTTGCTGGGCCATTTTTGGAAATATTTTGTTTGTGCTGTTGGAAGGCGGAGGTAAATTTGTCGTCAGTCGAAAATGCAATGCCATAAATTGAAGAAAACTATGCTATAAAGGCAAAATTGTACTATACCGCCGATAATTAAGTTAAGGATTCAAAAGTTTTCGAGAAAACAAAATAATTGACCTTGAATAACCAGTTGTAAAATATTTCAACATACTCTGTGGGTCTGCTGCATTATACAGAATTAATATAAAATACTGAAGACATGTGGGCAAATACTCATATTCTAGAATAGTATACAATTTATCTTCATTTAATCTGTTTGACCATGTTCATGGACAGACCATGAGAAATTCGTTCGTTAAGTCACTGGGATTTAATTATTACATTTGATGGCAGATGTTCCCTGAAAAAGTCTTTGAAAGATTTCAGACTGATAAGGAGACACATTCTTGGATTTCATGAACAATTACTTTGGGTAGTGATACCGAGAGTCTACGGCAAGTTCATGATTAATGCAATAGGGCATGGAAAAAAAATATATAAACGAAGTCCATATCATATATTCGAGCACAGTCCAAACAAGATATCCTCGGGCAGTCTGTGAGGAATGTCTTTAGGTAGGCCAGAAGAAATCATGGCTCAGGGCAAATCATGAGAGATACATTTGGACAGGGAATGAGAAATGTCCACGGACGGAAAGTTCACGGGCGATGTTATAAACTTGTCGGCAGGGGCTATCTTTATGTACATCAGGAATTGAATTTTTAGTTTGAAATGAACTGTGAAGTGATTCTGAGAATATCTTCACACGACCATAAATCTGGCTGGCATAAACTCTCCCAAGTCAACTATGGTGTAATCTTCAACAGAACTGACTAAACCTATTTTAAAACAGCTATAATGAGTCAAAGAATTGTTATATAGATAGAATCAAGCACAGTCAGTAGTTAGTTCTCCTAGAGTATAACTATAAAGTAAATGTATGTGTACCAATATATTTTGGAGTAAATGACTTCCACTCAGTTCATTATTAGCAACAAGATCTTTAATTCCTGATATTTTTCCTGACCAATAAGAAAACAAAATCTCACCTGACTTTCCAAATATTCCAGACACTAAAATAGATTTTTCCAAAAGAAATGATAAATTTACCAAATCCGAAATTTTTCGCTCTGTAGGTGAGTGGTTAGCATGTGTGGTTAGCATGTGTTTGTTGTTTGCGATTACTTCTCTTTTCTTATTTAGACCAATCCAGTTTGTAAAAAAAACGTATAAAATTAAGCTAGAAAAATATATTTCTTTCTTGGAAAATAGCACCATTTGCTGAAAACAAACTTTCATTCGAAAATTATTCTTTCTCTAGGAGGGATGATTTGGAGCAATCCATGAAGATAATCCTTTAAGAGTTGATAAATGATATCCTCAGAGATACCACGAGGGATATCCTTGGGCAATTACTGATTTGCCAAGGTAGTCAATGCATGGTTATCTGAGGAGTTCCAACATGGATCCTTGTGCATTCCGTGTAGTGTTCTACTGGAGGTTATGAGGAAATGCTATTAGGCAGTCTATAAGGGATGTTCGACATACGCGCATACACATACATAAGTTCGTACGTACTTCATTGCATTAATCACATGCATTCGTATTGGTTATACGTGCACAGATACGTACATAGCATGCATGCGCACGTAATTACACCCATGGATACATACGTACACATAAACACACATATTACCTTCAGTGCACAAGGCAAAGTGCTCTACTGTGATACGAAAAGCTTGTTACTTTACTCCGTACTCCACTACCATCTCAGACAAACATAATTCCTCCCGAAACATATTCGTTATGCTCTCTTGGATAGGTCAGTAGGCGCTGATTTTGCACTAACCTTTTCCCTCATTATATGCAAATTCTTACTTTCCTTGTGGCAGGAACGTATTTAAATTACTGGAAATTGCATCAGAAAATTTTCCTAATTTTTTAGTCTAATGTTTGGAAGCTAACATAGGACGTAAGCACTTGCAATTTTCATGTGGCGTGGTAAGATCGTCAGTCAATATGTTTCTGCACTGACATTTGTAGGTAAGACATCTGGAGGATAAACTGACGCAGTCACAACAACAGTTGGACCAACAAACTGAAAAAGAGAAACAACTGAACAACACAGTAAGTTCTCTTATTTAGCTACGATAATTAATTATACATTTTACTGCACGCTTGCATTCTTTCTAAATCCATAATTGAGCTTAAGATGGCAAAATGTGGATTTGTGTGTAAGAAAAATCTCGTTTCTTGAGAAATGAAAAAAAAATACATGAATTTAATTTTTGTCATTAGTAAATAATTAAAAAATTATCCCCTCTATTAATGTTTTGTATGCATTCCAAGTTGTATGAGTTTGCTATAAAGGTTATCATTTTTATTTATACTTAGTAAGATACTTGGTATTCGCAATAAATAAAAATAAACTGCATTGTTGCATTTTGAATCAACAGTCGTTGGTATGAATAAGTAAGGTCATCTACACTTAACTGAGATTACAAAGATTTGAGATAAAGTGCATAAAAATATTTTAAGTATATTATATTTTGTAAGTTTTTTCCGCTTATATTTAATAGCACTGACATTCCCAAAGAAATATTCACATACAAACAGTATTTTAATATTAGGGACATCTGACATATTCTGAACTGTTAGAGCAGAAATGTTACAAAAGAAGTCATTACTATTGTTATAAAAATTATTACTCAAACCTCGGATTTTTTTCCAATTAAAACGAATATGAGACCTTTTGCTGGGCCATTTTTGGAAATATTTTGTTTGTGCTGTTGGAAGCCGGAGGTAAATTTTTCTTCAGTCGAAAGTGCATTGCCATAAATTGAAGAAAACTATGATATAACGGCAAAGGTGTACTATACAGCCGATAATTAAGTTAAGGATTCAAAAGTTTTCGAGAAAACAAAATAATTGACCTTGAATAACCAGTTGTAAAATATTTCAACATACTCTGTGGGTCTGCTGCATTATACAGAATTAGTATAAAATACTGAAGACATGTGGGCAAATACTCATATTCTAGAATAGTATACAATTTATCTTCATTTAATCTGTTTGACCATGTTCATGGACAGACCATGAGAAATTCGCTCGTTAAGTCACTGGGATTTAATTATTACATTTGATGGCAGATGTTCCCTGAAAAAGTCTTTGAAAGATTTCAGACTGATAAGGAGACACATTCTTGGATTTCATGAACAATTACTTTGGGTAGTGATACCGAGAGTCTACGGCAAGTTCTGATTAATGCAATAGGGCATGGAAAAAAAATATATAAACGAAGTCCATATCATATATTCGAGCACAGTCCAAACAAGATATCCTCGGGCAGTCTGTGAGGAATGTCTTTAGGTAGGCCAGAAGAAATCATGGCTCAGGGCAAATCATGAGAGATACATTTCAACAGGGAATGAGAAATGTCCACGGACGGAAAGTTCACGGGCGATGTTATAAACTTCTCGGCAGGGCCTATCTTTATGTACATCAGGAATTGAATTTTCAGTTTGAAATGAACTGTGAAGTGATTCTGAGAATATCTTCACACGACCATAAATCTGGCTGGCATAAACTCTCCCAAGTCAACTATGGTGTAATCTTCAACAGAACTGACTAAACCTATTTTAAAACAGCTATAATGAGTCAAAGAATTGTTATATAGATAGAATCAAGCACAGTCAGTAGTTAGTTCTCCTAGAGTATAACTATAAAGTAAATGTATGTGTACCAATATATTTTGGAGTAAATGACTTCCACTCAGTTCATTATTAGCAACAAGATCTTTAATTCCTGATATTTTTCCTGACCAATAAGAAAACAAAATCTCACCTGACTTTCCAAATATTCCAGACACTAAAATAGATTTTTCCAAAAGAAATGATAAATTTACCAAATCCGAATTTTTTTCGCTCTGTAGGTGAGTGGTTAGCATGTGTGGTTAGCATGTGTTTGTTGTTTGCGATTACTTCTCTTTTCTTATTTAGACCAATCCAGTTTGTAAAAAAAACGTATAAAATTAAGCTAGAAAAATATATTTCTTTCTTGGAAAATAGCACCATTTGCTGAAAACAAACTTTCATTCGAAAATTATTCTTTCTCTAGGAGGGATGATTTGGAGCAATCCATGAAGATAATCCTTTAAGAGTTGATAAATGATATCCTCAGAGATACCACGAGGGATATCCTTGGGCAATTACTGATTTGCCAAGGTAGTCAATGCATGGTTATCTGAGGAGTTCCAACATGGGTCCTTGTGCATTCCGTGTAGTGTTCTACTGGAGGTTATGAGGAAATGCTATTAGGCAGTCTATAAGGGATGTTCGACATACGCGCATACACATACATAAGTTCGTACGTACTTCATTGCATTAATCACATGCATTCGTATTGGTTATACGTGCACAGATACGTACATAGCATGCATGCGCACGTAATTACACCCATGGATACATACGTACACATAAACACACATATTACCTTCAGTGCACAAGGCAAAGTGCTCTACTGTGATACGAAAAGCTTGTTACTTTACTCCGTACTCCACTACCATCTCAGACAAACATAATTCCTCCCGAAACATATTCGTTATGCTCTCTTGGATAGGTCAGTAGGCGCTGATTTTGCACTAACCTTTTCCCTCATTATATGCAAATTCTTACTTTCCTTGTGGCAGGAACGTATTTAAATTACTGGAAATTGCATCAGAAAATTTTCCTAATTTTTTAGTCTAATGTTTGTAAGCTAACATAGGACGTAAGCACTTCCATTTTTCATGTGGGGTGGTAAGATCGTCAGTCAATATGTTTCTGCGCTGACATTTGTAGGTAAAACATCTGGAGGATAAACTGACGCAGGCCCAACAACAGTTGGACGATCAAACTGAAAAAGAGAAACAACTGAACAACACAGTAAGTTCTCTTATTTAGCTACGATAATTAATTATACATTTTACTGCACGCTTGCATTCTTTCTAAATCCATAATTGAGCTTAAGATGGCAAAATGTGGTTTTGTGTATAAGAAAAATCACGTTTCTTGAGAAATGAAAAAAAAATACATGAATTTAATTTTTGTCATTAGTAAATAATTAAAAAAATTTCCCCTCTATTAATGTTTTGTATGCATTCCAAGTTTTATGAGTTTGCTATAAAGGTTATCATTTTTATTTATACTTAGTAAGATACTTGGTATTCGCAATAAATAAAAATAAACTGCATTGTTGCATTTTGAATCAACAGTCGTTGGTATGAATAAGTAAGGTCATCTACACTTAACTGAGATTACAAAGATTTGAGATAAAGTGCATGAAATATTTTAAGTATATTATATTTTGTAAGTGTTTTCCGCTTATATTTAATAGCACTGACATTCCCAAAGAAATATTCACATACAAACAGTATTTTAATATTAGGGACATCTGACATATTCTGAACTGTTAGAGCAGAAATGTTACAAAAAAAGTCATTACTATTGTTATAAAAATTATTACTCAAACCTCGGATTTTTTTCCAATTAAAACGAATATGAGACCTTTTGCTGGGCCATTTTTGGAAATATTTGTTTGTGCTGTTGGAAGCCGGAGGTAAATTTGTCGTCAGTCGAAAATGCATTGCCATAAAATTGAAGAAAACTATGATATAAAGGCAAAGGTGTACTATACAGCCGATAATTAAGTTAAGGATTCAAAAGTTTTCGAGAAAACAAAATAATTGACCTTGAATAACCAGTTGTAAAATATTTCAACATACTCTGTGGGTCTGCTGCATTATACAGAATTAATATAAAATACTGAAGACATGTGGGCAAATACTCATATTCTAGAATAGTATACAATTTATCTTCATTTAATCTGTTTGACCATGTTCATGGACAGACCATGAGAAATTCGCTCGTTAAGTCACTGGGATTTAATTATTACATTTGATGGCAGATGTTCCCTGAAAAAGTCTTTGAAAGATTTCAGACTGATAAGGAGACACATTCTTGGATTTCATGAACAATTACTTTGGGCAGTGATACCGAGAGTCTACGGCAAGTTCATGATTAATGCAATAGGGCAGGGAGAAAAAATATATTAACGAAGTCCATATTATATATTCGAGCACAGTCCAAAGAAGATATCCTCGGGCAGTCTGTGAGGAATGTCTTTAGGTAGGCCAGAAGAAATCATGGCTCAGGGCAAATCATGAGAGATACATTTGGACAGGGAATGAGAAATGTCCACGGACGGAAAGTTCACGGGCGATGTTATAAACTTGTCGGCAGGGGCTATCTTTATGAACATCAGGAATTGAATTTTCAGTTAGAAATGAACTGTGAAGTGATTCTGAGAATAATCTTCACACGACCATAAATCTGGCTGGCATAAACTCTCCCAAGTCAACTATGGTGTAATCTTCAACAGAACTGACTAAACCTATTATAAAACAGCTATAATGAGTCAAAGAATTGTTATATAGATAGAATCAAGCACAGTCAGTAGTTAGTTCTCCTAGAGTATAACTGGAAAGTAAATGTATGTGTACCAATATATTTTGGAGTAAATGACTTCCACTCAGTTCATAATTAGCAACAAGATCTTTAATTCCTGATATTTTTCCTGACCAATAAGAAAACAAAATCTCACCTGACTTTCCAAATATTCCAGACACTTAAATAAATTTTTCCAAAAGAAATGTTAAATTTACCAAATCCGAATGTTTTTCGCTCTGTAGGTGAGTGGTTAGCATTTGTGGTTAGCATGTGTTTGTTGTTTGCGATTACTTCTCTTTTCTTATTTAGACCTCCAGTTTGTAAAAAAAACGTATAAAATTAAGCTAGAAAAATATATTACTTTCTTGGAAAATAGCCCCATTTGCTGAAAACAAACTTTCATTCGAAAATTATTCTTTCTCTAGGAGGGATGATTTGGAGCAATCCATGAAGATAATCCTTTAAGAGTTGATAAATGATATCCTCAGAGATACCACGAGGGATATCCTTGGGCAATTACTGATTTGCCAAGGTAGTCAATGCATGGTTATCTGAGGAGATCCAACATGGGTCCTTGTGCATTCCGTGTAGTGTTCCACTGGATGTTTTGAGGAAATGCTATTAGGCAGTCTATAAGGGATGTTCGACAACGCGCATACACATACATAAGTTCGTACGTACTTCATTGCATTAATCACATGCATTCGTATTGGTTATACGTGCACAGATACGTACATAGCATACATGCGCACGTAATTACAACCATGGATACATACGTACACATAAACACACATATTACCTTCAGTGCACAAGGCAAAGTGCTCTACTGTGATACGAAAAGCTTGTTACTTTACTCCGTACTCCACTACCATCTCAGACAAACATAATTCCTCCCGAAACATATTCGTTATGCTCTCTTGGATAGGTCAGTAGGCGCTGATTTTGCACTAACCTTTTCCCTCATTATATGCAAATTCTTACTTTCCTTGTGGCAGGAACGTATTTAAATTACTGGAAATTGCATCAGAAAATTTACCTAATTTTTTAGTCTAATGTTTGGAAGCTAACATAGGACGTAAGCACTTGCAATTTTCATGTGGCGTGGTAAGATCGTCAGTCAATATGTTTCTGCACTGACATTTGTAGGTAAAACATCTGGAGGATAAACTGACGCAGGCCCAACAACAGTTGGACGATCAAACTGAAAAAGAGAAACAGCTGAACAACACAGTAAGTTCTCTTATTTAGCTACGATAATTAATTATACATTTTACTGCACGCTTGCATTCTTTCTAAATCCATTATTGAGCTTAAGATGGCAAAATGTGGTTTTGTGTGTAAGAAAAATCACGTTTCTTGAGAAATGAAAAAAAAATACATGAATTTAATTTTTGTCATTAGTAAATAATTTAACAATTATCCTCTCTATTAATGTTTTGTATGCATTCCAAGTTGTATGAGTTTGCTATAAAGGTTATCATTTTTATTTATACTTAGTAAGATACTTGGTATTCGCAATAAATAAAAATAAACTGCATTGTAGCATTTTGAATCAACAGTCGTTGGGATGAATAAGAAAGGTCATCTACACTTAACTGATATTACAAAGATTTGAGATAAAGTGCATGAAATATTTTAAGTATATAATTTTTGTAAGTTTTTTCCGCTTATATTTAATAGCACTGACATTCCCAAAGAAATATTCACATACAAACAGTATTTTAATATTAGGGACATCTGACATATTCTGAACTGTTAGAGCAGAAATGTTACAAAAGAAGTCATTACTATTGTTATAAAAATTATTACTCAAACCTCGGATTTTTTTCCAATTAAAACGAATATGAGACCTTTTGCTGGGCCATTTTTGGAATATTTTGTTTGTGCTGTTGGAAGCCGGAGGTAAATTTGTCGTCAGTCGAAAATGCATTGCCATAAATTGAAGAAAACTATGATATAAAGGCAAAGGTGTACTATACAGCCGATAATTAAGTTAAGGATTCAAAAGTTTTCGAGAAAACAAAATAATTGACCTTGAATAACCAGTTGTAAAATATTTCAACATACTCTGTGGGTCTGCTGCATTATACAGAATTAATATAAAATACTGAAGACATGTGGGCAAATACTCATATTCTAGAATAGTATACAATTTATCTTCATTTAATCTGTTTGACCATGTTCATGGACAGACCATGAGAAATTCGCTCGTTAAGTCACTGGGATTTAATTATTACATTTGATGGCAGATGTTCCCTGAAAAAGTCTTTGAAAGATTTCAGACTGATAAGGAGACACATTCTTGGATTTCATGAACAATTACTTTGGGCAGTGATACCGAGAGTCTACGGCAAGTTCATGATTAATGCAATAGGGCAGGGAGAAAAAATATATTAACGAAGTCCATATTATATATTCGAGCACAGTCCAAAGAAGATATCCTCGGGCAGTCTGTGAGGAATGTCTTTAGGTAGGCCAGAAGAAATCATGGCTCAGGGCAAATCATGAGAGATACATTTCAACAGGGAATGAGAAATGTCCACGGACGGAAAGTTCACGGGCGATGTTATAAACTTGTCGGCAGGGGCTATCTTTATGAACATCAGGAATTGAATTTTCAGTTTGAAATGAACTGTGAAGTGATTCTGAGAATATCTTCACACGACCATAAATCTGGCTGGCATAAACTCTCCCAAGTCAACTATGGTGTAATCTTCAACAGAACTGACTAAACCTATTATAAAACAGCTATAATGAGTCAAAGAATTGTTATATAGATAGAATCAAGCACAGTCAGTAGTTAGTTCTCCTAGAGTATAACTGGAAAGTAAATGTATGTGTACCAATATATTTTGGAGTAAATGACTTCCACTCAGTTCATTATTAGCAACAAGATCTTTAATTCCTGATATTTTTCCTGACCAATAAGAAAACAAAATCTCACCTGACTTTCCAAATATTCCAGACACTAAAATAAATTTTTCCAAAAGAAATGTTAAATTTACCAAATCCGAATGTTTTTCGCTCTGTAGGTGAGTGGTTAGCATGTGTGGTTAGCATGTGTTTGTTGTTTGCGATTACTTCTCTTTTCTTATTTAGACCAATCCAGTTTGTAAAAAAAACGTATAAAATTAAGCTAGAAAAATATATTTCTTTCTTGGAAAATAGCACCATTTGCTGAAAACAAACTTTCATTCGAAAATTATTCTTTCTCTAGGAGGGATGATTTGGAGCAATCCATGAAGATAATCCTTTAAGAGTTGATAAATGATATCCTCAGAGATAAAACGAGGGATATCCTTGGGCAATTACTGATTTGCCAAGGTAGTCAATGCATGGTTATCTGAGGAGTTCCAACATGGGTCCTTGTGCATTCCGTGTAGTGTTCCACTGGAGGTTTTGAGGAAATGCTATTAGGCAGTCTATAAGGGATGTTCGACATACGCGCATACACATACATAAGTTCGTACGTACTTCATTGCATTAATCACATGCATTCGTATTGGTTATACGTGCACAGATATGTACATAGCATGCATGCGCACGTAATTACACCCATGGATACATACGTACACATAAACACACATATTACCTTCAGTGCACAAGGCAAAGTGCTCTACTGTGATACGAAAAGCTTGTTACTTTACTCCGTACTCCACTACCATCTCAGACAAACATAATTCCTCCCGAAACATATTCGTTATGCTCTCTTGGATAGGTCAGTAGGCGCTGATTTTGCACTAACCTTTTCCCTCATTATATGCAAATTCTTACTTTCCTTGTGGCAGGAACGTATTTAAATTACTGGAAATTGCATCAGAAAATTTTCCTAATTTTTTAGTCTAATGTTTGGAAGCTAACATAGGACGTAAGCACTTGCAATTTTCATGTGGCGTGGTAAGATCGTCAGTCAATATGTTTCTGCACTGACATTTGTAGGTAAAAACTCTGGAGGATAAACTGACGCAGGCCCAACAACAGTTGGACGATCAAACTGAAAAAGAGAAACAACTGAACAACACAGTAAGTTCTCTTATTTAGCTACGATAATTAATTATACATTTTACTGCACGCTTGCATTCTTTCCAAATCCATTATTGAGCTTAAGATGGCAAAATGTGGTTTTGTGTGTAAGAAAAATCACGTTTCTTGCGAAATGAAAAAAAAATACATGAATTTAATTTTTGTCATTAGTAAATAATTAAAAAAATTTCCCCTCTATTAATGTTTTGTATGCATTCCAAGTTTTATGAGTTTGCTATAAAGGTTATCATTTTTATTTATACTTAGTAAGATACTTGGTATTCGCAATAAATAAAAATAAACTGCATTGTTGCATTTTGAATCAGCAGTCGTTGGGATGAATAAGAAAGGTCATCTACACTTAACTGAGATTACAAAGATTTGAGATAAAGTGCATGAAATATTTTAAGTATATTATATTTTGTAAGTGTTTTCCGCTTATATTTAATAGCACTGACATTCCCAAAGAAATATTCACATACAAACAGTATTTTAATATTAGGGACATCTGACATATTCTGAACTGTTAGAGCAGAAATGTTACAAAAAAAGTCATTACTATTGTTATAAAAATTATTACTCAAACCTCGGATTTTTTTCCAATTAAAACGAATATGAGACCTTTTGCTGGGCCATTTTTGGAAATATTTTGTTTGTGCTGTTGGAAGCCGGAGGTAAATTTGTCGTCAGTCGAAAATGCATTGCCATAAATTGAAGAAAACTATGATATAAAGGCAAAGGTGTACTATACAGCCGATAATTAAGTTAAGGATTCAAAAGTTTTCGAGAAAACAAAATAATTGACCTTGAATAACCAGTTGTAAAATATTTCAACATACTCTGTGGGTCTGCTGCATTATACAGAATTAATATAAAATACTGAAGACATGTGGGCAAATACTCATATTCTAGAATAGTATACAATTTATCTTCATTTAATCTGTTTGACCATGTTCATGGACAGACCATGAGAAATTCGCTCGTTAAGTCACTGTAATTTAATTATTACATTTGATGGCAGATGTTCCCTGAAAAAGTTTTTGAAAGATTTCAGACTGATAAGGAGACACATTCTTGGATTTCATGAACAATTACTTTGGGTAGTGATACCGAGAGTCTACGGCAAGTTCATGATTAATGCAATAGGGCAGGGAAAAAAAAAATATTAACGAAGTCCATATTATATATTCGAGCACAGTCCAAAGAAGATATCCTCGGGCAGTCTGTGAGGAATGTCTTTAGGTAGGCCAGAAGAAATCATGGCTCAGGGCAAATCATGAGAGATACATTTCAACAGGGAATGAGAAATGTCCACGGACGGAAAGTTCACGGGCGATGTTATAAACTTGTCGGCAGGGGCTATCTTTATGAACATCAGGAATTGAATTTTCAGTTTGAAATGAACTGTGAAGTGATTCTGAGAATATCTTCACACGACCATAAATCTGGCTGGCATAAACTCTCCCAAGTCAACTATGGTGTAATCTTCAACAGAACTGACTAAACCTATTATAAAACAGCTATAATGAGTCAAAGAATTGTTATATAGATAGAATCAAGCACAGTCAGTAGTTAGTTCTCCTAGAGTATAACTATAAAGTAAATGTATGTGTACCAATATATTTTGGAGTAAATGACTTCCACTCAGTTCATAATTAGCAACAAGATCTTTAATTCCTGATATTTTTCCTGACCAATAAGAAAACAAAATCTCACCTGACTTTCCAAATATTCCAGACACTAAAATAGATTTTTCCAAAAGAAATGATAAATTTACCAAATCCGAATTTTTTTCGCTCTGTAGGTGAGTGGTTATCATGTGTGGTTAGCATGTGTTTGTTGTTTGCGATTACTTCTCTTTTCTTATTTAGACCAATCCAGTTTGTAAAAAAAACGTATAAAATTAAGCTAGAAAAATATATTTCTTTCTTGGAAAATAGCACCATTTGCTGAAAACAAACTTTCATTCGAAAATTATTCTTTCTCTAGGAGGGATGATTTGGAGCAATCCATGAAGATAATCCTTTAAGAGTTGATAAATGATATCCTCAGAGATAAAACGAGGGATATCCTTGGGCAATTACTGATTTGCCAAGGTAGTCAATGCATGGTTATCTGAGGAGTTCCAACATGGGTCCTTGTGCATTCCGTGTAGTGTTCCACTGGAGGTTTTGAGGAAATGCTATTAGGCAGTCTATAAGGGATGTTCGACATACGCGCATACACATACATAAGTTCGTACGTACTTCATTGCATTAATCACATGCATTCGTATTGGTTATACGTGCACAGATACGTACATAGCATACATGCGCACGTAATTACACGCATGGACAAATACGTACACATAAACACACATATTACCTTCAGTGCACAAGGCAAAGTGCTCTACTGTGATACGAAAAGCTTGTTACTTTACTCCGTACTCCACTACCATCTCAGACAAACATAATTCCTCCCGAAACATATTCGTTATGCTCTCTTGGATAGGTCAGTAGGCGCTGATTTTGCACTAACCTTTTCCCTCATTATATACAAATTCTTACTTTCCTTGTGGCAGGAACGTATTTAAATTACTGGAAATTGCATCAGAAAATTTTCCTAATTTTTTAGTCTAATGTTTGGAAGCTAACATAGGACGTAAGCACTTGCAATTTTCATGTGGCGTGGTAAGATCGTCAGTCAATATGTTTCTGCACTGACATTTGTAGGTAAAACATCTGGAGGATAAACTGACGCAGGCCCAACAACAGTTGGACGATCAAACTGAAAAAGAGAAACAACTGAACAACACAGTAAGTTCTCTTATTTAGCTACGATAATTAATTATACATTTTACTGCACGCTTGCATTCTTTCCAAATCCATTATTGAGCTTAAGATGGCAAAATGTGGTTTTGTGTGTAAGAAAAATCACGTTTCTTGCGAAATGAAAAAAAAATACATGAATTTAATTTTTGTCATTAGTAAATAATTAAAAAAATTTCCCCTCTATTAATGTTTTGTATGCATTCCAAGTTTTATGAGTTTGCTATAAAGGTTATCATTTTTATTTATACTTAGTAAGATACTTGGTATTCGCAATAAATAAAAATAAACTGCATTGTTGCATTTTGAATCAGCAGTCGTTGGGATGAATAAGAAAGGTCATCTACACTTAACTGAGATTACAAAGATTTGAGATAAAGTGCATGAAATATTTTAAGTATATTATATTTTGTAAGTGTTTTCCGCTTATATTTAATAGCACTGACATTCCCAAAGAAATATTCACATACAAACAGTATTTTAATATTAGGGACATCTGACATATTCTGAACTGTTAGAGCAGAAATGTTACAAAAAAAGTCATTACTATTGTTATAAAAATTATTACTCAAACCTCGGATTTTTTTCCAATTAAAACGAATATGAGACCTTTTGCTGGGCCATTTTTGGAAATATTTTGTTTGTGCTGTTGGAAGCCGGAGGTAAATTTGTCGTCAGTCGAAAATGCATTGCCATAAATTGAAGAAAACTATGATATAAAGGCAAAGGTGTACTATACAGCCGATAATTAAGTTAAGGATTCAAAAGTTTTCGAGAAAACAAAATAATTGACCTTGAATAACCAGTTGTAAAATATTTCAACATACTCTGTGGGTCTGCTGCATTATACAGAATTAATATAAAATACTGAAGACATGTGGGCAAATACTCATATTCTAGAATAGTATACAATTTATCTTCATTTAATCTGTTTGACCATGTTCATGGACAGACCATGAGAAATTCGCTCGTTAAGTCACTGTAATTTAATTATTACATTTGATGGCAGATGTTCCCTGAAAAAGTTTTTGAAAGATTTCAGACTGATAAGGAGACACATTCTTGGATTTCATGAACAATTACTTTGGGTAGTGATACCGAGAGTCTACGGCAAGTTCATGATTAATGCAATAGGGCAGGGAAAAAAAAAATATTAACGAAGTCCATATTATATATTCGAGCACAGTCCAAAGAAGATATCCTCGGGCAGTCTGTGAGGAATGTCTTTAGGTAGGCCAGAAGAAATCATGGCTCAGGGCAAATCATGAGAGATACATTTCAACAGGGAATGAGAAATGTCCACGGACGGAAAGTTCACGGGCGATGTTATAAACTTGTCGGCAGGGGCTATCTTTATGAACATCAGGAATTGAATTTTCAGTTTGAAATGAACTGTGAAGTGATTCTGAGAATATCTTCACACGACCATAAATCTGGCTGGCATAAACTCTCCCAAGTCAACTATGGTGTAATCTTCAACAGAACTGACTAAACCTATTATAAAACAGCTATAATGAGTCAAAGAATTGTTATATAGATAGAATCAAGCACAGTCAGTAGTTAGTTCTCCTAGAGTATAACTATAAAGTAAATGTATGTGTACCAATATATTTTGGAGTAAATGACTTCCACTCAGTTCATAATTAGCAACAAGATCTTTAATTCCTGATATTTTTCCTGACCAATAAGAAAACAAAATCTCGCCTGACTTTCCAAATATTCCAGACACTAAAATAGATTTTTCCAAAAGAAATGATAAATTTACCAAATCCGAATTTTTTTCGCTCTGTAGGTGAGTGGTTATCATGTGTGGTTAGCATGTGTTTGTTGTTTGCGATTACTTCTCTTTTCTTATTTAGACCAATCCAGTTTGTAAAAAAAACGTATAAAATTAAGCTAGAAAAATATATTTCTTTCTTGGAAAATAGCACCATTTGCTGAAAACAAACTTTCATTCGAAAATTATTCTTTCTCTAGGAGGGATGATTTGGAGCAATCCATGAAGATAATCCTTTAAGAGTTGATAAATGATATCCTCAGAGATAAAACGAGGGATATCCTTGGGCAATTACTGATTTGCCAAGGTAGTCAATGCATGGTTATCTGAGGAGTTCCAACATGGGTCCTTGTGCATTCCGTGTAGTGTTCCACTGGAGGTTTTGAGGAAATGCTATTAGGCAGTCTATAAGGGATGTTCGACATACGCGCATACACATACATAAGTTCGTACGTACTTCATTGCATTAATCACATGCATTCGTATTGGTTATACGTGCACAGATACGTACATAGCATGCATGCGCACGTAATTACACGCATGGACACATACGTACACATAAACACACATATTACCTTCAGTGCACAAGGCAAAGTGCTCTACTGTGATACGAAAAGCTTGTTACTTTACTCCGTACTCCACTACCATCTCAGACAAACATAATTCCTCCCGAAACATATTCGTTATGCTCTCTTGGATAGGTCAGTAGGCGCTGATTTTGCACTAACCTTTTCCCTCATTATATGCAAATTCTTACTTTCCTTGTGGCAGGAACGTATTTAAATTACTGGAAATTGCATCAGAAAATTTTCCTAATTTTTTAGTCTAATGTTTGGAAGCTAACATAGGACGTAAGCACTTGCAATTTTCATGTGGCGTGGTAAGATCGTCAGTCAATATGTTTCTGCACTGACATTTGTAGGTAAAACATCTGGAGGATAAACTGACGCAGGCCCAACAACAGTTGGACGATCAAACTGAAAAAGAGAAACAACTGAACAACACAGTAAGTTCTCTTATTTAGCTACGATAATTAATTATACATTTTACTGCACGCTTGCATTCTTTCCAAATCCATTATTGAGCTTAAGATGGCAAAATGTGGTTTTGTGTGTAAGAAAAATCACGTTTCTTGCGAAATGAAAAAAAAAATACATGAATTTAATTTTTGTCATTAGTAAATAATTAAAAAAATTTCCCCTCTATTAATGTTTTGTATGCATTCCAAGTTTTATGAGTTTACTATAAAGGTTATCATTTTTATTTATACTTAGTAAGATACTTGGTATTCGCAATAAATAAAAATAAACTGCATTGTTGCATTTTGAATCAACAGTCGTTGGGATGAATAAGAAAGGTCATCTACACTTAACTGAGATTACAAAGATTTGAGATAAAGTGCTTGAAATATTTTAAGTATATTATATTTTGTAAGTTTTTTCCACTTATATTTAATAGCACTGACATTCCCAAAGAAATATTCACATACAAACAGTATTTTAATATTAGGGACATCTGACATATTCTGAACTGTTAGAGCAGAAATGTTACAAAAGAAGTCATTACTATTGTTATAAAAATTATTACTCAAACCTCGGATTTTTTTCCAATTAAAACGAATATGAGACCTTTTGCTGGGCCATTTTTGGAAATATTTTGTTTGTGCTGTTGGAAGCCGGAGGTAAATTTGTCGTCAGTCGAAAATGCATTGCCATAAATTGAAGAAAACTATGATATAAAGGCAAAGGTGTACTATACAGCCGATAATTAAGTTAAGGATTCAAAAGTTTTCGAGAAAACAAAATAATTGACCTTGAATAACCAGTTGTAAAATATTTCAACATACTCTGTGGGTCTGCTGCATTATACAGAATTAATATAAAATACTGAAGACATGTGGGCAAATACTCATATTCTAGAATAGTATACAATTTATCTTCATTTAATCTGTTTGACCATGTTCATGGACAGACCATGAGAAATTCGCTCGTTAAGTCACTGTAATTTAATTATTACATTTGATGGCAGATGTTCCCTGAAAATGTCTTTGAAAGATTTCAGACTGATAAGGAGACACATTCTTGGATTTCATGAACAATTACTTTGGGTAGTGATACCGAGAGTCTACGGCAAGTTCATGATTAATGCAATAGGGCAGGGAAAAAAAATATATTAACGAAGTCCATATTATATATTCGAGCACAGTCCAAAGAAGATATCCTCGGGCAGTCTGTGAGGAATGTCTTTAGGTAGGCCAGAAGAAATCATGGCTCAGGGCAAATCATGAGAGATACATTTCAACAGGGAATGAGAAATGTCCACGGACGGAAAGTTCACGGGCGATGTTATAAACTTGTCGGCAGGGGCTATCTTTATGAACATCAGGAATTGAATTTTCAGTTAGAAATGAACTGTGAAGTGATTCTGAGAATATCTTCACACGACCATAAATCTGGCTGGCATAAACTCTCCCAAGTCAACTGTGGTGTAATCTTCAACAGAACTGACTAAACCTATTATAAAACAGCTATAATGAGGCAAAGAATTGTTATATAGATAGAATCAAGCACAGTCAGTAGTTAGTTCTCCTAGAGTATACCTGGATAGTTAATTTATGTATACCAATATATTTTGCAGTAAATTACTTCCACTCAGTTCATTATTAGCAACAAGATCTTTAATTCCTGATATTTTTCCTGACCAATAAGAAAACAAAATCTCACCTGACTTTCCAAATATCCCAGACACTTAAATAAATTTTTCCAAAAGAAATGTTAAATTTACCAAATCCGGATTTAATTCGTTCTGTAGGTGAGTGGTTAGTATGTGTGGTTAGCATGTGTGGTTAGCATGTGTTTGTTGTTTGAGATTACTACTCTTTTGTTTTTCAGACCAATCCTATTTGTAAAAAAAACTTATTAAATTAGACTAGAAAAATATATTTCTTTCTTGGAAAATAGCCCCATTTGCTGAAAACAAACCTTCATTCGAAAATTACTCTTTCTCTAAGAGTGATGATTTGGGGCAGTCCATGAAGATAATCCTTTAAGAGTTGATCAATGATATCCTCAGAGATACGACGAGGAATATCCTTGGGCAATTACTGATTTGCCAATGTAGTCAATGCATGTTTATCTGAGGAGTTTCATCATGGGTCCTTGTGCATACCGTATAGTGTTCCACTGGAGGTTATGAGGAAATGATATTAGGCATTCTATGAGGGATGTTCGACAGCAGTCAATAAGCTGTACCATTTTAATGATTCTCATTGATCCTCAGACTGTCATCAGGGCATATTCTGTGACCTTAATGACAAATATCCAGGATAATCAATGCATAAATTCTTTAGCAGTCCACTTTTGTAGCTCATTATAGATTTTCTCAGATCTCTTAGAGTTTCCATCTGCTCTCACTCAAGGAGGGATGTTGTAGGTTAGATTATAATGTTTGTCCTAACCAGTACATGAGGATTTTCTTTGTGCTATCTACTATTGATGTTCTCCATCAAATCAAGATGGAATATCTCAGTTAATATAATATAAGTAAGATAATTATAAAGTGAGTCATGTATGTTATAGCACAGCAATTAATTTCCTCTGGCAGACCATGAGAAATTTACTGTGCAGTCCATGAGCGAGTTCAATAAGTTGGCCATGATGTCCTCAACAGTCCACTGGGAGTAAGATAACCTCTGATTGTCAATGATACCTAAATTAATGAGAAACAGTCAAATATTTTATTTGTAAAACTAATAATGATATTTTTGTATAGGATATGAAACAATAAAATAATAAAATGGATATATCTATTTCAGTCAATGATGAATGCTGTTATAATTAAGTCAATTAACCGTGTTGTGGCATTCAGTGGGAGTGTGTTCTGTAAGATAATGACAAGTATTCTACGTATGTCATTGCGCAATCGGGTAATCATGTTTTCAGGCTATCATTGTCGAAATCATCAGTCTTATCAGTATATCTTTAAGTGATTCATAGGATGTGTTGTCAAGAAATATGTGAAGATTACCATCTGTCATTAAAATGGAAATTCTTTGACGTTTTCCATATTGTTAGTACTCAATAATTGAATGAATAATGTCTTCACATGTCCAGTGAGGGATGTCACTACATCTTATGTTAGAAACCTTCAAGTATTCCATATAGTGTTGAATTGAGTTGGGAGATTTAGGTGGCTCTTAACAGCGAGGTTTTGAGAGCCAATGAGAGTGAAATGAGGTGAGAAAGGAGCCGTGATGGAATGCAAGGACGGGGGAAGGGAGATTCCTGGCACGATTCCGGGAGTTACCCGGCCCGTGGTTGAACCTGGTTCGCCTTGGTGGGAAGGCGATCATTCTAATTGCTCTTCCACCATGGTCCCTTTCATTATAGTGGTCGTTGGTGTCTTTATGAAAGATATTTTCAGAAAGTCGATTATTAAGGACATCCTCGGTGTATAGGGAAGGTTCTGTGGTGGTCCAAAACAGATTAAATCCAGCTGTCTATGAGAAAAGTTAAATGGCAGACATTCGGTGATATATTCAGATAGTCTTTAAAAATACAACCAGGAATTCAGCAAATTATGTTTTCAAGCAGTATATGAGGGATGTTCCCAGGAAATCCATGATGATAATTCTCTGGCACTCAATGAGTAACATTTTTGGACAAAGTTTTAGTGGCATTTTCAGGCAGATTATGGTTAATATCTGCAAAAGAAGTGCTGAAAAGAAAATTGTCCGAATAATAGGTATTTTTCTCACAAGTCTTTCTCTCCTTGCAAAATATGATAGCTATGTTTTTTCTTACGGTGATAGAGTGCTTTAAACACCAGTGTCATGTTTGTTTTTGTATTATTGCACACTGTTTCAAAACTTGTGTTTTAAAATATCCAGTGTTTCATGCATTAACTTTTGTCTCACATGTGCAGGTTCAAGAGTTGGAAGCAGAATGTACGAAGATAAATGAAGAAAACAATAGAAAGGTAACAAATCAGTACATTTGGAATTAAGTGATGGTCTCTGCATTTATGTTATACTCTTCTGGTTTATTTGGAATCAAGTTGAAAAACCCAATAGTACAGAGTTAACGCATCATCAAGGAAATAACTAAAAAGGTGTATAGAATATTACTTTGTCTAGTGTATTTCTATGTTATGCACAAATACCACAGTGAACTACACACATGAGATCAGTCAAGTTTTCAGTGCCGTAGTTTGATTCCTAGCAGTGATGCTGTCTGAATCAAGGCTGCAGAAGTATATAAATGGGGCATTTCGTCATTGTACGAACTTTTACTCGGATTTTCCCATATTTTTCTCTTATAACCATCTTACTACTGCTCCCCCTCACCGAATAGTTCTTCACAGTTGTCGTAAATGACATAAATGACTCGACAAGGTAGCCACACCCATTTTGATGCAGCGGTATCTTCCAAAGTAATTATCGGTGCTGTAGCGGGGTGACAGTGAATGGTTGAATACAGATAGATGTGTCTCACGTTTCTAGGCCTTCTATCAGGTGTCATATCCACACATAGTATCCCTGGTTGGTGTAGGCAGCTGTCACATGGAGCAACAAGCCACTCCAACTTCTTAACTCCTGATCCTTGCATATCGTGGGTATGAGTGCTGATAACTGGGTTATCAGTAGTGAGACTTTAGTCGCTTCATTTTGTCTCACCTGGTTTGAGGTATAATGAAACACGAACTGACTTCCCAACAAAGTATTATTTTGTTTACAAATTTAAAGTCAAGGATTTGCTGGAAAAATGTATTATTTTAAACATTGTGCATTTATAGCTAGCATAGATATAAAACATTAACTTACATTCATGGAATTCCCATTATACCAAATATCAAGATGTTATTCACTGTAACTAGAGCTGAAATTGCACTTCGCTTAAAATCCATATGCATGTTTAATTTTTAGTGTGGTGGGCATTCTTAATGTGCACTGATATGCTTGCAGGTGAGAGACCTGGAAGACAAACTGAAGCAGTCCCAAAAGTTACTAGAAACACAATATTTAACTGAGAAACCACTGAGAAACTGAGAAACAATAAGTTCACTCCTTGAACCACATCATTTGCATTCTCTCTAAGACTGTCATGCTGCTAAATATAATGATGTAGTTGCCTCAATTAAAAAACATTATATTGCTTACAATTGACAGAAACTTCAAAATTAACATTTTGAAACAGCCATATCTACAGATTATGAACTGTTATTTGTCTCATATTCAGAGGCATGCAAACAGACCAGATATAGAGCCTTGATAATTTGTATGTGGTATTACAACAGGTTTTTTAACTGCAGAATTATGAAGAATAGTAATCATATAGTGAAATGATTCACAGTCTCATTCAAGACTGGCATGTAGTTCAATTAAATATGCCCATTTGGAAATGTTCGCGGGGGTTCAAAGAGGGATTTATAGGGCAGTCTGTAAGGAATTTACTCATACTGGCCATTAAATACATGCAATAATTTTGATGAATTACGCCTTCGACCAGTCCATATTGACGTCCTTTTGCAGTCCAGTAGTGACTATTTCAATAAGTCCATATGAAAGTGTTCCTGCATTCCTAATGGAAGTGCTAGAAATGTTAATTTGGGGTTATTGATAAAGTTAGTGGCAGACATCTTTACAAAGTCAATAACTTATGCACACCGGAAGCCAATGATGTAATTTTTGAACAATCAGTAGAATGCCCTCCAGTTGACCTTGAATAATGATTTAAGGTAATCCAGTAGCATTGTCCACAGATAAACCATGAGTAAAATCCTCAAGCAGTGCATGAAAGGTGTCTTCAGAGAGTCTACAAACGTTCTGTGGAAATCCGTGAGCATGTCCCATTTTTATTCTGCCAGGAATATCCTCATGATCGTTACGTGTGATATCCTTGGGAAGTTATTTCAAAGTTGTTAGCGTAATTATGTAGCTATACTATTTCTGTGTAAAAATATATTCATTGGCCCACCAAAAAACAGTAGTATCTTATTAACACTTTCATGATAGTTTAAAAGGCTATGAAACTTATTGATTACTTTGAATGAGTGGTGTATATAGTGATAGATTCATGTTTACAGAATCATCCAATATCTCACCTGTATAATTAGATTATAATTTACAGGTGCACGAATTAGAAGCAAAACTGAAGGCAACAAATGAAGAGTACGATAAAAAGGTAATAAAATTGCTTTCGGAATCAGTATGTCTTCTTAGTAATGAGAATTTGTTATTTTGCTGTAACTAAAATATAAAGAAATGCATTATTCAAAAAAAATTATATTACAATTGTGTATTTGACCTTTTTTTCAGCATACATACATTATGCTTGTAATGAATCAAATATGTAATGATGAGATTGCATGAAGTATTTTTGTTAACATCAGCGATAAGCTAACATCGCCAGTTTTTTTTTTTTTCGTAATAAGCTGTTCGAGCTTGGGGATGAAATATGGATTTATAGGAAGTAAATTGGTACAACTGGAAATCTGCATATTCTTGGTCATCTAGAGCTTGTGCATTATGCATAAATCTCAATAAAGTTGGTTTGATCGAAATCGGTTCAGTGGTTCTCATTTTAAAGTGACATAACCTCAACACCAACAGCAGCATTAGCACACTATATCTACTGTGCCCTGCTGCGTTCACCTTTGTATAAGCTTGGGACATAACACATCCGAAGTCTATGTCCATGATCTTGATATAACAGCTTATCTTATCTCTCTTTTACCACTATAAGTGCTATCTTTGTCGTTCATGTTTCCTCTAAACCACTATTGCAGTGATATGTAATGACGACAAAGGTAGAAGTCGTAGCAGAAACAGAGAGATAAGATAAGCTGTTATCTCAAAAACCTTGCCTTAGAACTTCGCAGCCGTTATTTCCCATGCTTATACATAGGTGACTGCGGTAGCGCAGATTAGATCTAGTGTGATAATGCTGCCGCTGGAATTGAGGTTATGTATCTATAAAATTAAAACCACTGAACTGATTTCGATCAAACTAACTTTATTGACATTTATGCATAATACACCAGCTTCATATGACCAAGAATATGCAAATTTCCAGTTGTAACAATTAACTTCCCTTAAATACATATTTCATCTCCAAGTTCGAACGTCATCTTCTTGCAAGAAAACAAAAAAACAGGCGATAAATAAATACTAATTGCAGCAGTTTGATTAAAAACACCTTCACGAACAGGAACTGTCTTCCAACAAATTAAATATTGGGATCCAATTCAGATAAATCGGTAAACGCAAGATTGCATGCATTTTTACATTTACAGAAAAATAAAACTCCAAAAGTCCACTTCCAGCTTTGGCGGTTATTAACCAGTAGATCAAATATGAACATATAAGTCAAAAAAACATAACTTTCTCTAGCACTGAAAACCTTCCGATACCACGTGGTATCGTCTTTATCAATATGATAATTCACGCTTAGAATATTCAAAAGACTATAAAACTATGTAGTTGATGTCTTTAATGTATGTGTTATATAAATAGATAGGTGTTTATAGAACAATCTAATGTCTCACCTGTATATTTGTATTCTCATTTGCAGGTGCTTGAACTAGAAGCAGAACTGAAGGTGAAAAATGAAGAGCACAATAAAAAGGTAACATAATTGCTTTCGGAATCAGCATGTCTTCTTAGTAGTGAGATTTTGTTACTTCGCTGTAACTAAAATATATACAAAAGTATTATTCAAAATAAATTATAATACAATTTTGTATTTGTAATAATTTTTTTTTTACTGTACATACATTTTCCTTATAATGCATAAAATATGTAATCATGAGATAGCTTGAAGTAGTTTTGCTAACATCGATTATAAGCTAAGTTGTGTGGTACAATCCTGCTGTAAATAGGTCGCTAAGGTTTTGCTTGAGTCAAGGCGAAAGAGAAGAATACTATTTCGGAAAACGCTGTAGAGCTACCTGGTGCCATGAATTAATTTTTCTTCAGGGCACCAAATATTCCTCTCCATTTTTTCTGTCACCATTGCTCATCATGTCGATTACCATTATTTAGACTTGCTGACTACAAATGCAGGCTATGTTTTCCATTTTGACCATTGCAAAGTTAGAAACGATGTTTCGTTACTGGGTTCCTTCAGCATGTTAAGTTAGTCTAACAATTCCATATTCGAAGTTAACCTTGATAATATTTAGTTTATTGCAGAACGTGAATAAGGAATCTGAACTTCGCGGCTGTCTGCAATAGTGTCGTGTACTGGCATAGATAATAATAGGCGATATATTCTCATAATTCAGAAGACACAGACACGCAGTAGCAGGGGCAGTTTTTGATTAGTGGTTAGACTACTCGCCTCCCACCTAGGTGAACCGGGCTCTATTTCCGCCCGAGTCGCTCCTGGATTTACGCATTTGGGACTCTTACCGAACGATGCTACTAGTAGGTAGATTTTTTTCGGAGATCTCTCGTTTCCCCCACCGAGCTCCACACTCGCCTGGTTTCACCCACATCGGCTCTTAAGACCTCGATGTTAATAGCCACCCAAACCTCTTCACTCCGCCCACGGTGCATGTACCTCTCTTTAACCATCTGTATTGTTTGTGTGGATGCTGACACTTGTAAAGCACTCTGGCATTGACTAGTATTCATAATAAATGTCCTCGTATTTTAAGGTGATTAGAAATAGACGAGACCACACAATAAGTATACCTACTTATTATTTCTCCATATTAAATGAACATGTATTTTCTTATGCATTGGTTCTCTCAGAGTTATTTGTTTCATAACATTTATATACAGGTCATTATATATATTATATATACATACATATATATAACGCCGTAAGTGTTTACATAATTATTTATGATAATTTTAGTCTTATAAGGTACCCTAGAATGTGTTTTACTTAACAAGTTACGGTAGTGGACAATTTGTTATATAAAATAATAAATTCTTATAGGTGAGAGATCTAGAGGATAATCTGAAGCAGTCCCAAAATCTACTAGAGGAAAAATCTGAAAATGAGAAACAGCTGGAAAATTTGGTATGTTTGCGTATTTAGCTACAGTGATTGCTTATTTCATTTCATGGGCTCATTTTAACATTTCTTTTAATTACTGATTGTTACTGACAATAACATAAACCTTTCTTTTATATTTTTTTAAGTTTAATATTAAATTTGAAAGTGATAAAGCACACATAGTGAATAAAAAAATTCTTCAAATAGGTTATGATGATAGTTCTGTAATAAAGTATGTATACTTAAGCGGTTTATGGCAGATATATCCTCAGGCAATCCATTACGGACGTACACAGACACTTAAAGAAACTTTTACTAAGGTAATTGACGACATATCTTAAACGATTCATGAGGCGTGCAATGAGGCAGTTATTCAGCAATGTTATTCAGCTGTCCACAAGCACTGTTCTCGTGCAGTCTTTGACGAATACATGAGCAATATGCATGGCCATAAATAAGAGTTTTACTTAGGCAAGCATGCTGTTCTATGGCTGTTCACAGCAGCTAGCGTCGGTACATCTTGGGTGACATATCCGGATGGTGGTGACTGATGACCTTTGACACACCATAAGCGATTTTTGGCAATCATGAGTGATGTCCTTGGGTAGAATGTCAGGTACTTGCCCAGGAAAACCATACCCTTGCGCACTGCAGGAAGGATTTATCTGGTAAAATATTTAGGATCTCCTGACTTTGTTTAGAACAATTCTATTTGGCATTCCACAAGGAATGTTCTCGGTCATAGCATGAAGTTTACATTCGGGTAAACAAATTAGCGATTCCCATGTGCTATAATTGGATGTTTTCGAGTAATCCTTTAAAGGATGCCTGAGACAATCCTTCGAAGTTTATCCGCAGGGTTGTCCATGGGTAACATTCACATAACGTAAGTAATGTTATTGAATAATTAGAAGGCTTGGAGTTATATGGCAGTCCATGAGTAATTTTCTGGGGAAGTTTGAGGTATGCTCTCCTGGAGACTATTATATATACTCAAGCTTTCCATGAGGGATGTTCTGAAATATTCGTAAGTGATATGCTGGCAAGTCTACAAAGAAGTCCCTCTGTCCTAGTATCTGTTGTTTTAGTATTCCGACAATTACGAACATTTCGGGGTCTTCTATGAGAGACGTACCCATATAATCGGTGGTTAGTTTACTCTAGCATATCATTAGGGAGTTAATTGAGTTGTGAATACCTATGAGCACTCCATGAAGGGTGTATCCTAACAGAGGATAGGCACTCCATTATATTGTGTGTGACTTTGAGTAGAAGAAGTATTTTCTCATACAATCTAAGAGATGTCGTTGGGTAGCCTACGATGATTTTCTCATACAATATATGATGATATACTATAATTGTCAATGAAGAATACTGCCTCGTCCAATTCATGGACTAAAACTCAAGAAGATAGTTATTTGGCCATCCATGACAAATATTTGAAGATAGTATGTGAATGATAACCTCGGCTACTCCAGGATGTACATTCACAGCCATTCCATGATAAGTTACCTTTAGGCAATAAAATAGGAATGTATTCATGCTGACTATGTGTGATATCAAGGGGTAGAAAATTAAGGATGTCTGTGGGCTCTTCGTGTGAAGTATATCTTCTAGCACTTCCAGTATATGTTTCAACAGTTCATGGCATATGTTCTGATGTGGTCTATGTGTAATGTCCTTGGGCAGTTCGTGATTCATGAATGATATCATCTGTCATTGAAAATATAACGAGAAATACTTTACGAAATGGTCTATTACCATATAGTAAAAACACATAACATTCCTCTTTGAAAAAGGCATTTCACTCGGTGAATTGAACTCACATTCTAGGAAACAATGAAATGTTTGTTTAGACACTTGCATTTTATTCACTTAATTTCAGTTAATGAATACACATTGCTAAAACCCACAGTAATAAGAATGGTGAGTGAGGTGTGCGATGTGCAGGCTTGTAACAAAGGAGTGTACCGGTGCTAAACAAAAATGATCATATGTTATCCTACAACATGAATTCCCCTGTTTGAACAATGGCAGCTGAATCAGAACCAAATACGAAATGGTGCTGCCAACTACTGTGGTACAAGTGTTTTCTTCCAGTGTGCTTCATATGCCTCTTCTGCACTCATTCGACCACTTTTCAGGCTTTATAGAAACGACAGACATTCTGTAGAGCTTTTCCATTCTTGGGTTTGTCATAAATGCTTAAGCTAACCTGCATCATTATGATATATGTTCTCTGTGTCTCTGGCAAAATGTAAACCACATTAGCATGGTATAGTTCTTCATTAATCCTGCGACTGTAAGTATTCACTAGTTTTATAATACTTTTATTACAGAATTCCAATCAATAATCTGAGCATTTTGGATTCTATTTTACAATGAGTACGAAAATGTTCTTTGTAGGATGTTATGCACAACTATAAATGGTGCACTAGAATGCAGTACACAAAAAAAGATATGTTAAATTTCTGCATTCAGCTCTAATCCGAGGCTAGGTATTGTGAAGCTTAGTCTTTCTAATGCAATCATTACTTCCAATGTTACTGTTTGTGTTGCGGTGAGGATTTGGCATGAAACTAGTGAATATGAACAGGTGTGCCACAAGAACACTCCTTGCAGACATCTTATATGCCTACAGACACGCACCATCACTCCTCAGTTCAAGAAGCTATCTGCTGGAGCAATTAGCTACTCTGACACTTGGTTCCTGGTTCACATATACTGTGTGTGTGAGTTCTGTAATTAACTATGTTAGAACAGTAACTAGTGTGTAACACTGTGTTTCTTCAGTGGTTTTAAGCTTAGCAGTAAGAGAAGGGCCTATCTACCCAGCAAATATTCTCTACGTTCAGCATTTTAAACACTCAAGAATATACTGAAGCAGATATCATCTTAACAATTATGTTTCGTTTTTCATGTCAGCATGCTTTAAAACATACTTGAATTTATACACCAATAATATACTGTAACTCTCCTTGTAACTGGAAATGATACGCAGTTGGATCAGTATCCATGTGCTTAGTATGTGCTTCTTCCGAGATGGTAATAGCAGTGAACAATTTGTTATTTGTACTGACGTGTTCTTGCAGAGCAAAGACCTGGAAGATAAGCTGAGTCAGACACAACAAAATCTGGAAGGAAAATCTGAAAATGAGGAACATTTGAAATACAGATTTTTTTTACTGCAGACATTTATTTAAGCCCCGAAAAATTAAATCACTTGCATTTTTCTAAGATCGGAATATTGCTTGATACGACTATGAAGATATTTTCTCCATTTGGTGAAATATATTTTCTAATATTGTAAAATACACATTCTATTTAGGAAAAAATAAATTATGTTAATGAAATTTTATTTTAATAGCCTATAACTTTCATAGAAAAAAAGTATGCCATATGTAAAGAATTCGCTACATTAAACTATGCAGAAATAATTTATGTGAATTTTAATTTGCATAATTTTATAATTTGTGTAAGAAATATTAATCATTCTTATAGAGACGATTTTCTATGCAGAAGTTTTAAATTGGCTGTATTCAGAGAGTTCTTTAACCATGGGGAAAACTTGAAGCAGAGGGAGAGCGAAGGCTGTCGAGATAAGGAATGAAAAATGTACTGTGAAGGTATGTTCCAAAATGCTTCGTTAGCACGATACATGGCAATACTTCCCATAAGCATCTTTGCAGTGTACGATAGTGAGCCCAATATAAACCAGGCGTGTTGACCATCAACTAGGATATGGACTGTATGAGTAGCACGGTTCGGTAATCACACCGAGCACGGGCGAGCATGGTTGTACCACGTGCGATTTACAGAATGACGGGAACTTGCTGCAAAGCATTTGCAGTTCTGCATTGTCTCCTCTGTAATATTAGAACATGCAGGCTTGTGCATACCTGTGGTGATCAGCCGAGTGTTGTTCAAACACCATAATGCAGGTGAACATGATTTTCAAAATGTTGCGAATGATTCCCCTCACTGGTAAAAGGCATGTGACCCATCAGATGCGCATGGGCCATTTGACAGAATGGATGGGACTGTTTTCCATAGGAATGTATTGTAACTACACCACTGGCAATGGGTAGAGGGACTAACAGCAGCTGACTGTCTCCTAAGACCAGAATGCTGCCACTGGTTCATAATGCAAGTCATTGCCATTCAGATATTTCTGTCTTATTTTCTGTTCTCGGATGAGGATATCGTAAGGAATGATTGAACCGTCAGCCTTCACACCACCGATGTATCGGCGGAGATGAGTTCCCGTGAAACGATTCACTCCGGGCATTAACAGAACTTTAGTATTAATGTTCGTGCTGGAATTCTCGGGGTCCATATTCTCAAGTCCCGCAGTCTTCAAGACGACTTCATGTAGCTTAATGGAGTATGTGGAGTGGATTGGAGATATCTGGGCTGCACTTAACATCGAGGTCTTGAAAACCTGCGAGGGTGAAACGAGGGGAGAGTTGAGCAACGCCGGAATCCAAGGGCGGAGTAAATGGGAGATCCCCGAGAAAATTCGCAGACCAGCATATTATATTTGTGAGGCATGCTCTGTACAAACTGTTCGAGGAGGTGTCCTTGGCTGTACGATAAATCACGTGGTTCATGAGTGACTGTGAATTAGCACACTTCAGAGCTCCTCCATGCCGATATCTGGACTGCATGGTCCATGGAAGACGGATCGCCCGCAGTTAACCTGTAACATTGCCAGCATCATCTCCATATTCGTGTCTTCTCGACCTCTATCTTTGGAGATATGAGAAGACTGCGATGTATGCTGATACATGTTCGGCTTGGAGAAATGTCTGCTCTATACCTGTAGTACTGCTCGATATGAACCTGCTATCTTCGAGAGTGTGCGCCAGCCCATACTTAATGTTAAACATCTTGCCTTATCACTAATGATCATTACTTAGGACATCGACTGTGACTAGTATAGGGACTTAGAAACTCATGAGTTAATATTGTGGGTTTCCTATCTTTTCCAATCATACCTTAACACAACTTTTTTTTTGCTCCTTATCTTATCATAAATCATGAACCCGCTAATGTTTTTCCTCATTTTTACTGATCACGCTGTTTTTACAATAAGTGTAATCATAGTCTGAAAACAGTAATATTACTCATGGAATTTCGAAGTCTCTGAGACTTGGAATAGGCGATGTCTGTAAAAATACATTTTTTTCTCTCAATAAGTGCGTCTATGTACATCAATTGTACTCTAGATTACATTTATCTTTACAAAATACCTTAGATACTAACAGTTAAACTGAGTTTTGAAGCACAAATGGTGCAAGTATTAACACAATCGTATAGATTTAAGACATCGATCATAAACTGGTACAATTTTTATCACTAACTGCAAATACATTTTGAAAAAGAAAATTTCTTAGTAATAAAGTACATTTTAGGCTGCAATATGTTTTTCAAACCTCGCACAGCTAAATATCAACAATATCATCGTAAAAATATTTAAATCCCACAATTACACATATTATCTCGGGCGGAAGTCTCTCGCAGTAGCTGATAGGAGTCATAACCATTATCTGGAACTCGTTGGGTCGTCATTCAGTTAAGCAGACACGGTCCAACAGCCGAGATAAAGAGAAATATTTTGAACATACGGCACTGCTTCATTGTGTAGTGACAGAAAACCCGTCACAGATCTATAGGATGTTTTCCGCGGACAGAGAAGTCCGTGACCCCCCATCAGCCATCAGCTGGTAATGGTAATCATACACCCCCATGGCAAGAATCTGTCAAGCAACTCCAGCCGATTTTTCCTTTTATTTCCTAACCTACCCTAAGCCTAGGGCAGGGATGGGAGCTAAGTGTGTTTCAGAGCTAAGCCCATGCACCTACAGGATAGGGAAACCATGAAAGTATACGTGCATCACGGTGGCGAGGAATTGGGTAGCCATGGCCACGATTGGGGTCTTGACTACTTCCCTGAGTGTACCTACAGTTAACATGTAGCTAAAAGGAGAGAGGGAAAAATTAAGAAATTGTTACGTGCATTAATATAAATGCTACAGGAGTTCTCTACACGCCAACCTGCATCAACCCTTGGATGTCTGCCGTTCGATGAGGTGTGAGGTGTGCGGTTGGGGTGTACATGTATCGTGTAATAGTGGTATAATCTTTTTTTTTTTTGTGGAATATTGTGTTAAATATTGTATTGAGATGTGAGAGGGGGAGAGGGTGGTGTCGGTAGCAAAAGGGGGGGGGGGGTAATTCTGAACCACTTGGGATGTATGTGGACTGAGATGGGAAGCTGGGTAGGGATGTCTGTCCAGGTCGCTGTCTGAACGTGTACTGTATTACGTGTAACGGCTGAGTTCGGAAACGCGCAATTCGAAATAAATGTGTTAAAATAGCGAAATATAGTATAGAACGTATTCAGAAGAAATCAAATAATTACCAACATATTTAACCACGAGACACTACAAACATTGCATGTTTTATTACAAACCAATAAAACGCAAAGAGAGATGAATACGATTTACCGTGAATCACACATGAGAGAACAAATGTAGTTTACTAACCCAATAAAAACGGACGCGCGCGGAACGAAACACTAGCTAATCACAATCAAATATCCTTATACTATCGACACGTAAAGAGACAGATATCTGGCAGAATCACTCATCGACTACCACAAAAGGAACGAGTTAAGACTAAACAGGCAACGTTTTAAACACGTACTAAACCACTTCACAAGCCCCAAGTTCAAAATATTAACGCCTCACAAAGCTATATCCATACCAATTTTAGTAATCACAAGCAATTAAAACCTCAGAAATATCCAACATACTTCCTATGGAACCAAACGAATTTCCATTAAAACACATCAAACAGAAGTAATTAAATATTAACCAAGCAGAAAGGTAGTGTACAGAATATATATTTCATAAAAACTTATGAATGACACGTAATAAAAGACCAGTTAACTTCCTTAAAATGATCCGGAAAATAGCACACATCCAAAATATATATAATAACATTTGGAATAAAATGTGAAACGTCATTGTTCCCTACCTGGATACAAGGATTTTCTCGGAATACTCCGTATTCCAGTCCTGTGCATATGCATTGCGCTGTTGCTCCGGATTCCTGTATCCGTTCCTCAGACTTGCTACATACGGTAGCTAGCTATGCTTTACATTGACCTACTTCCATCTCGTCCATTCTAAGTGTGATTGGTTACCGTGACTGCATCAGCATCGTAATGGTGTTCAAGTGACAAAAATGTCTTTCTTTAGTTTATGGGTAGTTTATAGTTCTGTATTATTGCTCCAGATAGTTGTCTGGTGGAAGTAGAAAAACATAGAGAAATTATTTTAATTAATTAATTACGGAAGATACGGGAATTTCTAATTATTTATGTTTATCATGCAAATTTCAAAATTGTGCATGATTGGCATGTTTGGCTACAGTTAATATTAATTTTTGATGTCATTAGAATAAGGTACAATAATTGTACAGTAATTCTTCAAGTGGTTCAGTCATAATTTTATTTTAATTTATATATATAGTTTAAATTCAAAATAGCTATATGTTAAACTTACTAACAGCAGATGAACAAAATGCCAGACTTCGAAGAGTTTCTTAGTGAGATTTCTAAGATATATAGAAACACTTCAGCTAGAACTAAGCACTGAGTTCATATCACTTTTCAAAATATATGCGACACAAAGCTAACGTTAGAATGCTCGTAATTCTACTAAAAAAGTAGGTGAAACCTATTTTTACATTTATTTGACATTTTTATTCCATTTTTATTGATATTACATAGCAAAACCATGAAATATGTTACAAACACAGAAATTAATGTTTACTTAAACAGTCTTAAGCTGGAGTAAATATATCATGTTTGGAAATGTTCTATAGAATAAAAAAAAATCAAGATGTAAGAAGTAGGCCCTAAGCTCTGAAATTTTGATTGACACAATTACAAACTATTGCCGAAGTTCGATCAATAAGAAAGCACATTTTGCAATGTGTTATTCGAAATCAAAATAGTATCAAGCTTGGCAATTGTTTTTAGAAGCAGGCCAACAGAATAAATATTGAATTGAATCTTAGTTATTTGATATCAAAATATAAATATTTGTTCTTTTAAATTGTCTTATGTGATTGGCAGAGCTTACGATATGGGAATTTAATTTTCTAGTTTCAGATATTTTCTACTGTGAAACTTAAGAAGTAAGACATACCAACTTCATTGTGTATATTTCAAACTGAAGCAAGCCGTTGGAAAATTTTCAACGTACTTATACTGAACGCTTAATGTTTAAGTTCTTATTCGGTTAACCCGTTTACATTCTGTTCATTCCAAAATGCCATCGGGGTCTGGATTTTTGCTGTTTGCGATAGTGTGCTTTGTATCAAAATGCATATTTGTAGAAGTTGTTTAAGCTTGTATGTGTCGGAATGCAGTTTAATAGATTCATAAATGTAGAAAGATGTATTTCGACTTATAAACCTTGCCCTTGGTAGCGGTTTTTGTGTAACGATGTTTTTCGAAGTTAGTGCCGCCATGTAAGGCGACAGTTAACTACTGAGTAGGAACAGTAGTCTATTGAGACCACAGAACTTCTGCATTAATCGTGTTATAGTAATGTAGCATCCTGGTTAGCACATGAAGCTGTCTATGAGATAAGCTAGCCTCTCCAAGTGCTCGGATCCTGATCATTGCGCCCCAGTCCATTAGTACAGTTGCCTCAGCCTACATTAGATGTTAAGTGTCCCTGTTAAATGAATAAGTGTTATCTGAAATATTTATCAAGTACAAATTACACATTTCCACATATTTTAAATGAGGATTAAAATATGTTCTGACATTTATAATTCTGTATATTGGCTGTTCGCGGTGAATTGAGCTCCACTGAGATCTGCTTGTATACAGAAGGTGTATTCTCACGCCATTTGTAAAATTATCTTTGCCACATACCTGATCACTTTATTCATGCGTCCGCAAGTGAAACTGTGAAATTATTACAAAAGTAAGTATTTTACAAATTCGCTAATACTGACTTACATTAAAAACAGAAAGAAAAAGAAAGCATATCACAAATGTTTACCGAACACTCTTAACTTAACATCACGACATGTGACTAGTTTCTCGCCATCGTTATCAACCTCACTGGGTGAATGCCCATTAAAATACACGCAGGTACGGGCAGCGATATTTTCCAAAGTTGATTTAAAAAGTGCTTAAATATCTGTGAACGGCATGTATAATTGTTATAAGTTAATTTCATGATAACTTCCTGGAATTCACAAATTTATCTCTGTGGGTATTTCGGGCCGTAAAAGACGTGAATGGTGTTTTATGTGCTCTGGCCAATTATTGCCGGTTGGAGACCTTGAGCACAAACTGCAAACAGTCCCAACAAAAACTGGATGAAAATCTGAAAACGAAAAACGACTGAATAACACTTTTCCAGAGAGATTTCCTGTTTTATTCCTTGAACTACACTCCTTTCAGTATTTATCTAAGAACAGCATGTTTCTTGAAATGACAGTAAATTTATTTCTGAGATTGTGTTACTGAAAATTAATAATACAGTGATAGACGATAGGTGAAGTATTTTGTCCGTACTCAGAGAAATTGTTTGTATAATTACACCTTATCATCAGCAATTTATTTTGCATATATTTTCGGTTTCGCATTTTACTTAGATTTGTTACGAACCATGATATTTGCTGCAAACACAAATTATATGAATGTGATGTTCAAAAAATTGTTGCAGTGTTGGTGTTTCATTTAACTGGCGATTTCGGCTGGCGTCACTGCAAGGTTTTGTTGAGTGTAGTGTACTATCTGCTAGATCAAACAAAGTTTTACGATAGTGTGTATTATATGTACATTTACTATTTAGCATAATCACTCGTGAATAAAAACAAAATTGCATACTTTATGGACGTCTCACGAGTTGTATTCAAACCGTGTAGCCGCCACTTAAAATGCTGATCAAACAGAAGACACACGATGGTGTTTGTGCTATTTCTCCGTCCCCTCCACAATGCTTCGTTACGGCCGGATGTGACGTCGGGACGTTTCATTTTGTTCCCTCTTAAGTCGGCAGGGGCCGCGGTGGCTGAGCGGATAGACTGCTCGCCTCCCACCAAGGCGAACCGGGTTCGATCCCCGGCCGGCTCACTCCCGGATTTTCGCTTGCGGGAATCGTGCCAGACGATGCCGCCGGTCGGCGGGTTTTCTCGGGGATCTCCCGTTTCCCCCCGCCCCCCGCCCTTCCATTCCGGCGGCGCTACACACTCTTAAGACCTCGCTGTTAAGAGCCGCCCAAATCTCTTCCCTCACAAACTCTAATTCAGCAGGACGTCTAGTAACTGAGTATTGCCTTCTCCGACTGCAGTGGTATGTGAGTGAAATGTGAATGTTATTTTATTTCAATCCACAGGTGCAGGGGCTAAACATAAATCTCAAAGAGTCACAACAAAAAGTAGATGAAATGACGGAGACTGTTAAGTCGCTAACTACTGCGGTAAGTTTTGGTCGCATTATGTATGTGGTAGTTGATAAGGGAGTACTATAAGTTTTCATGTTGCAATGTGCTAAAGTAGTATGTAATTAATGAGGTACGTCGTCAATGATATAATAAAGCCTTTTATGCAGAATGTTTTTAGTTTAATTTAAAAAGAATGGATTTTAGAAAGCGACGAGGTTGAGGCTGGTTTCAGCTCAGTAGCAAACATTGAAAATATTATCTTGCAGTAAGAACCACTGATAAATCAAAAAGTTCAGTTTACGTACAGTATGATATTATTGAAATGGCACCTACGAAAATAGAAAATTTACTAACGCGTTTAGTCCTCTTGCTGCACTAACAGGAGAACTTGCAAACCATTAAGAAATTACGCCGCTTGAGGAAAAATATTCAGTTACGTAGCACCAAAAAATAGAAAAACTAATATAAGCTGATGGCTAACTACAATTTAAGCACTACTTCACACACTATCGGGAATAAATTGGGCTCTCCACGTCATTATTCTCTCTGCAAATGGCGAGTGGAACGTTGAAGTCGTTTTGCAGCACATGTCCAGCGTGTGCAACGGTTGAACACGAACTTCCACTTAGTGGAAACTAAACCGACTTTATTAAAAACAATCACTCTTTTCAAAACATTTTCGAACCCACAAAAAAAAAAAGGAAGTATAGTCTTTTCACGGGTTGTTCACACTTTTTGAAACTAACGTTTGAAAAATCACACTAATGTATGACGTTCGTTCTTTTCTCACAAGCGCTTTATACTTCCGTTAACTTAAAGGTATCGCGTTTTTTTCATTTAACTCAGATGTTATAATTTTTGTTTATAAATTATAATGTTTCATTAATAATTAATGTGGCCACAAAGAGAAATGAGGTTTTTGGTTATGCCTATAGGCTGTTCGCAGTAAAGTGAGCACTTTTGAGGCCCTAGTTACTTTTCACTTTCAACGATTTTTTTTTAATATCCTTTAAAGAACTTCTTAAATAAATACTGCCATGCGAGAAATAAACACGTTGTGTATATTCTACCGCATTCACAAGATAACGTCTAAAACTAAAATAAAATAAATGTATTGACAATAATTCCCAATGAGAGCGCTTTCAGAAGTTCTCACTTTACCGTGAACAGCCTAAAGTAAGAAATATTTCTAATATTACTAAACTGAGTTCGCACGGATGCAGTGCGCTATCCATGCGGTGTACTTTTATAGATAAGTTAAGTTTTGTACGTATGCGGCGGGGAAAAGGCCAAGAAGTAGAACTTACGCAGGGCTTCAGGAAATTTGGAAGTAATTGTGAATGATACTATAGTCGCTGATTACCTACGGACACCAAAGAGGTCATCACTCATTGATAGACTTACAATCCTTACGCCATTGAAAACTTTAACATTTGACTTTACGATTCAACTTGTTCGCTTCTCAGCGCGTTGTTTCCTACGAAGCCTGACACAATGGCCTGGCAAAGATAAAGTCAAGCGCTCCTGACTTTACGATCGCTGAAGGTTCAAACTTAAAGTGAAAGGCAAACAACCGTTTTGCCTAGAATCTATCAGACGCCATGTGGAATGAATATTTGTTTACCATAAAGCGATTTTCATTTCGGCGTATTGAAACAAGCACTTCTAAATTGGAGGAATGGCAAATAAACTAGCTCTTCGCTTGAAATGAAATTTTAATATAAATGCCTAAGTTAATTAAAAAAAAAAAACAGGTACATATAACATATTCTTCAGTGATATGTGATGATTTACGTAGCAAGATACAGTACGCATTTTTACGAAGATGGCAGAACCGAGTTAAAATTTTCTGAACCTCGACTTAACAATTATATTTTGTATCTATGATTTCGTCAAAGGAAAGGAAATGTAAAGTGAGATGCTAAAGTTTTCTATTGTGTAAGGAAGAGCCTTAACACTCTAGAGTACCCTGACACAGACATCCTCAGTCAGATTACCATAAACAGGATTCACATTACAGTGCCATTAAAATTAACCCTTTTACGGCAAGCAGAAAATATGATCTGCATTTTACCGATTGATCAATTGTAAATTGTTTTTTGTGCTTGGAACTATAGCCATCCTTCAGATTTTAGAACTAATTAAATACATCAAGAGTGATAGCCATTTTGGGCATTAAACGCTAAGGAAGCTAACGGCTTGGATACGGTATAATTTTACGTTTTGAAGTGTGACCATAATAAGACTTCACAGTCATATGACTAATCAATCCTATTTCGTGTCTTATTGGCAGCGGCCGCAATCAGAACCCAGTCCCCTTTTATACTCGGCCAAACAGAACGAAGCAGCCGGAGTGCTACATGTTTACTATTGGTTCTCGGATATACAGAATGTGTCAGATGAGCGGAGGTGTAGTGACACATATCAAGCTAGCATACATATTGTATGACGGCTAGTCTGTCATAAAAGTATTTCGCGAAACGATAGGGTCTCTTGGCATCAGTCGTCGAGAAATGACAGTGGTCACAATTCAAGTTTCTACACTGAGAAAATTAATACGACTCTAAGAACAAAATAATTGTATTCATCTTTACTGTTAACATAGGGCAGCAATCAGACTGGTTGTTCGTACCATATAAATATGGTTAACATAGATAGTAATAGTAATTCAAACAAAAAAAATTTTCGTCTGTGATTGCATCTACAACTAGTTCCCGCAGCAGAGAATGCTGTTCCTTCACCAGAAGAAATATTGCCTTCAACAGAACAACTTAGTCAATGTTCGGCTTGTTCCCGCAACAAATAAAACTGAAATCCACTATTACAACATAATTTTGCTGGTAAATATGTTTGCATGGTGCTGTAATGAAACCAGATTACGGAATTTCCCACTTATCTGCAAGATATTTTTCTTTTCAGTGTAATGTAATGGCGATCAGTGGCGGATGCGGGGAAGGGGGGAGGAGTAAGAGGGGGCGTTAACCTCGCTAACTTTGGATATCAGTTTTACCGTGGATATAATGAGGGTATTCTTGAAACGAAGTAAATTATTAATAATGCACCGTCAATAAATATAGGCTGTTCGTGGTAAAGTGAACACTTTTGATAGCCCGGCCTGCTATCTACTTTCTTCCCATTTTTTTATTATTCCGCTAAACGTAAAAATTTATATTGCACTGAACCTGGTTACTTGATTCATCCGTCGATCTGGCATAACTATGAACTTGTTCGGAACGTTGATAGTATTCCAATTCTAGCTTCTGAGCGCATAAAAGAAATATAAATGTACGGAAATAAATTCAGCGTCCTCAAATTTAGACGTGGCACTTTTTAATGAGACGTTAAGATATGGAACTACTTTATCTGTCCTGCTGCCAACTTAATCGCGGGCTTGATAACGAGTTAGAAGTGGTGATATTTTTTCTAAATCGATTTCAAGTGTCATCAATTAATCGCGAGCAGCTTATACAATTAGTACAGTAACGGGAACTGTTTAGAAACATTCAGATAGTTTTCCCACTTATTCTCGGCATTTATATGTTGCATCAAACCTAAATGGTTACTGGCAAGCGTGTGGTTTGAATGTAATGCATTGTGCACTCGCCCCCCACAGATAACTCCTTACTTAATGACTTTCTACATCCGCCAAATATGGAGATTCCCTGCTCTGTATAACAGACGCCACGAGTGTGCTGAATTTGCAACACGGACAGTCTGTGAACACCAGCAACGATCTCATGCCAGTGAATTCACGCACAAGGCCTCTTACATTATTGTAGGTAATTCTTGAGAAATGACTTAAAGGTGCCAGTTACCGAAAAGGTCATTATTTTATATTTGCACGAAATGCTGTTCATCGTGTAGATATTAATTATAAGTACTATTTCTTCCCAATAAAAATTTTGTATGGCATATTTCTTACACAATGGCATATTTCTTACACAATGACATATTACTTACACAATTATATATTTCTTACACAATGACATATTTCTTACACAATGGCATATTCTTACACAAAGGCATATTCTTACACAATGGCATATTACTTACACAATTATATATTTCTTACACAATGACATATTTCTTACACAAAGGCCCATTTCTTACACAATGGCATATTTCTTAAACAGTGGCCTCAAAATCGCAATCTTGGTGTTTTGAGACGTACGAGTAGTAAAATATAAATTACTTACAGAAATGAGGTAATTCACACTGAAGCGGAATACCATGATTTACGTCAAGGAACCTTTGAAATCACACTATTCAATATTTTCATAATATTTTATAATTGCTCAAAATAAGGAAATTATTGCGTCTTTTTATTTGTAGCAGTCGATATTTTTTTGCGAAATGAATTTTACTGAGCATACCTCAAAATTAATTAAGACATGACCTTTTAGTTACCCTTATTAAATTTTCCAAAGATATTTGCGTTGATTTTATTTTTACATTTCAAAACACTAAAAGTATGATTTTAACGCGCTATTATGCAACATCTATACGATCAGATTTTTTTATGCGAGGAAAGAGCACTAATGGGTAATGTGTACATGTTCAAAGCAATTTCTTAAAAGTATAAAATTATACATTTTTGATGGCAACTACATTGAAGAATTAGAGCAGATCAGCCTGACATTGTTGTGTTATGTCGCGATATTCACTTCTTTCGGAATATCACTTTTTGTATTCTCAATATCACAGATATCAGTTTTAAAAAATAAAGAAGGTAGTGGTTCGCAGACATTTCAAATACTGTACGTCAATAAATGAAGCTTAAATGAAAAGTCAAAATGACTGACACATTTAACAAGCAGGAAATACATCTGTGATAAAGAATTTTGTGAATACGTATTAGACTTTTCACATTAAAACTTTTCTTATTAAATAATCCTTATAATCTGATATATAAATTAGTTTTAAAAACAAAAATTTTACGAGATAACATATGTAATCTTCTTAATCTAAATATAATACAATTTTCTTAGGTAAGCCATTTCGAATTTGTCGTACCGCATAAGTGTGGAATTGCGGAAATGAGTATTTCTCGTATTATGGCACTGTTCAGGGTGGAAAAGAAAAATTAAGTTAAAATTCATGCGATATGTTTATAATATTTTGATGGCAAGAAACTATATGATTAGAAACTAATTATGTTGAACTTCTCCAGGCGGCGTCTCGGAACATCGCGCCAGCTTGCGTGAGTCAAGAGAAGATCGCGGATTTGGTAAGACTTTGAGGAAGACTGAAGTCTCAGACAGGCAGTTATCATGTCTTGCAACATTTATGTCGCAATTGATAAGTAAAAGTGACAAATCACGGTGTGAGAAAGATACCAGTTCCTGCCGCGTCGTGCAACCCTGCCATACGCTGCGAGCCAGGCTAGATGTACAATATTTTCACAGTGACAACAATGCTCTTAGGAGTTATCGCCTCGCCTGGTTCATCTCGTCTCCAAAATGCACCTGTCACGAGTGGACATTCACAGGTAGTGGTGGAGAGATTTGGGCGGCTCTTGACCACGAGGTCTTGAGAGCCGATGAGGGTGAAGTGAGGTGAGAATGGAGCAGTGCCGGAATGGAGAGGATGTAAACATGGGAGATCCCCCGAGGGAACCCGCTGACCTGCGGCATGGCCCGGGCACGAACCTCGCGTGCCAAAGTCCGGGCGCAACCCCACCGGGAATCGAACCCGGTTCTCGTAGATGGGAGGCGAGTAGTCTGACCACTACACTACAGCGACCCCTTAACATTCACGGGAAGTTAAAACACACTACCGTTTGTCTGTCTGTCTGCTTTTTGACTGTTTCTCACTAAACTCGAAGTAAGATTTAGCTCATTCTGTCCAAAGCAGCAGTTCATGGCTAAATCTATAGACACGTGTGTTCATTGATTTTTTTTATATATATAAATTACACTGTACGTACGAAATACCAATATACAGGCATTGTTGCATTGTATGAACGGTGAATAGAAATATTGACTAATCCCGGTAAAGTGAGCACTTTTTGAGGCCCTCCGAGTAAGAATAATTACCAAAAAAAAAAATATATTTCATTGTAGTTTCAGATGTGAACTTTTGAAAGCTGTGTTTGTTAGTCAAGTGACCATTTCAATATTAACAATTGCCCAATGGGTATAAATAAGCTGGAAGGGACTTTTAAGCATGGCCTTTAAAGGTGGCCACTTTACGGTGAAAGGCCTGTACTAACCTATTGACAAAGACTGCAGGTTCAGCACGAATAAAATTTGAAAGATAGTAAGTATATATATATATATATATATATATATATATATATATATATATATATATATATATATATATATGCGCCTGTCGCATTACTGTGTCGCCAGTTCCAAAGAAGTGTTGCTGAGAACTTCTTTAATTTGTAATGAAACAAAAAAAAAAGCTGTCGGTATTCTGTTTCCATAAGTGAAAACATTCGAGTCATGAACAAATCATGACTGCCCTCAACCATAGCCCTGAAAACTCTAAGGTTGACACCTTAGTTTGTGCCGTATATGGGTCTCTAAATATTATTTACTGTCGTTATTAATCAAGATATCAGAGGAAATAAAATACATTGTTTTGGTGGAATACACTAAGCTATGCTTTTCGCATATATGCATGTTCTATCTCGCCTTCATCGAAATAAACACAAATGATATGTTTTATAACACACATTCCACCAGCAAATGGGTCGCATTATCCGCAGTGGTGTACCCTCGAGTTCTGTGCTAGTATTTAGTGCCTAGCGTTGAACATGTCACCGTACTTACAAGACATTGAAAAGCAATCCTTAAAGCAGTGCTCTCATGGGCGAAAAATTGTTTAAGTTAAATACGTGCATTAAAACTTTCTAACGTTTATGACCAATTATGTTGGGAGAAATTACATTTACAGGACAAAATAAGGCAGAGAATAGTGTTTCTCGGTCCAGCCGGGGAGGTTGATGGCTGTCATGATTTGTTCAGCTATTGAATGCGTATATTTACGAAAAAGAAGAATGGCATACAATCATTCATTGGTAAATGTCTTAGATTTCATTTTTCCTACTTTGTTGCAGCTGTGTACACGAATTAAATCCACGTATTTATTATACGTAGTCCACTGCCGAAGTACGGGAGTAAACAATCAATAGTGCCCTGACATGCCGAAAGCCATGGGATAGTTTCATGAGATGCACCTTTATTAGGAATTGACGCCATGCGAATGCTGAATTTTTATCATATCGAGTGTGCCGCACCGAGTGTAATTCACAAGTGGGCATATGGCCAACTTGTGAATTACTGTATTAATTTGGCAATATGTCCGATTTTTCTAAAATGCTCAATTTTAGGCAATCAGAAATCTTTCCAAGATTTTCGCAAGATTGTCAACAATTGATCGTTTGAAACGCAATTATTTATCGATGTCAAAATTTACTTTCACGAAATAGGCAACAATGAAAGGTTTAAGTTATCACGCACACATAAGCACATCGGCAAAATTTGCAATTTGCAATTCAGCTCATAGGAGTGTGCAGGGTTAAGTAATTACGGCTGCAAAAAGCTAAATGAAGGTCCACATTTCTGAGATTAAAAATACAAAGAAAGAATATATTTAAATAAATGCATCGCAAATAGCTTACATCACATTAAATATCTTTTTAATCACGTGGTCCTTTCTAACACACAGACTGTCATGTGAAAATAAGAAATTGACGGTATTTTCTTTTATTTTCTTAATGACATTATGCATCCTGAGCACGTCAATAGTTAATATTTAGGCTTAGACATACACAGTGTTTCTCACAGGACCATTGAGACTATATCCGCAGTAGGTTGTACGTATTTATTCAATTTATTCTTATACGAATAAGATGAAGCTTTAGATTGCCTGTCGAGTCAATATTAATTCAGTAACAGTCAAGAGGTTTTGTTCGGAGTTCTACAGCGAGGTCTTGAGCGCCGACAGAGTGCAAGCGTGGGCAAGCAGGATTACCCCGAGAAAAACCTGCAAACAAATGGCAACGTCCGTCACATTTCTCACATGTAGAATCTGCGTAGCTCTGATGGGAAACTAATCCTGTTTGCCCTGGTGGGTGACGAGTTGTCTGCCGTCAGAGTGGACTGAGTTAGATTCCCAGCGAAGTCACCCAGATTTTCGCTTGTGGAAAACAAAGCGGACGTTGCCACTGGCTGGCGGATTTTCTCGAGTTATACGTAGTAAGAGTATTGCAATGTTTTGTGTTTGCCTTGCAGGTGCAAGAGTACAGAAGAAGTGACGACTGGACTCGTATGAGGAGTGGCCTGGAGGCTGTGCTGGACCACGACAGCGAGGCGTACAGCCAGCTGCAGGACGTAGACTACGGCGACAGCGAGCCGCTGATTAAGGTCGCCAGGGAAGGGTACGCAGAGCTGGTCTCGCTACTGCTGTGCTCGGGGTTGCCTGTCGACGGCAAAGCCACTGCACGCGGGCACACTTTGCTGGACGTGGCGGCAGAGGCTGGCCGGCCAAGTGTGGTGAAGCTGTTGGTGGACCACGGCGCAGACCTCACTGCGAAGAGGGGCGCCCACGGCACGACGCCGCTCATGTGGGCGGCTCAGGGCGGACACCCCAGCATCGTGTGGCGCCTGTTGCGTGCTGGCGCCGACCCTGCTGCTACCAGGAAGGACGGAAAAACTGCGTTGGACCTGGCCATGCTGTTTGATCGCACGGCAGCTGCACAGATGCTGAGATCTCACCGCTAGAGCCACTCGACAGAAGCACCACGTTGTACCTGGCTGTGCTGTTCGGTAGCATGTAAGTGTTAAGTTACTGATGATGCCACGGCATTAAAACCACACGACAGAAATAACACATTGGAACTGGCTATACTCTTCACTCACACAGCAGCGATGCAGTTAATGGTGTCTCAGAAATAGAGCCACTATGACAGGAAGAAGTTTCATTCGCTGTGCAATTCGGTCGCACTGCTGAAGTACAGTTACTGGTGTCTTCTCTGCACTAGAGCCAAACAATGGCAACATTTCTTTGTATCTGTATGTGCTTTATGTTTTCATTGTAGTTATTAAGTCGCTGGGACTAGCTCAAGAATAGTGCTCGACTAAGCCTCAATATTCTGTGCACCAGCGAAGCATGAATTACATAAACATTTGGAAGACTTATTAGTCAGACATTTACTTGTCATGGCTCGTTTAAATATTTTTTAATATTTGTATACTTATTATTGAAATTGTGTTATATTTATTATAATTTTTACAGTGAAAATTACCTGCATTTTGTTTCGTTTTATATCTTTTGACGTACATAAACTTCCTACCAGAAGCGGCGGTTTATGAACTCAATAAGTAAGCGAAAGATTAACACAACACAGGACCCACTTGTTTATTAACACTCTGTTAGTACATCAATTCCTCAATTAAATTTAACTATTACTCACACGATCTATGACAAACACAATTTGATGTTTTGTCCGAGAAGCAATACTGGTATCAACCATCCCACAGCATTTACTATCCTGGCATGGAAATACGACGGCCTATGCTCTGTTGAAACAGCCCCGCCTAGCACTTATGTAGGGTTTTCTCTCGCCACGGTATCAATAATGAAGTAAACGTTCAACAGACGCCTGGGCTCCGCCGAACTGCATTATCATGGACCGCGCCTCTATGTCGCGGTGACCTGATGACTTCTAAGAAACACAGCCTCGAAACACCCTCTTATATACACGCACCCGTTGCCTTCCTTTCTTCCTGCCGACCCCTGTTTGAATTCTGTTTCCCAAACACCGCGCACTGCATCTCATCTAGTCCGCTTAGGGCCGGTTGCACCATTGTGGTTCGAAACTCGATCTGAGATCGTATCTAAGATCGACGCTGAAAACTGTTGCACCATTCGAGTTCAGAGCTGGACTGGAGATCGAGATTAAGTTCATTTCGAACCGCCGAAATTGGCGGTTCGAAATCTCGATCCGAGATCAGCAGCCATCGTCGACAAATGTAGTTCGAAAATACGTCAACAGATAGAACTACATTCGATTGTTTTCTTGAAAAATTAAAACAACATTATAAGCACTTGAATATTATTCAGCAAAATTCGTACAACAATAATTCACTTAAAACAGATAAAACATCGCACATCTAGTTCTATCTATTATGGAAAATACGCCTACTTCCATGACGTCATATATTGCGAACCAATAGGAAAATTTGCCTCATCCTTACTATCGATCTCGCCAAGATCGAAGAATCGGAGATCCAGAATCATGAAATTTCGTTGGTGCAACACTTTTACAATGGAACAAAGATCAAACTGGATTCTGGTTCGAAACTAGGATCATTCGGTCTCGGATCGGGGGCGCTGTTGGTGCAACCGGCTCAACGCAGCTATTATGGGCGCCTCTGTTACAGGGCCCACCTGCTCGATTAGGCGACCGTCCTGGGTCGCCATGGAAGGTTTGTAGAGTTTGGAAGAGACGCAGTAGGGTTCGGCGTCGTGATGTAGGAGTTGGCAATGGTTGCGATTGTGGTCTGCCCGCAGTGGTGTGTTTGGCTGCGCCCTTCTTCCTCGCGATCACGGTTGTGGTCTGCCCGCAGTGGTGTGTTTGGCTGCGCCCTTCTTCCTCGCGATCACGGTTGTGGTCTGCCCGCAGTGGTGTGTTTGTCTGCGCCCTTCTTCCTCGCGATCACGGTAGTTGCCCGCAGTGGTGTGTTTGGCTGCGCCCTTCTTCCTCGCGATCACGGTTGTGGTCTGCCCGCAGTGGTGTGTTTGGCTGCGCCCTTCTTCCTCGCGATCACGGTTGTGGTCTGCCCGCAGTGGTGTGTTTGTCTGCGCCCTTCTTCCTCGCGATCACGGTAGTTGCCCGCAGTGGTGTGTTTGGCTGCGCCCTTCTTCCTCGCGATCACGGTTGTGGTCTGCCCGCAGTGGTGTGTTTGGCTGCGCCCTTCTTCCTCGCGATCACGGTTGTGGTCTGCCCGCAGTGGTGTGTTTGTCTGCGCCCTTCTTCCTCGCGATCACGGTAGTTGCCCGCAGTGGTGTGTTTGGCTGCGCCCTTCTTCCTCGCGATCACGGTAGTTGCCCGCAGTGGTGTGTTTGGCTGCGCCCTTCTTCCTCGCGATCACGGTTGTGGTCTGCCCGCAGTGGTGTGTTTGGCTGCGCCCTTCTTCCTCGCGATCACGGTTGTGGTCTGCCCGCAGTGGTGTGTTTGTCTGCGCCCTTCTTCCTCGCGATCACGGTAGTTGCCCGCAGTGGTGTGTTTGGCTGCGCCCTTCTTCCTCGCGATCACGGTTGTGGTCTGCCCGCAGTGGTGTGTTTGGCTGCGCCCTTCTTCCTCGCGATCACGGTTGTGGTCTGCCCGCAGTGGTGTGTTTGTCTGCGCCCTTCTTCCTCGCGATCACGGTAGTTGCCCGCAGTGGTGTGTTTGGCTGCGCCCTTCTTCCTCGCGATCACGGTAGTTGCCCGCAGTGGTGTGTTTGGCTGCGCCCTTCTTCCTCGCGATCACGGTTGTGGTCTGCCCGCAGTGGTGTGTTTGGCTGCGCCCTTCTTCCTCGCGATCACGGTTGCTGCGTGGTGTGGTGCAGTGGAAAAACAAATGTTTATCAAAGTGACCTCACGCACCTGAATTCCCTATAAGCGTCAGATGGGTCTGTATAGTTAATTAAGGCCATTTTATAATTCTTACAGTATTGCTTTTTTTTTTGTACTTAAATTTGTTTAGCATATTTTAAGTTAGTAATTGACAATGAAACTTTTTACTTTTTTCTAACACTTTCGATGATTTCTATTTATCTTACTATTTCTTTTCCTTTTTTCTGAACAGTATTTTATACAATCAGTTGTTGAGTAATAAGCTTTAACGTATTATACCTTTATAGACACCTCTAAATTCTAACACAAGTCAATGAACAATTTTATTTTTGCAAAGCATTTGTTGCATAAACACCTCTATAAACTCACATACGACAATGAACAATATATCTTTTTGCAAAGCATTTGTTGTACTTTGTAAATTGATGTGCCTGGAAAAGTTTACGGATAATTTTACATTTTACGAGAATTCTATATTCATATTTTGATAATAAACTTTACACATAATTATGCTGTTACTTGAATTTCTTAATACTAGTATTTTAACATCTTATTTACAACTAATAGTAACACATTTATACAACGATAGGTAGTACCTATCCCTGAAACACTTTGCCTGCTTGTTTTTTGTATACTTTCTTGCTGAAAAAGTTTATAAGTTCTGTTTATTACTAATTTGTAAAATGAACTTCGGTATACCTTTTTATCATATTTGCATTTGTCTGATTTATTTGCTTTTGCAGGTAATATCATAACTTCCTTGTTCATGTAATATTCTCTGTTGAGTTTATTTTAGGGACTTCGTTAGTTTGTTGCTTTGTGTTGCTACATGGGGCGAGGATCGTGGTCGTCGCCAATTATCCCCCAAAAAAATATATTTATATGTACATATTTATATACATAATTATATATAGTTGAATTTAAATTTTCATCTTTATATTCATAATTATGTGTAAAAGAATTGTATATGTTCATATTGATATATAATTATATAAATATGTAAGACAGGAATATACATAAGTATGTATAGAATACATTTTCTACCTGTATGTTTTCTTCTGGGATGAACGAGTCTTTGGGTTTTCTCAGAGTGGTCTTGTACCATGAAGGTCTAGGTTTTTTGCTTGATTTTTTAAATTTTTGAAATACGATATTTCTTTTTGGTTTAAACTGTCGATTTTGAACAATAATGTTAAGATCCTATGACTTCATCCAAGGACAATGTTAACACTTTTCATTATAATAATAAAACATTTTCTGAAGTTTCCAAGTTATGTCGAGCAGTCTAAGACACCAGATTTAAGCTCTCGTTCCCTGTGTAGGAGCGCAGGTTCGAGTGGCACGTCTGATAAATAGTTTTCAGATTCATTGCGACAGTCGAGATGTTGTCACTCGCAGTTCGTTTGTGGTTCGAGTAAGCTCTCTTCCTTTGACTGGGTTCGAGTGAGTCATAAACCAATTGTTCTGTTGTGAAAACAGTATCTGTGCGTGCGTCCTGTATGAATGTTTTCACTTCTTGGACAGTTGTGATGGAAGGCAGATCGTCACAGGTGGAATAATCTAGTGATGGTGTGTCCTGATACAATATGAAGATCTCGTCAATGTTTGAAGACTTGCCATCCGTGACACCGTCAACGATGGCAGGGGATCTCCGTGGAGTCGCTAGAAACATTACGGTATCAATGTCGCTATCGTGGAAATACTTTTACTAAAAGACATAATGAGCGTCGATATGAAAGTAGCAAATTGCATGTTCAGCCCATCATACAAGGCATGCCACTGTGATGCTGTGTTTGCTCGCAGTGATAAACCTATATACAGATAACAAGACGTGTAAAGGTAATGTCTGTCTTTCATCGGGAATCGAGTACAAGTATTATCAAGACATTCGCGATTAGGTCCAGTGCCATACAACACGAAGCTAGTATCTGAATGTTCGGCATCTCGTAAAATACCTATATATGCGCTTAACTGCAATGCTCTATATGCAAAAAAAAAAAAAAAAAAAAAAAAAACTTGCCTTGACTGCTCACAATAAGATTTCTATCGTAAAATTAAAGTAACTACTTTTGTTGAAAGGAGGGCCCACGGTGGCTGAGCGATTAGCACGCCCACCTCCCACCAAGGCGAACCGGGCTCAATCCCCGGCCGGGTCACCGGAATTTTCGCAGTGGGAATCGTGCCAGACGATGCCGTTGGTCGGCGGGTCTTCTCGAGGATCTCCCGTCCCCCCCCCCTCCAACCCATTCCGGCTCCGCGCCATATTCACTTCAATCACCCACATCGGCTCTCAAGACCTCACTGTAAAGAGCCGCCCAAATCTCTTCACTTCACTTTTGTTGAAAGGAGAATATGTTTGAGTATGTATTTTTAACAAATGTGTGAAATGAAGGTAAAATGTATGAAAGACTATTGTTTTCATTCATTTATCATCCTATGTATATTTTATCTTAGCATTAAAAGGAAAAAATAATTGCGTTGTTTTTATTATAATTCTTTTAGTAATATCTTATGGTGAGTATGGAGCGAATGTTTGAAAGTAGTACTGACTTCCGAACTTCTACGATATACTAGAAGCAAGAGTTTTGTATGATATGATGATATATTTCTCAGGGATTTAGTTTTTTTTAACAGGAGTGCTTGATAGGAATGTTCTGATAGTATGAGTGATGAATAGCGACTGGTTGACTGTGTTCGTAATGCATGTTGGTAGTGGTAGTGGTAGTCGTAATGCATGTAGGTAGTGGTAGTCGTAAAGCATGTAGGTAGTGGTAGTGGTAGTCGTAATGCATGTAGGTAGTGGTAGTGGTAGTCGTAATGCATGTAGGTAGTGGTAGTGGTAGTCGTAATGCATGTAGGTAGTGGTAGTCGTAATGCATGTTGGTAGTGGTAGTCGTAATGCATGTAGGTAGTGGTAGTCGTAATGCATGTTGGTAGTGGTAGTGGTAGTCGTAATGCATGCTAGTAGTGGTAGTGGTAGTCGTAGTCGTAAAGCATGTAGGTAGTGGTTGTGGTAGTCGTAAAGCATGTAGGTAGTGGTAGTGGTAGTCGTAATGCATGTAGGTAGTGGTAGTCGTAATGCATGTAGGTAGTGGTAGTCGTAATGCATGTAGGTAGTGGTAGTGGTGGTCGTAATGCATGTTGGTAGTGGTAGTCGTAATGCATGTAGGTAGTGGTAGTCGTAAAGCATGTAGGTAGTGGTAGTCGTAATGCATGTAGGTAGTGGCAGTGGTAGTCATAATGCATGTAGGTAGTGGTAGTCGTAATGCATGTAGGTAGTGGCAGTGGTAGTCATAATGCATGTAGGTAGTGGTAGTCGTAATGCATGTAGGTAGTGGTAGTCGTAATGCATGTTGGTAGTGGTAGTCGTAATGCATGTAGGTAGTGGCAGTGGTAGTCATAATGCATGTAGGTAGTGGAAGTCGTAATGCATGTTAGTAGTGGTAGTCATAATGCATGTAGGTAGTGGTAGTCGTAATGCATGTTGGTAGTGGTAGTCGTAATGAATGGTTCGATGGTTAATATTGTGACAGATCCATGTACGATCATTTACATGTCATACAGCTAGTATGCAAATTAACACGTGTATTGTTTTGTACTGTATGACACCTATATATTTTTGGCTATGTTTAAAAACTTACTTACTTTAATTGGAATATTTCTGTAATTTCACATATTTGGTTCTTATGATTTTTAAATGTACAATTTAAGTCAGGACCCACCATTCTTTTTCAATGTTTGTATGTTAATGTATGTTTCTCTATGGTAAACCATGATATTATTCTGAGTATTTTAGCTTCTCAATTTAAATATGCGACTTAATGATTTTTCTGAGTTTTTCACATATCAAAATGTATTGTTTATATTTTTCCATACTGTTTGTTTTCTTTTATATGCAGTTTTAATTGTATTTGGTGTTAAGCTATTTTTGTGACGAAATGGACCGGAAGGAGCTGAGTTACATTGATAAGATTTGATAATGGAAATGCCATGAAGTCAGGGGCTTGTGGGTACGGATCTGACAATCCAGAGGCGTGGTTTTGAGAGCCGGGATTTCATGGGCAAAATCCCTGACACAATTATAAATTAGAACAGTATTTTTGTACCCTGAAGTGGGTATAATATACAGGCTAGCTTGGCAAGTGAAGAAGAGGCCAAAGCCTGGCTGCTTTAGTTCATTTTATTAGTGAACGATGTCTACGAGGAGAGCCAGCACCGACGCCACGACGCCATGCTGGTAGCGTCAGCGTGACTTGAGATTAAAGTGACGCCACCTAATTTTCGGACATATAAACTTGTGTTTGGTAGCGTCTTTGACAGATTTATTACTGCCCCCAAGATGTTTGTGACAGTTAATCCGATTTTTGGAAGTTTAAGCCACAGCACATATGTCACTTATTAATTCAGCCCAGTAGTCATATGCTAACCGATTTGAGCTAGTTACCGGAGAAAAAACTATTTGAACTTTATATTTGTTTTCATCTTAAATTGGGAGTGAATAACTAGTTTACCTATTTTTATTGGAACTTAATTTTTGTTGGAGAACATTGAGACTTTGCTATATTTTAGAAGAGATTACGAACTTAAGTCAGATATGTGGGATAGTGATCAGAATGTATAATGCTATGGTTTAATGGAGATCTCTACGTAGAACTTGTTTAAGAGGCACTTAAACTACAGATTCTTGTCATTTGAACACAATTTAATTAATCTACTGTTTACCTTACTATTTTGAAAGCAGCCTAAAGACATTAAGTATTATTTTATTTTCCAATTTAAGTAATTCTTGTTTTCAAATGGTGCTAATATTATAAGTTATTAACTGATTGCAGCAGAATTTTAATCTGCAATTAAAAAGTTTTATTTTGATTTTTAATTTCTATTTCTCTGCTTTGAAATTAAGATAATTATTAACGTTTTAATTTCTTTTATTGGGAATGCTTCACCACACCTATCAGATTTTCTTTTACAGAAATAATAGTATAAATGAAGCGCTTCTTGAAAAGTTTGAGAGTGTTATGTGTTGTGAATGCCAGTGCATATAAATATCCTTGCAGAGTTCCTAAGACGACCAGTACGACGTTGGAGAATAAGTTCTCTAAATAAAAATGTCAAACACACATTCTCCTACACACATTCTGGGTTACACATATCTCTCTTTCCTACAGCATTGGTAGTTATTATTCCTCCACAAAGTCCAAACATATTAAACATGCTCCAGTTTTACTAAAATAGCACAGTGGCACCCTTGTGTGGTGCTATAGCAACCCTAATTTGCATAGTAAGGGATAGTTCCCAATTTCTTACGAGACTTCACAGTGGCTTTCAACGTGGAGGCTAAATAGTTTGGTTGTTTCTCCATCGAATTTTTCCCACGCCCACTTCAATATATCTTGTCTCTATGGTATGCTAGCATTGCTGGTAATGTTTGATGGTATGAGAATTGCGAATGGATGGTCAAAAATATTTTCTCTATTGCAACATCTGCAGTGCTGGTTTGGTGATATGGCCTACTGGAATGCTATTTCGTTCAAGTTGAATCATTTACTATGGTATACTGTATGGGAGTTGGTAATATTTGAATGTGTGTGTGTGTGTCTGAGAGTATGTATGTGTGTGTGTGTGTGTGTGGGTCGCAAGTTAAAATAAATTCTCCTTATTCTAAAATAAAATTGTATAGTCTTAAATCCAAAGCTGAAAGCAGAACATTTTATTTAATAATCTCGCTTTAACAAATTATATATCCAGGTCCCTCAGTATATTTAATCACTTCCTGGGTAAAATATATCTTCACTCTGCAATAAAAGTGCTTAGAACTACAGCAGGCTCCCACCACGCTTCGCCATTCTTCGATGCGCAACTTGGACTTTGTACTGACCAATGCAGCACCACAGCAGGCCATCACCATGCTTCCCCATTGGTCGTCGCGCGGAATGGTCTCTTCGTACACCCCGCACTCTCATACCGACGAGCCTTTTGAACATAAGAGAAAACTCTATCGCAATATCGGTACTGGTTGCAACCAGTTAGCCATGATGCAGGTCGTGACTGCATGATAATCGAAGTGTAAGTGTATATATATACGATAGGAATATACATTATTATGTACAGAATATATATGTATTTATATAAGATAGGAATACACATAACTATATATAGAATAAATTTTATACCTACATGTTTTTTCTGGGGCGGATGTTTTCTCACCATCGAATTCTTCAGCTGTGGTGGCTACCTCACTACTAGTATCTATTTTCATTAGTGCATTACCATCGTTTCCTGTTGGTATGGTGCCATCAGCTTCTTCAGCTGTGACAACTACGAGATCTTTAATGGAGACATTGAAATTCACGGTCATATAAGATGTGAGGTAAAATTGCTAATCTTTAATTGTAGATTATTTGTTATTGTATTTTAATATTTGTGTGTGATATTCAGGTATGCATAACTTCGTAGTTTTCATTTTACGCACTAGAAGCGCGGAGTTTTTGTGGAAATAGTTGTAATCCAATTTCAAAATATTTATCATTTAATGCACTCAATCTTGTAGTACCTTGTGAGTATTGAGTAGCGTTGATAAACCTAACCGATGCCGAGCCTTGCTATCCCAAGGAATTTTGAATTGAGTTTTAAAAAGGTGGTAATGTATCAGTTTCAGAATGGTGTTTCTGATATTGTAAGATCATTAAAGAATAATGAGAAGCAATCATACGGGCTATGCACACCATATAAGTTGTTAGTCTAGTCACGTTTGACATTTTTTCCTTTCATTATTGTTAACATAGTGGATTTGAGAGACCTATTAAAATGAAACATAATTTAATTCTCAAAATGTGTAAGAGTTTCGCCTCTATATGGAATTTCAGAAAGTATTGAATAAAATGTTTGGTGATCGAATTGAGAGTAATTTACTTGTACCTTGGGTTCAGTACATAGTTATACAATCTTTGTTTGAAACGCTTTTTTCATTTGGAGCCCTGGTATGGAGGTATTGTGGGTAGTCAAGATAAATGGGACATACTGTGTGTGTGTGTGTGTGTGTGTGTGTGTGTGTATATATATATATATATATATATATATATATATATATATATATATATAGAGAGAGAGAGAGAGAGAGAGAGAGAGAGAGACAGAGAGAGAGAGAGAGAGGCGCCTACTCAATTGCCACCAATGACCGGACACCTCTAGAAAAATTGCACAACTATGTCGGTCTGCAATTTGCGGCTATCGTTATAGGAAGACTTTCCACTAGGTTTCGGTAGATGTCATCAGATATTTTCTGCCATTCCTCCTCCAACATTGCGAACAGTTCTGCAGTCGTTTTGGTGTAACCGGGCATGACTGTCAATCTGTGCTGTAATTCATCCCAACGATGCGCAATTAAGTTTAGATCAGGGTTTTGGGCCTGCCCTTCGATTTCATTCACTCCCATGCAGTTAGACTACTCGGTTATAACCTTCGCTTCATATTCTGGTGCATTATTGTATCGAAAATTGAAAGAATCAGGTCCAAATTTCCGTCACAGGTTGGGTAACATAGAATTGTCTATTATTGCCTGATAGGCTGCAGCCTTCATAGTTCGAGGAATTAAAACCGGTGGACCAAATCCTAGCTATGAAAAACAGGCTCACGCCATGATGCCTCCTCCGCCAGATTTGAAAGTGGGAACAATACACTCCGATAAGTAACATTTTCCTGGCAGTCGTCTGGTTCATACACGTCCATCGGAATATCACAACGTGTAACGGGATTCGTCACTCCACATGTTTCTCTTTCCGTTGTTCTCGATTCCACAGGCGACGTGTTTTGCGCCACTGTAATCGGCGGCAAGAGTTCAGTATAGCGATCATTTGTTTGCGAGCTGCAGCTCGCCCATGGAATCCAACTTCATACACTTCTAGACGAATGGTATGAATACTGGTTTAACTTCTAGACGTCAATCGAAAGTCTGTGGCCATGGTTTCTAACCAAGTTTGCCGATTTTACTTCGTCACGCGTTGAAGACATTCGCGGTCCCTATATGTCAACTTTATTCGCTTCCCTCGTCGAGATTGTGGTTTTATAACTCCCTGGTCATAAACGGAAATTGATTGTCTTACATGGTTATAGATAATTTTAGCAGTGCCTTGGAGAAGTGACTGATAATTTAAAAGCAGTTTATACTTGAGTATTGCTACATAACTGTACGTGTTATTCACATCGATTCTTATTCTGTATTGTGTTTGAAAATGTGTTATCTATGGAGCAATAACGAATGTAATTATAGCTGGCACTCAAAGGATGTTAAGTATCGATGTGTGTATCGAAGCACCCACACACCTGATATAAGTACAGACGCACAGCTTCTATCGTCACTATGATCCCCAATCATCCCCGAAGCGTAATTCGTTTAAATGCTGACAGCCGCTGTGATAGGAGCCGTCCGTGGTTAGTCAGAGTGAAAACATTTATCTCTACAGTGGTGTGTGACCGTCTGTCAATTATTCTGCAACACGTTTTTTTTGTTTTTTTGCAATCTTATTCCTGTTATTTGCAAAGTGTGTTTATCAGGTTTTTTTCTAGAGACTTCAGGGGTTAGTGTATAGGTGTATGTTTGTATTCCCAAAATTAGTTTCTAATATTATTTCTCTTTTTTTATACGTTCATGCCCAATGTTGCGGGTTTGACCTCAAGACTTTATACATTGCGTGCGTACTATGTGGTCCGTATTTCTGTTTGTACAAATGATATATGCATTCGCTTACGTGTTGTGTTTCGCTAGATTGTTTTTGAGGCTCATATTATTCTTTTAATCGCTATGTCCAGAGAACCTTTAAACTTACACAACCTTCAATTCAACACATGTTTCCGCATTACAAAGTTGTTGAACCTAATGTAATTTATACTGTTTTGAGGCTCAGGGTGCTTCAAAAAAAAATAATTTTCTGGATTTTGTATGAGCAAAATAACAGCGGCCTTGCAAGTAGCACCTTCATATTTGTATTTAATGTACAGATAGAAATTTTACCTTGGTATTGTTGGTCGAAATGAGGTAACTGGAGAACCGGAGGAATCAAACCTTTGCCTTTTCAGTGCGTTCAATGGCTAGGGGCAATATTAGCAAAAAAAAAAAAAAAATGGGGTGAGCTTGAAGTATAACCCAACTAATACTGAAAAAAAAAAAAAAAAAAAAACGAACCCCACATAAGTTTTTAGGTGCCGGGAAATTCGCGACAGGTCGTATTGCTTCAGGGTCCATAAGTAACTTGCCCTCTGAAATAACGAACCCTAAATACCTTACATATGTTTTACCCCAGGTGAATTTATCTGAGTTTACAGTCAACCTTGCTTCCCTCAAGGCAAGTAAGAAAAGTCTCAGATTTTCAAGGTGGCCTTCAAAAGATTTACTATATACACAGATATTATCTATGTATGTAAAGAGAAGATCATATTAGTATGTCCTAAAAACTTGAAAAATTACACATGGCATTGCTTGTGGGTTGCAGTTAACCCCCATAGGTAAACTTTTCCCCAAGGTGTTACCAAAGCCAAAATACCATGCGAATAAGAATGCAGGTCGCATTGGAGAAACGCTGTATTTAAATCGAAAACATATAAATACCTAGCATACCCAACATGCTGAAACACGAATTCTATAGTGAGCAGGGATATGGATCTACATAAATCTTAATATTTACCTTCCTGTAATCACGTATTGCCCGCTATTCTCCTGAAACTTTCTTAGGTAACAAAAAGGCAGGGCTTGAGTAATTTCTATTCGATGGCTCTACAATATCCTCTCCTTGTAAATCCCGAACTATTTTCCGAAAAACTTTTAATTTTGGCGGAGCTACTCTGTATGGCACAAAGAACATGGGGTTTTTGATCTTTAAGTTTCAAGATTATATGCTGTTTATTATAATGTCCCAACTTATGGGTAATAGCATCAGCAAATTCCTGCTGCAATTGCAACAACTGGTTATCTTGTTTACTGTCTTTAGATTGGGCTGATTGAACAGAAGTATCATGGAAATTAAAACATTTTGTAGTAACTTCCACAGGCCGTGTATTACAGAAAGAAAATATTAATTCTTTACGGAAAATATCAAAAGTAGCCTGGGTATTACCTAAGAAATATACCCCCAATAACAAATCATTACAAGGTCAGGCAAAATCCTAAATTGAAAATTCCATGTAAAATTTGCTATTTTAATTTAGAAAACTACTACACCCTTTGAAATTATCATTCCACCATTTGCCAGAGAGAACACTAACTCTTCCCCTTTCTGTACACATATGAGTCCTTTAGCCATATTAGTAAGTAAAAGTGACAAAAATAATTATTTATGAGGGAGCACGAAGCACCTGAATCGAGAAAAGCAGCCTCCTTCACTTGGTCTGCAATAACTACCATATTTACGTTCATGACTCAGCACATCCACAGAGGATTAGCCTACAACCTCATCTTTCATTGGACATATAGCTGTCATAAGTCTCATCTGTTTGCAATGAATGCAAACATAATCCTGAAACCTATCTTTTTTTTTTTCCTGGATTTTCCTTGACTTCCTGAGTTTGAGAGTACCAGTAGCGGGCTCTGATCTTATTTTTACTAGACTCATTATTAGGTGTTACAGTAGAAACATACTTACTATGAAAACAGTTTTTAGTTGCATGATTGTTCCTCCGACAAATCAAACTAAATTTGAATGGGCTAGATTTACCAAAACCCTTCTCCTTCTCAGGGGGTTTCACGTCACGACGTTCCATATCCACCGAACAATCTCGCAAGGTCTGCTCAACCTTAGTAACGGATTTCAAAAGTTCCAACAAAAAAAAAAAAAAACGACTATATCGGGGATGGAGATTATGAAAAATAATCTGAGTAAAATACTCCTCGTCGCAAGGTAATCCTAGCACATTCACTACACCTAGAATTTCCTTCACAAATTCTTGCATAGACTGACCTGACATTTGTTTTCGTTCTAATCAACAATTTCAAGCAAAAAATTTGTAACAGCAACTTCGCTAGAAACTTCCTGAATACATGACTTTATCAGCTGCCTACTTTCCCAATTCTCTTCACGAACCTTACTGAATAATGGCTGTAAACTTCCGGGAATCCTAAATGTAGCCTCAGAATATATCTCTGGTTTATCGCAAAAATTGTATGCAATAACAGAATTTAAATGATCGGAAAACTGAACTAAGGATTCAAGAGTGGTTTTGGATAGGTACGGGATTTTAGCAGAAAGCTCAGATAGGATATCTTTCATAATTTTGAATAAAGGATGGGACTCACTCGTAGCTGCCGCTGCTCCCGAAACTCCAGTATCGGCATCTTTTCCCTTGTCTCCCCGCACAAGGGCCCGGGCTTTTACACGCAGCTTGTCAATACTCCCGGTTTTAGAGGCCTCTGTCCCAACCTCTTTTAGAAGTTGGAACAGTGAAGGCTTGATCAATTTTTTGCACCCACGCTGTGGACGTCATTAAAATTAGCAACAACCAAACAAGTACAAAAAAAATCTCAAGTTTGCCACCACTGAAGAGATATTATCTTTATCTTATTTTTCCATTACATATTCATGTGCTTTCCTGTATACGTTGACGATGTTGGTGTTTGCTGAACCATTTGGGGGGGGGGGGAGGATGTTGTGTGAACAGGAACATAGTTTGCGTGGTTTACCAGATTGGGTGCCAGCTCTCACCTGAGAGCATGAGTTGTGGATGCTGTTGCATTGTGTGGTCGACCGCCCATGTGGCTGTCCACCAGATTTTCCGCCGCCTCCTGCGATAGCACAGGTGCTGATGACGATTATTTAACTACAATCCTCTTTGCCAGCTCTAGTGAGGACTGTATGCCCCCCCCCCTTCCCAAATGCAATGCTCACTCCCTGAGTGTATTATGGGCTCCCTTACACCCATAATAATTCAAGTGAAAATGCATCATCATGAAAACAGGCAAAATTCACAGTGAAGCTGTCCATGAATAAAGATGAGCATGAAGTTTCTTTCAACACAGCGATCTATTCAATAAGCCTCATCTGAGGCACTTATATGGTTATGTCTCCATTATAGTAGGAGAACACTAGCATGGTAAATTTAGCACAAGGCCTACATGATCTTAAGATGATAAATTATGGTCCGGCCATGTAAACTATGGACCGGACTATGGAGTGTCCCTCTCCCCAGGCAAAACAAACAATTATACTGAGGTTCCATATTAAAGAATGATTACTGAAAACTAAAGACCGGTGTGCAAAGACGATGTACCCAGAGAGACCGACACGACATCCACTCTCTCTGAGTACCAAACAATGACTAACTTGGCGTTGGTGGGGAGCTCACTCACTGGCCGAGCTATAATTATATAAAATTATGATGATGAATAAACTAGTTGCGAAATATTACAAGCGTTGATGTAAACTTTACTTGAATATTGAGAAGAAATGTAACAAAGTATAATGCCAGACATGCCACACGAGGCTGATGGTTAAACTATTTAATCGGCGAACTTGCAAGCTGTGGATACTATGTTCGAATGGCACAATTGACAAGTATTTCAATCTCTGACATACTTTAATTATTAAACTATAATTTAAAATTCTAACTTCAAACAGTGTGTGTGAAGCAGGAGAACTATTTCGCACCCCTTGAATACTGGCACGAATGCATATCCAACACACTTCATTGAATTATAATTTAATAAGAAACATAAAATAACAGAAAATATTAATTTACTGAAATGGGGTACCAAAGGTCGACGTGTCATCCACGAATCACAAATGTATGTCTAACATTATTCATTAAGCTATGTTACGGGACTATGTAAATTTAACACTGTAGTTATATAACAAGCTTTATCCACAAAATAATGCTTAACTAAAATGCTGTGAAAAAAGTATGGGACAGTCTTCATTCAATATTTGAAAACAGCATTTGATGCACTAGGACTCGTTGCCGGAAAGGCTGGCACTGTTCGGATGGTGAGTTTGCTTGTCCGTTGATGTGCAGGAGATAGTTAAGAGCTGCGCGTTGAACAGGTCCTGGGCTGTTAGTTGGCGTTCTTGTAACCTCCCCTCTGTGAACAATGCACTCGTCGACCTCTCCATCTACCATCCTCTCACAAGGATAGCATGCAAACATAGTCCAAACACTGTGTTGGCGCGACACTCTACTCGGCCTGCCATGCTACATGAGTACTAAAATATTTTTACAGATTAAATTATCTTTGCTGCCATTTTACAATAGAATATATTTAAGCACAAGTGCATATTCAAATGCAGATGGTTGTAGTGAGGCAGTACATCTCTTAGGATAGTGGGTGTAGGCAATAAAAAATCAAATACAGGGATCGGACTGCACAATTGCATCAAAGGAAAGTATCTCACGAGCTGAAGGGATGGGGTGAAAGGCATTAATCAACAACAATCTAGGGTGGGAGAGGTGCAGCAGGAGTCAGAAATGTATTCACCGCCGTTTTGAATCAATTTAGTCTAGTATCGCATGCCAGAGTGGAGCTCAGTCTGCACCAGGGTGTGGATGTGTACTTGCTTCCTCTGTCTCTGCACATGTAATAAGTAATTCATTGTGACATGTAATAAGGCATTGCTATATATGCAAGTACATGATTAAATAATTATATTTAAATATATAATTAATTAATGGAATTATTTATTACATGCACAGTTAAAATTCCTATGTAACAACACCTCCCCTCCCCTCGCCCGACAACACAGCTCATATATTCGTCAGACCTCGAAGAAGCAGGGCCTATCCTGTCCCCGACACCCTCTCCTCCTCTGCAACTGTGTTTCCCCCTCCTCTCCATTTCTAAAAGCATTTCCCATCACTCCTCTCCACATCCTATACACCTAACCACACCCTTCCATTCTCATCAGTAGTGATCTGGAGTTCGAAGAGTAAACACCTATGCTGCTGCTACTGCCTGTCCTCCCCCCTTATAGCTCACCATACACCCTTCTCAGTCTGCTTCCGACTCCCAGCCTGTCAACACCTATACTGGTGCTCCCACCTTCCCCCATGCCATTCAATATCCATCACAGCTCAGTCGTGCTCTGGACTCCGAAGAAGCAACATCAACTGTCCCCAAATGTCCCTTGTGCCTTTCTTGCTCTAAGAACCGATCACAACACACCTACAGCGAAGAAGGGGTAACCCCTCTGCACGAAGGGGTAGCCACTCTCATAGACACCAGCACGAAGAGTTAACACAAACCGCCAGTCACAACACACTTCTGGGGGGAGGGGAATGGGTACAGCCTATCAAATTACGCTTCAGGGGAGGGGTGGGGAAATGCCAGTTGGTGTGCTCCTCTCCAAAAGGGATGGTGCCTGTTTTGGTGCCCCCCCCCCAGGGTTAATCTTATGCGCACTTAGGCCACTCTTGCACTTTATGTCATGGGAACCCACCGCTCACACTACTAACGAGTAAACATTGGTTGACAAATTCTAAATAATAACTTTGATTGTTCTGGAAAGGATTTGCAAATTTCTTAAGCAGGTGGCGTGAAGCGAATGACAACAGTTGAAAACAACATGTAGGTATGCAGTTTTATTTCAAATGGTTCACAAATAACTGGTAATTGTTGGTGTTCGAGTGGAGTGTCTACTCCGTGCAGAAGTCCGTTACAGAGACCTGCGACACAGCGGCTATGAAACACGGGTGCGCAGTGTCGTGAAACACGTTTCGCACTCTCACCAGGCTCACATTCTTGACGAGATCTAGCACCGCGTTGACCAGACAGTCCTCGGCGCCAGGACACGAGGCCGTGATGTCCCAAGCACTGAACACACACACACACACACGAGCGCGCGTCAAGACATGGTCACCTGTCGGGGTGGGTTATCCTCACCCCCAGGTATAGACTGTTCGCGGTAATGTGAACACTTGGGAAACCAACCTCTGGAAAATGTCATTGCTCCAACCTGCATATTATATATATAACGGGCTCACTGTCCGGCATGCGGCCCGCGAGGTTGCTAACACTGGAGGGCAAGTCTTAACGTTTAGTTAAAAGTGTTTGTTAAACTAGTTGTAAAAATTTTAATGATTTGTTTTGTTTCTTGTTTTGAATACATATACATGTCTCTATCAGCTAATTTGTAGAATATTTACTTTTACAATTATTTCACAGTTTCACTCGACCGAAGCATGAATAAAGTGATGAGGCCCATGGTAACGCAAATTATGCACAAGGTGGAACAATACACAGCGTGCACACAAGTATATCTTAAGCAGAGCTTACAAAAAAATGCTCAGTTTATCGTGAACAGCCTGAGTTAAGGTAGACACACGTCCTTCAAAATTAGGAACTAAAATCAATTATTTGCGAAGTTTCACAAACTGTGTGTGATGAAATAACGATTTCGCGAACAGTATAAGATCTGTTTGTCACGATGTAAGATTCCATGGACGATTCTATGCAAGCCTGCATTGCCGCTTGTATGGATGGTTCTATGCAAGCCTGCATTGCCGCTTGTATGGATGGTTCTATGCAAGCCTGCATTGCCGCTTGTATGGATGGTTCTATGCAAGCCTGCATTGCCGCTTGTATGGATGGTTCTATGCAAGCCTGCATTGCCGCTTGTATGGATGGTTCTATTCAAGCCTGCATTGCCGCTTGTATGGATGGTTCTATGCAAGCCTGCATTGCCGCTTGTATGGATGGTTCTATGCAAGCCTGCATTGCCGCTTGTATGGATGGTTCTATGCAAGCCTGCATTTCCGCTTGTATGGATGGTTCTATGCAAGCCTGCATTGCCGCTTGTATGGATGGTTCTATGCAAGCCTGCATTGCCGCTTGTATGGATGGTTCTATGCAAGCCTGCATTGCCGCTTGTATGGATGGTTCTATGGAACATTTTGCCATCTGCTGTTCGTTTTCATGGATGTTTTCATAATTGGTAGTACACAATTTCGTTGGAAGGTTTCCTACAATGTTTTCATAATTGGTAGTACACAATTTCGTTGGAAGGTTTCGTGCAGTGTTTAAATTTTAGCCATTCAGAGATAGAGTGGTACAGACATTTTGTTTATTTTGTTTCGAGAAAGAGCATGAGGCTATTAAACACGAATGAATAATAAATATTAAAAACACGAAAAAGGTTTACCGATTCTAATACAGCCCTATGTAAAGATCATGGTAAACATTCGTGTTTATTTAACACAAAAGTTCCAGTTATAACAGTGAAACGATTAGGCTCTATGCATAAACGCAAAATGCTGAAGTTGTGCGTAAAGATAGTTCCTAAAGCAAAGTTGCAGAAGTAAAATCTAAACAAATGCGCTCGTCTGTACTTCTGCAGCAACAAGTACCGTTGGATATGTTATTCTATAGAAACCTCTATAACTGCTTGCATGCATGCTAGGGTAGCAGGAGTCATGGAAGCTTCTGCCCCAGCTTGTACGGACAATGTTATCGTGGCATACAGGCATTGGCCTGATTTGACATCTGCCATATATAAACATCTGGCAGGCAATAAGATCGCTCGTCATTAGGAAGTTGGGGATAGCCATATTGCCAACCAACAGTCATGTGTTACCCGTAGGTGTTGATCGATTGTCATGACGTAATCAATCACGTGTGCATTACAGGAACACATAACAATACCTTAGTGCAACGCTCTCGGGCAAGTGGTTCTTGAGAAAACATGTCAACGTTTGCCATGAATGCAAACTTATAATTTCGGATTCATAGTAATTACTGTCAATACACGATTATATCAAATTTTCATTTTACCAGTCGTATAATAAATATTTTCTGAATATTAATTGTGTGTTATCTGCTAGTTGTAAACGGTCGAGAACCTATTTATACATCGTCAGTATGTTCCTGCATTTTTTGCAAGCAGGGAATAACACACAGTGCATATTAGATACTAAAGTAATAAACCACTAGTAAATTATAAATTTTCCATAATCAAACATTTCCAATAATACCTCTAAAACTGGAATTATCACACGAAAACACACAATATCTACGAAAGGGATGCTGCCGAGCCTTAATGATGGACGATGTTATTAGCAGCAAAGTTTCCACAGATGGCATCCTATGAAACTGGGCTAACAATTTCCAATAATTTATTTAATATCCCGTAGTTTCTGACATTGTGCAAATAATTGATTTAAATGTCTGCCGTTTTGAACAAGGGCGTGTAATTCTCTCTTAATAATGACGTCACATAATACGTCGTATTTTGTTCTATAACTCATTTCTCCATAGCGAATGATCTAACAACGTTAGTACCTGGAGATCAGGATCATCCTGTAAATATAGTTACTGGAAAAGACATCTGCACACTTCTCCCGGGGCACACTCACACATATGATCTCCTCTGCTGGTGCATTCATTCGATTACGTTTCATAGCTTTTATTCAGTTTCATAACGACCCGGTGTGCGTTGATCAAGACTAATGGACTATGCAATTTGAATCTTGATCCTACCAATGCAGGAAAATTGTCTACCAGTGGCGTATATTCCATAGATGCAAGGTAATCAATGCTTACCTTATACACATTGGAGATGTTTGATCCTTTGTATTTTTTGCCTTAACTTTAAACACATTTAATTAAGTTTCCCGTTTTCGATTCGAGAAACAGAGTTTTCGTGCATAAGCATAGTGCTGCTATCTAGTATTTATTTCCACAAACGGGAGCGACTGGCGATGAATCGAACTCGCACGCAACAACACGGGCAGGGTAAGCAGTCGTTCTGTTTGCTTCCTCCAGTCCTACATGTTCCCTTGGAAAGTGGATGAAAGTGTTCGGGAAAACGGGCGTTTTCTTATAATTCGTTATGCTCTCTAAATAACATTCAGTTTGATTATTGTTACATTAATTTCGTTTCCGTTTTTATAACTAATGTCAGGTATTATAAAGCGGTAAATACACGTGGAGGGTAAGCGAAGTTGGAAGTTGAGTTTGTTAGTAGAAATCGAAAATTGAATCACAGCCCGGCTTTTATAAACCATTTATTGTATTGTAAAGTGTGTAATGTATCATATTTTAATTACATTTAACTAAATGTTATTTAAAACACTCAAATATATGGGGCTATTATATTACTTGCCCTGCAAAAAAACTCACTACACGCCACTGTTGTCCATATAAAACAAAAGCAAGTGTGCAATTAATAACCGTAGCGTCCTTCTGGAACTACGCAATGGCAATAAAGGCGGATTTGTTCTGATTGTGTCCACGCGATGTTTTATATCTTATGCTTCCTAGTATGCGAATTTTCCCACTATTGTAGGTAGCAAAATTGGGTACTCTATCACTTTAGGGTTTAGTTTAATGTGACAAAGCGCAGTTGGAGCACGATGGATTCGCATTCGTGAGTGGTCGGGTTTAACCCCCCCTCCGGCCATCCTGATTTCCGATCACTCCAGCCGAATGCCAGAATGGTTCTCTGATACAGTCCATTGTCCTTCCCTGGTCATGATTTTGGAGCTACTGGTCTTACACTATTTCTAACGACCTTGTCAAGACGTTAGCCTTTTTTTTTAATATATATAATAATAGTCTGTATATGAGCCACTTCAACAAATCACAGTGCTTGCAATCTTTCATTAATACACTGGCCGACTCCGAATTCGTTATTCCACGCAGATGTAACTGAGCGTACGCACATTTAGTGTGCAATGCGTTTTAGGACATATCATGCTGTATCGGTATTACCTGCCATAGACCGAAGCTAGCGTGACTGAGCAAAATTTCTCTATAAAAATTAACCACAAAGAATAGGCTGTTCACTGTAAAATGAGCACTATTGAAAGCCCTACTTAAGATCTCCTTGCAAGCAACTTGTGTATTCTTCCGCCTTATGTAAGATTAACATTATCATGGGCCTCGTCACTTTTTTCATGCGTAGGTCAAGCGAAACTGTGAAATTATTGGAAAAGTAAAATTTTAACATATCTGCTCAATTTTACATCTCGACGTACAAAAAAAAAAAAGACAAAAAAAAAAACAGAAAACAAAAGAAATCATTTAAGTTATCAGAAATGGTTACCTAACACATTTTAATTCGACGTTAAGAACCGGAACTACTTACCATCCATCGTTACCAACTAACTGGGCGCATGTCACTCAGTGCGTCCAGTAAAATAAATGCAGGTAGGGACAGTGACATTTTTCCAAGGTTGATTTCCAAACTGCTCACTTTATCGTGAACAGCATTTAGTAATGAGACTGCAGCATCCGTTCCAGCTTCACGGTTGCTGGGCATTTTTTCAGTAGCAAATAAAACGACAGGCGCGCTTTGTGACTCACCAGAATGTCTTGGCATCCATTGGGTAGTTGATGAGGGTCCAGTTAGTCTGAGGGTCGGTGTAGATGTAGTCGGAGCCTGTGTAGTCATCCACCCAGATATTGGCTAAGGACAGGGTGTACCCTCTGTTTGTCGCCGTTATGAGGCACTCGGTAGAGCTGAATGTGTTCCCATACACTGTGCCCACACAAGCGGTGTACTGCACCTGATGAAACAAATGAAAGGCGAGATACATCCACGACCTTGAAGTGTGTTCAGTTGAGTTGAGAGATTTGGACGGCTCTTAACGACAAGGTCTAGCGAGCCGGTGAGCGTGAAATGAGGTGAGAATGAAGCAGCGACAGAATGCAAGGACGGAGGAAACGGGGAAATGCCTGGGAAAACCCGCCGACCAGCGGCATCGTCCGGCATTATTCCCACTTGCGAATATCTGCGAGTGACCCGGCCGGGGATTTAACCCGGTTCGCCTTGGTGAGGGGCGAGTAGTCTAACCTCTCAGCCACCTCGGCCCCCTTTGAAGTGTTGTTCATTAAGTGGCTTAGTTGTATGGTTGCTGTAAATAATATTTACACATGCAGGCAGCAAGCCTTCGTGTTATACTATTCTGAAAATTGTCTTGAGCCAGATTTTGTTTACTGCCTCAGTTTCTTCACCAACCAAACTTAATCATGTATAATTTCATATTTTGATTTTCACACGATTATTGGAGTGAAACAATATGGAACAGTGAACAGAAATCTGAAATCAAAAATGTTTCTATTTTGGAAACACAGTTTTGTAGCACATTTACTTGGATATTGAATAATTTTCAGACAAATTAGGTAGGTGTTAATTCTGTATGAAAATGTTACACTCATATACAGTTTGCTCCGACATGGAAATCGTTTCTAAAGTAACACTTTTCGCACGTGCCATATGCACTGTTCTCCTCTCTTCCATTATATCTGTAAATAACTTGCAACCTTTCCAAACACTGTCGATTGTTTCATCTTTAACCTTGACTCTGCTCAAAATTTTAACTGGTATGTCAATAGTCTTTGCATCTATATGCTTTGTTATACAAAAAAGAGATTTGGATGAGATTTTTCCTATATTAATTGTTGTGGAGACGCGCCACAGCTGGAGGAAATGTTTACGCCTGGCTTACAAAGGTGAAACACAAGACTAGTTTTCACCTATAACTCACAACTGTTTTCCGGAAATGAGGTCAACAAAGATGAGTGAGTCGTGCTCTCGATTGTCGTTTCTCTTTCTAGTTACGGACGGTTTGGTCAGTAATATCACTATGGTTAGAGTCAGTTATAGTCGGTTATTAATGCAGAGTAAATAACCGATACTTAGCAAGTATCTTCAATTGTTCTGGATGGTTAGTTGAAGCACGTTTGAAAATGAATGTCGCATGAGTTCTTCGACAGCTGTGGTTAGTAACTGAGAATGTTAGGAATTTCACGAGACTGAATATCTACAACACTCTAGAGAAGATTTTCTAACTCCTACTGTCTACGCCACTTACCGTGTAGTTAGAGATCCTTACGTTGGCATAACTAACCACCACATTGTCGGCTGAGTTGTGGAACCACAGAGCATCGCCGTCCAGGTGTATGCTAGGGAAGTCACTCATGGACGCATCGGAAACCCACAGCAGTTGCGAAGTGTTCTTGGGAGAAATTAAGAAAAATTATGTGTGTATTCAGTCAGATCAGAGAAATCCGAGACACCTTTTAAGTTTTAGTTCAAGTGACAGTAATTCTCAGTGACTTATGAAATTGCACCTCAGTTTATCAGACATTCCCTAGACGACACTATGGCGGCCTATAATAATGTCCCTAATAATTCTCGATTATAGGATCCCCATAGCACAATAGGCGAAGCGCTTCCAAAAATTCCCTTGTAAAATATTACATATTATACTATGCTGCCAACTATTGACCAATGTTTACATTTAGATATCTTTCTTTAAGGAATCTGTTTGACAATGTTATGTTAAAATGCTGGATTAAAACATTAAGTTAATTTAAAAATTCTGAGGATATTTCAATCTGTGGTCATACTCAACTATAATACAGCAATTAAAGGCGTAAATAATAAAATAAACAAACATTTGCAAAACATTACAAGCACATAGAGTATAGACGGTTCACGGTAAAATGAACACTTTTGGGAACCCTGCTTCAGACATACTTGTATGCACGTTTTGTATTCTTCCGTCTCATGTAAAATAACATTGCCATGGGCCTCAGTACTTTGTATATGTGTCGGTCAAGTGAAACGGTAAAATTATTAGAAAAATAGGTATTTTAAAATACGCTCATTTTTACACACAAATGCATAAAAAACAGAAACAGAAAGAAATAATTAAATTCAGCACAAATGACTACCTAACACTTTATATTTGACGTTAAGCTATGGAACTACTTTCCATTCATCATTACCAAATTTACTGGGCACATATCATTCAGTGCACTCGTTCAAAATATATGCAGGCAGGGGCAGTGACTTTATTCTAAGGTTGATTTCAAAAGTGCTCACTTTATCATGAACAGCCTTTAACAAAATAACAATACTTCTGGCAATAGAACTGCCATGCTAATAGTAAATATAAACAATAGTTTTGCAGTGGAAATAAAATAAAAAATAATAAGTGGACAGAAATACCAGATTATCATACGTTACGTTTTATGAGTTAGTATTGTCACCACAGTAAACATAAAAAACTATCGAAATACAAACACAACTAGTTTCGTGTATTCCCTTCGGTAGGTACACTTTTTCTCCAGTATTAGAGTTTCATTTTTTATTTTTTCGATTTGTACTAATGTTCTTTAAACGTAAGCAACTGATGAAGATACAATTATTATTGCATAACGGCATCCACAACAGCAGATCACATTCATGGGAATGGCTACACTCATATTAACCGACATCAGCCACATTTTCTTCACGGTCACAATTTATATAAAGTGCTACACATCACTCGGACGCCTTAGGAAACTATCAAGATGGAAAAAAATGTCAGCACTTACCTGGAAGTCAAAGTCGACGAAGTAAGGTTCGAATGTAGTGTTGAACTGCCTGTCATTCAAGCACTCGTGTACTAACGGTAACTGGGCAGTGACATAATTGTTAACAGTGAGATAAACTGCGTTCCTAAAACAATGAAATAAATACATTTCAAACTCCAGAAGAGGGTCCGCATACACATTTGTAACACGCTCAGACGTATAGGGGAATATTCAATTCTGGAACATTTAATTTCTAGAAAATGAACCAGCATCGAATTTCGTAATTCTATTGCATCGCCGAATAACATCCAAGTATGTTTTCGTCTTGAGAAAATCAGTCACTCGCAGTTTCCCACTACTCACTGTGGTGAATTACCCTACATGTCGTCTTCAGCACATTTTATACAAAACGTATTAATAATATTATAAATGCGAAAGTTTATATGTTTGTGTGTTACTTAATCACGTCATAACGCCTCGACAGATTTGGATGAAATTTACTACAGGGGTAGATTATATTCTGGATTAGCATATAGGCTACTTTTCATCCCTGAAAAACGAACCGTTTCTTAGGAAATATATTAAATATGCCACCAATAATTTGAGTAGGCGCCGGTTAGTGGTCTATTTTTACATTCCTTAAAGAAATGTTCGCTTTTCCAGGATGAAAAGTACTATATGACGTGCTAATCCAGAATGTAACAAACTCCATCTAGATCCGTTGCACGTGGGTGAAACCACGGGTAATAGCTAGTTAATGTATGAGGTGATTAACTAATGTCAAATAACAGTTCCCACGTACTTCTTGAGCGGCGTGCTGATCACAGTTTCCAGTGTTGTCTAGGGCCGTGATCACACATGTATTATATCCACGAGGTCACTACACTTTTTGAATCAAACCTTCGAAAAATCACCCCATGTATGACGTTTTCCTTAATATGCCATTCTGTTGAAATGAAAATATTTTATCGCCAGTTAAATTAGACTTTTATTGATATTATATTTCTAAATTAAAATATTTAATTTTTAGTTAATACGACTAGGAACAGGGATAAAATAGGTGTGTTGGCAACGCCTAGTAAGAAATATTTCTCGTGCAAGATGTTGAAACTGATTGCGCACGAATGCAGTGCGTTGTCCCTTTGATTTAGTTTTCCAGACTCTGCATGACGCCTGGAAGTATTTAATTCAGTATGGCTTGGGTAAATTTGGAAGTTACGGTGAATGGACTAGAGCGATTTCTCCGCACCAGAACAACAAATAAGGTTGATATAAGTGTCCACGTTGTGCTACATGTGCCTCGCCGCAAGTAGGTGCGTTCCGAAATTTTTTACGTTAATAAGTTTACTCAGTGTGTAAAATGTTCTCTGGTATTTACGTATGTTCTATATATATATATATATATATATATATATATATATATATATATATATATATATATATATATATCACACGTTAAAAGATTACTATTAAAAGGATGCGTCCGTTGTTTTGTTACCAGTGGTTCTTTGAGCAGGCCAGGGGGCCACGGTGGTTCAGTGGTCAGACTGCACGCCTCCCACCAAGGCGAATCTGGTTCGATCCCCGGCGGGGTCGCCCCCGGATTTCGGCACGCGGCAATCGCGCTGGACGATGCCTCTGGTTGGCGGGTTTTCTCAAGGATTTCCCATTCCTCCCGCACTTGCATTCTAGCGCTGCTCCATACTCACCTCACGTCACCCTCATCGGCTCTCAAGAGCTCGATGTTAGGAGCAGCCTAAATCTTTGCACTTACTCTTAGCTTTAAGCAGGCCAGAATCTTCAAGCGCGCAGGATTATTGAACTTATGGCACTGTTACTGCACTACACCAGAAACAAAAGTTTTGACACTCGACATACACTCAGCTGAACAAGTAATACGAGCGAGCACGTGTGCGGTTTGACCTAGGATACGTGGGCTGGGATCAGGATATGCTGCCTCAATGTGTGGTCTCAAACTAAGGGCACGCCGGCTAATTAGGTGCGCCCCTTCGCACACGTGACACTCACGCAGCAATAATAATAAAGCTTTTTTTCGTATTCGTTAAGTTCTTTTGAGCTCGATGAAAAATAGTCTGCTCAACTGAGCGATATGCCGCCAGTGAAGTTGGTTCTGATGCAGAAAAAAATATCTCCATGTTTTAACATCGTGTTAAAATTACTACTTAATTTGTGGAGGCTGAATTTATTTCAATTGGTATTTGCTGAATGGTTGATTATAAGAATAATAATACGTTTATTAATAATTATAATTATGTTGATAACAATTTCACCTGAACGACGTTTGAATAAAGTGGAATTGTTGATAATAAATTCACGTGTTCCAATCTACCAATCTCAGTACGACATCGGTCACGTGACTAGGTTATCACCTATATATTTTGGGAACCAGGGAGCTAAGTTTCTGAGCTGTAGAAGCATGGTAAATCACAAAATACCTCCGCAAAAAAAGTCTGCTGTAACAAAGAATGAAAACTTTACAATGAATCATCGCTGATTCATTTCGTTTGTTGCTCATTTGATCTGCACTGGATGGGGTCATATTTCGTACAGTTTTTTGTAAAACCACAATAACTGCATACCTTTATTTTTAAGGTGGGCATTGTGCCAAGAAAACGAGTAAATAAATTGACTATAATTTTGCATGTGAAATTAATTTCCATGTAATAACTTTCCTGCCATTGCTCAAGGAACAAATAAACTTCAAAATGTTCAGAAATATAGCTCCTAAATTGAACACTAGGAGCAGTTCTCAATGTTGTTAGAACAGCGTGTATTTCGCTAGCGGAGCAAGATAATTCATTCCTTCGCCCTCGTTTTGAGTGTTTCAAAAACTAAGGCATGTGAAGTTTTAACAAGTTGTGGTTCTTAGCTCCTGTTCCAAGCCCAGCCAGGGAAATCATTTACTTAGAAAATGTTCAGGGAATAAACTCGTATTTCAACAGTCGTTCAAAAGTTCAACCGTAAGATCGTAGGGAGCAGTAATATATTTCAGGGAAGAGGAGGGGGGGGGGGGGGTAAGTCGTTGTAGCTCATCACCGAACAACGTTAGTCAGTCCAAGGACATACAAATTGCAAAAACCAGTAGAACATGTTTGCCCCCAAAAACGTACACAATTCTATCATTATAGAATTATTCCACATAATATTAACACTTTGCAGACTATGCTTGAGTGTAGCTCGAGCAAAGACAAATTGAAAATGTCTTTATTGTTCAGAACAAAACTAGCATGTATATGCAGTCTTTGTTCGGCTAGTCTTTAACACGGCCTCACAAGAACACGACAGCGCAGTGACAATGTTGGTTTTATATATAGCCACTCAAAGGGACATGACTGATTGTTAAAACCTTTTATACGATAAAGTACATTTGACTGGGTCAATATCAGCTCGGCTCTCCATTGGTTGACGACCGGTCAATAATGAACGCTGTAAAGTACAGGGTAGGGTCCGGTGTGGTATGGACCAATAGGACGATGGTGAGTTCTAACACAGGCACCAACAGAACTGGTGTTCTTGCAGTAGTGGATATAGGCGACTCACTTCTAATTTGTCTTAGGTGCCAGTGAATGTGCGCAGACCTCACTGTGTTAAGAAGCTATAACTGTTCTTAGTAAATGTGTATTACGATTTCCAATCAAAGGGGAGGGTAAAAGGTATTTAATTTTTTTTTTCGTAAAATATTTACTGTGGGCGTAATAGGTACAACACTCTATACGCCAAAACATCAATCTACACGTTGTATTGACTAAATAAATTATACATAAGTTGAAATTATATTAAAAGTGCGAAGATGTATCATAAATAATCAAATATTTAACCACATTATTCAGACAAAAACTAAACAACGATGACTTTTAAGGCGACCAGAATAATTTCATGTTAGAAACAATGAATTCATAGCGCTCTCGTCGCTATAATTAGCACTGAAAAATTAATATTATTGAGAGCACGTGACCTATTATCAATGCATCCTTAACTTATTCACGACTGATTTATCACTTTTGTAAGCATTTTTTATGTATTTTTCTTGTGGCCACTGTGTACAATTCCACTGTAAGTTAAAATCCAAGTTGCCAGTGATACAGATTATTAGATTATTTTCCACGCGTCGATTTAATCACGCGCTGATATTTTTATAAACATTAATAAGCTATGGGCACTCCAGTACTTAAACTATTGCTTAAAATCAATAAGAAACACGTTTCATTACCACTGTGATACTCGTAGCAAAAAAATTGCTATTTCGAATAATTTTTATTAATTCGCCGCTAACTTGACTGGGAGTATAGGCTGTACACGGTAAAGTGAGCACTTTTGAAAGCCATCCCATTTGTAATAAAAGTAAAAAAATATTTTTTATTTAAGCCGTAGACGTTAACTTCCGTGTGTGGTGGATTATACAAGCTGTATTTATTATTTACAAAGCGATATTTAATTATAAAGGTGGTTAAATGTTGAAGAAATAGCTGAAATAAAATATTGATAGAATTTCAAAAAAGTGCTCACTTTACTGTGAATAGCCTATAATATTGTTTATAGTTTAGTCACGGTTTCTTCGCACTTTTTGAATCAAACCTTTGAAAAGTCACCCCCCCCCCCCCATGTATGATGTGATTAGTTCTTTCCTAAATATGTCATGTGTCACAAGCGTTTTATTCTTATGTTAACATAAAAGGACTTTTTTTTATTTAATAGAATTTTTATTTACATTTTATATAGAAATTATAATATTTTATTTATAATTAATATGCATAAAAAAAGTGACAAAATAGGTGTATTGGTAATACCTAATAAGAAATAGTTCTTATGGAAAATATTATTACAATGAATGCGCACGAATGCAGTGCATTGCCCCGCTGGTGTAATGGCCAGTTTGTATGACGAAGATGAATATCTTGGAAGTAGAACTTTAACAGGGCTTCCGAAAAGTTGAAAGTGTACTATACGTTACAGGCATTTATTGGCGCGGAAATGCCTGATACGTTTAATTCAAAAGTGCATACATAATCTATAAACAGGACGATCGATTGAGATATATTTAAACTCTCGTCCTGAATAGAAACGGGGATAATGTAACAGCAGATCTATTAAAGCGAAATAAAAGCGTAAAACGACGCGTTCTTCTTCGCAACATCATGTCATGGCGTGAAGAGTGGTGGAGAAGTGCAGATAAGAGCTAGTTCAGTCGACAATATACTTACACTGGGCAGCAGGTTACAACCAGAGCCACGAGTACAAAAGCAAGAGAGTTCATGTTGGAATACAACTGCTGAAGAACGTCTCCTGTCTACCAGACGACCCACACACGGATGGGTTTTATATACAGTCGAAGGACGTGACATACTTACAGCACTGACGTTTATTAATATTCTTTCCCCTTCCTTTCCACGCTCTACAAATGCGTTACATTTGGTTGCCATTCGTCAAGCGAGCAACGACCTGAACTCTGGGAAGGTGAGGCCCACAGCGCCAGGTGACACTATCGATAGATGATGGTAATAATAAAGCTGCACGTCTCTTTTAGTGTTTTCGCCTATTACAAACATTTCAACGTAACGAGAATCGATAGCTTAAAGAGGGAAGCTCTTCAAATAACTACGACAACCCAGTTAATTTTATGTCAGAAACAATCAATTCTGAATAAACGAAAAAATATCTTTGGTGGAAATATTTATGGAAATATACATCTTAATCCCTAAACAGTTGTTTCATTTGAGAACGAACCACAGGCGAGAGGGTGTTGATGATAATACTGCAGCATTATACTATTATTGTTATATTTTGTCAGTATACGACCTGGGATGTTTCGGGTATTTTATAAAAAAAAAAACTTAATTTAGCTCTTAATTTTACGGACAATTTTTTCGATCACAGAGTCCGCCAACTTGAAGTAATCGGTGCAGCCACGAGCAACAAAAAAACTACGTTTAATACCAATTAAATTTTATATTGAATCAAAATTATATTTTTTTGAAACGAATAGTTCTTATATTGTAAATAATTTACGTTCTTGAAAATGTCAAAAACCTCCACATTTCAACAGTTTCTTATTTACAACACTACGAGATGCTCATGTCTTCAAATTTACTGTCATAAATAATTTCCGCGAAGTAACGGAAAAATGCTTGCAAACAACTCAATTAATAAATTAACACTATCGGTATGACGTGTACTTAAAACTTAAATAATTAGTCTCTGCATTAGCCTGCTGCAGTTCAAAAAAGTCGCTGGTCGTGCGTACTTAATATCCGTTACCTAAAAGTCGTATTTTTTTATGTATTTAGTAAAATTTCGGTAGGAGGAGGTAGTGACCAATTATGACACAGCAGTAAACGTTGTTTGCAAGAACCTTATATTTTCAAGTGAAGTGATCTTTAAAAACGCATATTTGACTGCGAATATTGTGTGCGAATTTACTCTCTGTAAGATAATTCTCGGCCCGAACATGTTCTGAATAAATATGCGAAAAACGCTAACTGGGTTAGGTCAGGCGAGACTTGGCTATCAACATAACTTAAAGAGGGCAGGTTTGTCGCGACTTTTCATTGGCCAGAATTAAGGCCGTGTCCTAACTCAGGTATATACTTGCATCCTTGCATACTTCACTTACCCTTGGCACCAATCTTGATGAATTCGGACAGTCAGTCTTGTTGGCTTCTCTGCCAATTATTAGTCAGCTAACCACTTTAAATCTACATGTATTCAGACTAAGAATTCGATAATTGCTGAACGTTTTAGGGGTTAAATAAAGCATTAAATAATTCTTAAGTTTGATTTACATTAACATTTATGTCTTGCATTAATGTATGTAAGTGTAGTTTGGGTTGTTTTTCTGTTTATATCTTAGTTTCTGTAGTTTAGGGATTGCTTAGACTTTTTTTTAAGGTGAAACTTGCGATAATTATTTATTCAGTTAAAAACTCTATGTCTACGAAGTAGTAATGTTGCCCTATTAAACTTTAGATCAAATAATTATGTCGGAAATCAATTGCAACCTACAAATTACTTCTCAAAATGGCGGCACATATTCCGCAAATATGCGAGAAGTATACAACTCCGTGTACTTGTATACTTGCATACTTCACTTGCAATTCGGACAGCACGTACGACGTCACTTGCGGATACAGGTACTCCCAAGTATGTACTCCAGGCGAATTCGGACACAGCCTAAGACTCATCACCTGAACTGCTGTGCAATAAGTACAGAATATTTGGTTCTGGGTACGCGATCGAATGCTCCACAAGTCTCGATTCGTAATTTTTCAATTGTGAGTTCCACCTAAGAAGCCAAGAAGTGTAAGAGTTTAGTAATATGCGGGATCCGGAAATGTTGCGAATAAATGTCAGGGCGAGAGACTTCGAACATGCATATGTGTACTTCACATTCATTTCCAATTAGTTGGCAGGCCGCAGTGGTGCAGCGGTTAGACTGCTCGCCTCCCATCTAGGCGCACCGGGTTCGATTCCCGGCGGGGTCGCTCCCGGATATTCGCATGTGCGTATCGAGGCTGACGATGCCGCACGTCGACGGGTTTCATCAGAGATATCCCGTTTCCCCCGCCCTTGCATTCCCGCGCTGCTCCGTACGCACGTCACTTCACCTTCATCGACTCCGCAGTTGGTTCGCAGTATTTTAGACACGCCCTGGGATGGCCGCGAGCCAATAGTGAGTGAGTGAGTGAAGAGATTTGGGCTGCCCTTACCAACAGCGAGGTGAGAATGCAGCAGCGCCGGAATGAAGGGGCGGGGGAATGGGATATCCCTGAGAAAACCCGCCGAACAGCGGCATCGCCCGGCACGATTCCCACTTGCGAAAACTCGGAGTGACCCAGCCGGGTTCAATCCCCGGTTCGCAGTGGTGGGAGGCGAGCAGTCTAACCGCTCAGTCACCCGTGGCCCTTGCGAGCCAATAGTAGATTTGCAAGAAAACCGGGGCTGGATGCCCCGCTACCTGGTCTGGGGTCAAACTAGCAACGCACTGAAGTAGCAGCCAATGAACAAATAGCTGATAATAGAGGATGCAGAGAACTGATGTTCAAATATACAGATCACTGAATTGGCGATAATTTTACCTGGCCCTAGATATCAAGTAATAAGTAGTGAAGCTGCATTGGAAACCGGGCTATATGACTTACTGAATAGTTCGAGAGACGCTGCGTTCGAGTGTACAGCAAGCCGGTCTTGTACGTAAGTATGCTGTAACATAACTTACGTGTAACCAACAACTTTACTACGGCCTATATATGAGTTCTAGGGCTTGTGGTACACGTTATATGGAACAACTTTTGCTTATAAACACGAGGTTGGAAACAATTATTTGCGTTGCTAGAGGGCGTCCGCAGGCCCACCAAGAGTTGGGAGGGGTTGGGGGTAAGGGGGGGGCAATGCTCAGGGTCGTGTCCCCTGGGTGCCCGGGTCGGGCCCGTCTTGTAAATGTTAATTTGTAAACGAAGTATTATGTAGAAATCCAATTCCGACACTCAAAACGTATTAACTTCCTACAGAGCAACTCACATGCCTCGCATCGCGTGTCGTGGCGAGGGTTGGGCGAATAGTAACGATTCGTTACTTTAGTATTCGTTACTGTGCTAGATCCGAAGTAACGAGTACCGATTCTTGGGCATACTCGTTACTCTAGTGCCTATTCACGAAGCTGTCTCGGGTCGTTAATGTGCAGGCTTCGTACCGAAGAGCGAAGCGAAGATGCACAGTATAAAAGTAACAAGTTCCTCTTTCCTCCAGCCAGTTAGATACAGCATTTCGCTTGTAGAGGCAGCAGAGAGATGATGAAGGGTGGAAACAGCCGTTACGTATTTTGGGGGAAGAGGTAGACCTTCGTTTTGTTCTCGTGTTTTCAAATACCTAGTTCTATTCATCACGAAAGTATTGACATTATATATTTTTATGCATTCTCTGAATATATATTTATCAGTACCAACGTGTTGTGCATGCAAGCTCTGCGATGATGGAAAATAACTTGTAAAGTGTTACACAAATATGATAGACGGTAATAAACGTAAAAATATTTACTTTCTCACAAAAGAAACGCTCTGATACAGTTGTTTATGAAGTTGTACTTCAATTACAAATGATATATAAATAAATAACATATATTATGACAATTCAATAAACATAATTTTTATATTTTGTTATTTGCCCAATAAAGGGTTACATAATCAATCCGCGTAGCTATTTGTTAAAAATAATTAACATACAATAAAATCAACTAGCCTCCCTACTCTGTGAGATCAACTTATGCTACAGTAAAAGGAAATACCCAGCATAAATTATGAGTATATATGAAGTAATGGGGATAGGAAGATATCTTGAATCATTCAAATACATATTAATGTCATGAATATACTAATCGATAAATTCAGCAAAATACTTGGAACCAGAAATGCAAACTTGATGTAGAAGTTGCCAACTTTGATAGGCTTATGCAAGAGCTCAAGGACTTTAAGAGATAAATTTCAAAACATCTAAACTGAGGGTAAGCTTATAGCCAGTGCTATCGACCAGTAGTGATAACAATCATACTCAGACAAATCTGAAGGGAAAAAGGAAAATTTTCTTTGGTGAGGCTCATGAAGAACTACCTCATGTTAACGAAAATGAGACAAGAGAAGAAAGATACATCAGAGTGAATATATTCTACAGAATAATTGATTCCGTTTTATTTGGACTCTCAGAAATATTCAACACAGCAAGAAACCTAAATGATATATTTCAAGTTTAGTGGCAGTATTTTCTAGGTATAAAAGAAAAACTTATGGCTGAAGCTTGATTAGGTTTGCTTGATACGTTTCCAGAAGATTATCTGTGGACCTCAAAGATGACCTTGTACATCTTATATCAATTCATCGAGTTAACCTGGAGAACGAGACACTAAAACCAATTGAAATGTTAAATAAGTTGAAAATGTTAAAACTCGATTCACTCTATCCTAATGTGTGCATAGCTGTAAGGTTTTTTTGTACTCTTCCTGTATCAGTTGCTGGAGCTGAAAGAGTATTTAGCTCTTTGAGAACGATAAACAGTTAATCGATCCACAATGCCACGCGAAAGGTTGTCTGGTCTTACTACACTTGCATTAGAATCAGAACTAGCCAGACAAATAGATTTTGATGACATTATAAAACAGATTGCCTATAAGAAAGCTAGAAATGTTAATTTTTAACAGCAAACTGATGGATCATCACTATATGAATGTAAGGAAATGTAGTTAATAGGACGTTGTTAGTTTTATGGCCCGAGGAATTTTTGTTAATACATATAGAAGTTATTAATTAGCTTGGTTTGTTCACATTGAAATACTTTGAGTATTTTGTAATTTAAAAGGTTTTATGTTTAAAATTAGGCAAATAATTATTGGCATTACATTGAATTTGTCATCAGTAAGATAGTAACAATTAACTTTGTATTTATGTGTTTTTATGTAGGCCTATTTCATCAATTTTTATTGTAATATTTGACTATAATGTTAAATGTTTCAGTTCAGTCCAGCCTAAACGAAAACTTGAAGGCAGAACATATTAAACACTATATACTATATATATAAGCTTATGTAACGTTGTTTGTTTCAAAATTTGTTTGTCTAAATAATATGATGCTTGGACCTTAAACTCTGTAAAGTATATATATATATGTGTGTGTGTGTGTATGTGTGTGTCTATATATATGTATATATATATATATATATATATATATATATATATATATATATATATATATATATATATATATATATATATATATATATATATACACGTATACATATATATAGACACACGCACTCGTTTACATATGTTACAGTTCTTACTCTGCAAAAACGATTGTATTTATTTGTCACCGCAATTAGACCCTCAACAGGCCCTGAGTTAAACAAGGGTAAGTAGATAATGCCTATATTATTTTCGAATAAGAGAAAAAGAGATGTAGCCAGGACCTGGGACAGCAGGCTCTATCCCCCCTCCCTTCCCCGCACCATTGAAGTGGAAATAAAATATTTGAAAATTATTATAAAAGTGTAAATAATATCCGTCTGTTGGTCATAGGGTGCGAAATAATCTTAATTTCCAGTCTCTTAGTGCTCATTTGGCACCATCATTAATTTGAGTACCTGCAAAAAAAACACAGATAATTTATCCAAATACGAATTCCCTCCCTCCTCCTCCCTGGAAAACCCCATCCGAAATAAAATCCTGGCTGTGCCCTCGGAGAGAAAAGTAATTCAAAATACCCTACGATTGGAGTTTTTTTTTCTCTTGCGGTAAGAGTGTTTAAAAACGTTCTGTGCATTTTTTTTAAATATTAATTTAATGATAATTTGCAGTTGCATTATTTTTTTATGGATGACAACTATTTATATTGTTGTAAATGGTCGATTTGTAGTGAAGGAAGGGGGGTTTTTTTTTGGGGGGGGGGGGGGCCTACACGCATTGCTCAGGGGCCAGGAATTTGTCTTGGCGCGCCTGATGGCGTGAGAGTGTTATGGCAGGCAACCCGCCCTACACAACGTGATACTCGCTTTGAGGTGTATAGTGTCGTTCGATAACTGCCATAAATGACTTTGAGGTGATCATTTGTAGTAATTAGCTTACTTTTTGTCGGTGTTTTAGTTGATTAGTGTGTATTGGTGGCTCTGCACCAAGTTAGAGATACACTCCAACATGGCGGCCACCTTCTCGGATGCGCAACTCGACAGCGATGGAGCTCTCTTTCTTCAGTCGCCGCTACTACATCTCGAGCAGTCTGAATGTGTGCTGCAGCGGTATGGGCTCTCGCGGTGAGCGTAGTTTCTGAATCAGCAGGAGTCTCGTACACTAGCGACTTCACGTAGCCCCAGAGAAAGAAGTCCATCTTGGCGAGATCTGGGGAACGTGGTGGCCCACTAGCGATGGAACTACACGTGCCCGATCCATGTTTATATGCAAAAGTTGTTCCATTTAACGTGTACTACCAGCCCTAGAGCGTTGTAACACGAGTTTTGACACCCCCTGTATATGTAAGACGATCAATACCATTCCAGTATGTTTTGAATTAATTACCATGTTTAAATGAAATAATTTTGGAAGACAACATTTCGCTAACCTTATCTTATGGCAGGATATGAAAGAATATGTGAACATATTTCATTATATTTCCACTCTACTGCGAAGAAGAATGTTTATTCTTTACACACGTTCTAACAAAATACAAAGTGGAATATTTTACGCAACTATATTTATAATTGCTATTTATCCACTTTACTTTCTTGCTATACGGGAAAATATTGTACACATTCAAAACCAGAGAACCTTTGCGGTGAAAATATTTAGTTGCTAAACTAAATGCATGGAGAAGTGTATATTTTGTGTAGTTTCTAGTAAAGGCTGTTCACGATAAAGTGAGCATTTTTTAAATCTACCTCTGAGAAATGTGCACTGTCCATTCCTGTGTCTATTTTAAGGGGACACGCCGAGTGACATGTGACGTGCAAAGTTGATAACGATGGAAGGAAAATAGTTCCAAGACTCAAAATCGAAATAAAAGTGTCAGGTAAAGAATTTGTGAAAACTGAATTTTTTTTTTTTTTTTTTTTTATGCATCTAAGTTTAAGAATTAGAGAATTTTCAGATGATTTACTTTTCTTATAATTTCACAGTTTCATTTGACTGGCATAGTAACAAAGTGATAAGGCCATTGCCAGAGTTAATATTGCATGTAGCGGAAGAATACAAATTGTGCATACAAGAAGATCTCAAGCAGGTCTTTCAAAAGTGCTCAGCTTACCATGGCACAGCCTATATTCTTAAGTATGTTTCTAACTTTGACATTAATTTACATGAAGTAAGGTTACGTTGTATCAAGTTAGTTTACTTAATGTACCATTTCTATCTTTGTTTTCAACCAACATGATGAAACAGGAGCACGATTGTTGCTTCGTTCCCACGTGGCAGTTATTATGCAGGCGTGGCGCACTGTCAAAAAAAAAAAGGCAGTGTGTTCGAATCCCTTGTCCCGTACCTGTGTGCAGCAACTTTGTAATCAAAATTATTTCCATAATCACCTCCTTTCCTGTGGGATTTCCGCATTCACCAATACAGATGCCACGTCGTCCCTTCTGTCTTCAACGAGATGGCTAGGAATCATTATATCCATGTTTGCCAGCTTGCACTAAAATGTGGTTGTTTAGCAAGTGTATATGTCCTGCCAACAGACAGTAAGGCATGATGCAAATCACTGGTGTTCGCGATATTGCACATATTTGTTTTATAATGTGGACCATATACGAAGTATTTATTTTATTATTTTTGTTTGGATAGTGATAAAGATGTTTCTGCATCGTTGTGGTGCATTTGATAACTCCTTAGGATAACTGCAAAGAAGAACTTAAGTCAGGTGCTCAGCAAAACGATTTGAGCGAATGTGACGGATGTCAGAGGGGGCAGGAGGTTCAAGGTTCAAAGTATTAATTAATTGCCTTAAAGATACTCAAATTTCGACTATAGATGTAAGTTAATGTTGAGGTATTCGTTACCCTGAAAATATTTTCCGTCGGCTCATGAGAAAGTATTTTCTACAGCTTAAGCTGACACTGATTAAGCATGAGCGAGTCAATGTTTATAGAAAGGATTCTTCATTAACCGGAGCTACGCCAAGTTATCTCTAGCGATGTCAGGTTCCAAGGATGGCTGTACCTACAAGGAGATACAGTAAGCGTTAAGATTATGTTTGTTACAGACGAACTATTACTATTTACAGAAAATGTAATATAACTTGTATATTCATACTGATCACTGAGCCAGCTTTCCAAAATGTAATATTTTCATAACATCATGGTATCATCTTTGACAGCATGTTATGAAACACGTTTCGGATATTATTATCATAAAATCTGGAATCAAAAAGATATTAAGTTTTTTTTTTTCTGACATGAAAGCATGACTGAGTGTGCTTGTCTCTGTTCGTCTTACTATTTCTCCCCCTCCCCCACCCCCCCCCCCCCCCCTCCTCTACGGCTGATAATAATAAGTTGCTGTGACCTTTCTGAAAATACCCAAACACGTCCACACACATAGTACAGTGTGTTATAGACTGTGAAAGGTCAACAAAGCAATTTTGAAAGCCCTACTTAAAGTCTACTTGTATGCACGTTGTGTATTCGTCCGCCTTATGTAACAAAAAAAAAAGTAACGTTGCCATGAGCCTGGTAACTCAATTCATGCGTAGGTCAAGTGACACTATCAAATTATTTGAAAAGTAAATATTTCTACAATTTTCCTATGCATTGAAAATAACTAACCTCAAAATAAATCATTTTAGTATTCGCAAACTTTTACTGAACAATTTAAATTCAACGTTAAAGTATGGAACTACTTTCTCTCCATCGTTGCCATACTGGGCGGAACCCCATTTTAAAATACATGCGTGTAGTGGCAGTGACATTTTTCAAAGGTTGATTTCAAAAGTGCTCATTTAACCGTGAACAGATGATAAGCAAATAAAATTCGCAGTATCGTAGGTTTTGTAGTTTTATTATTCCAAAATATGCACAAATGAACCATCGTCGTGTACGGGTGTGTATCACGCTCTGAGAAGGAGAACCTACTCGGTGAAGTAGTCGGTTACCTGCATCTCGGATGTCAGACCGCATATGTGGAATATGTCGCGGTAGATGTATCTCAGTCTCACCAGGGAAAACTTCTCGACGACCTCTATCACCTCGCTGACCAGACAGTCCTCGGCGCCAGGACACGAGGCTGTGATGCCCCACGCACTGGAAACACGCACTAACTGTGAAACAGTCCATCGCCACGTGATACTACATAACGTGTTGTAGATGGCATTCCGAATACATCACTGCGGCCATTATATTTGACAGTGTAGAGTGCTGTAACCTGTGCCAGAGATTTAGTGATGACTAACGAGGACCTTGCAAGCATTTACATGAAGAAGTCACTTCACAAAAAGCTGTGAGATACTTGTCTTGAAGAGAACTACCCTGGAAGCAATACAGGGCACTGCACCTACCTACAATGCATGTAGAACTGGTTATTTGAAGAAAAAAAAAAAAAGAAAAAAAAAAGACATCTTTACGCTATTGTCTGTCCTCCCACTATTTTATAACTTTGTAATGACTAAACCCAATATCCGAAACATTGAAGATCTTACTTTCCAAATGATGAGCACTCAACCGTCAAACAAATTATGAAAATGTGTCCATAGAGAAGTGATAATAAAATTCGTGTTATTGTCTTCATCCAAGTGAAGTTAGTGATGGCAAACACATTTTATTCTGCAAAGCTTACGCTGGTGAAATGATGTTCCTGAACAAAACAAAAGTTTGTTTGGCTCGACCAGATTGTTTACGTAGGTTACATTGTATATATTTTGATGCTGAAACGAAATTATTTTATTGGCTTTATTTGGTTGCCCCAAACTTGTGATATTTGGTTGGTGCAAATAAAAGTGTGTATGTCTCTACACTCCTTAGGGGGTTGGCACTACACTCCTTAGGGGGTTGGCACTACACTCATTAGGGGGTTGGCACTACTGGCCAACTTGTAGACATGACATACTACTTTTCCCTCAGGCAATGTTTTTTTTTTTTTTTTTTTTTTTTTTTTTTCAGTCAAAGTTTTGCTGCTTTATTTATTTTACAAATAGAACAAACCAAACTATTTGCAAAGAAAAATGTATCAAGGGCAACTGAAAGGTATTGTCTTAATTCATTTTAAGGCATGCTTAGCATAAGGTTTTTTACAAAAATTCCTTCCTGGGCAGCCAAAAATTATATATATATGCAGGAATTTCCCTATTTTCAGCAATATTTTGAACCTGAAAATAACGTTTAATCCCACGATTTTATAGAAATATTTAACTGGCCCTTGGCATCTCATTCGGTGTGAATTATGTTAATTTACAAACTTGTAAAACTGTGATTTTGACATACATTTAGACAAAACGATAAGCTCATTTTTTGCGAGGAAAGACTAATCACGGATAATGTATAAAAGTTGAATATAAATATAAAATAACAAATTATATTCCAGGTCCAACGCCTTTGAACGGATTCTCTTGCCATAAGTAATCGAAGTGAGCGCAGGACAGAGTTCCGAACCCTGAACATTCGACACAGGGTTCACGCAAATGTAACGTAACGAGCTACAAGTTTACTTCATTGTGAATCAGCCTTGAGGACTATGAGCGACTCACGGAAGTAGTCTTCAAGTCCAGGGTGTAGTCAACGAGGGTCCAGTTTCTTACGGAGTCGGTGTATAAGCTTGCAGAGCCAGTGTAGTTGTTCACCGGGGTATTGCCCGAGGACAGCACGTAGCCTGTGTTTCATGGACGTTATGAGTGGAGTTGAACGTGTGTTTACTCACTCTGTCCACTGAGACTTGGTAGAACACCTGACGGAGAAGACGACAGCGGATAATATTGTATTTATAGTTATACTAACAATAACTTACGTAATGTCTTGAAAATCCTGCGCGAATCACTTAGATGAGGACCTGCGAATGTTTGTTCAAGACGAAATTGAAACCATCGCCGACATGAATGCTCTATGACAGTATGTAATTCTCAAAAGTCTTCAGTTTAGTGCCTTTAATTCTGATTTTATTACATACAAGAATACTTTAATTTAATTTTTTTTTTTTTGATGTAGAGAAGAGAAAATTTCACCTGATATAAAACTCGGCTCAATGCGACAACAGTTAGCACAGTTAACGGATGAATAATTCGTTCTGAAAGTGAGACAATTAGGATTTCGCAATTTTCCCAGTGGCGAGGCAGATGTCAGTAATACTCAATTCAGGTTTCCCATGCATATTTCTCACGATATCACTGCATATAACATAGCGTTTACTTGTATCTCAATCAATACTGGTATATCGGCATCGAGTTTGTGCAGAGTTTGCGATCTTGAGATTTCATGTAAGTTTAACAGATGATTTGCCACATTCAATAGTTCGAGTTGGGGTTTTACGAGAAGGGAATGTGATATTTTCTTTCTGCCAAGTCGAAAGACTGCGTTAGGAGCTCATTATTTAGTTCTCTAAACTGCACTTCCAGGAGAAATAATACTTGCCAAGAATCGGAAACAGTCTACTTGCCTCAGAGTTATTCCACTTTCGACAATATTGGTGAAGGAACTTTGCTCATTATTGATGATAAAACACTGTGATAGTGATCAATCAAATGGCATATTTAAATACTGTGCATTGAGACTAGAGAGGTAATAATCATTTGTTTTTGTGCTGCATTCTTTACAGTTCCCATAAAGACCTTAGTCTCCACAAGATATGGCTGCGTAAAGCCCTGACTAACCAGCCTTGTGTTAAAGACGGTTCAACAATTAATTGAAATAATGTGCATTAATTACCCAGCAAGCTCAGATTTTCAGCTTAAGTTAGATTGGGAGAGTTTGATAATTTATGCTTGGCTCATCGATGCAGTTCTCGTTTCACTAGTTTGTTAATTCTACTACCTGTAGCACTAACCGTGTGCTATGCGACCTTGACGTTGAAGTAGGCTCGCAGATATGTGGAGTTGCCAAACGATTCAGTATCGATATCCACAGAAACGTTTGGTAAGTCGATTATCGTCCCACTGGAGATCCACAGCAAGTAGGAAGTGTACTTTGTGGGGGAGGATAATAGACATTATGTCAGTGATTAAGTACCTCACTACCCTGAACAGTGCAAAACTAGAATAATAGAAACACCGCAACTTCCTACTACAGAGGTTGACGGAACTACGAGCATCACGATCAGTAGCCTGGGAGTGATAGGGAAACTTGGATTCCTTTAAACAAGCAAGCTGGAAACTTAGGAATTAGTGGATTGTAAAAACAATAATCACGCGTGTGACAAATGTCAACAGAATGCATTGTCAATCGCAACTGCTGTTGAGCGAGCAAGTTGATATAATGGTAACATGTTATAGCGTATTCGTATTCAGGAGGACGCAGTTTTCATTTCTGCTCAAGCCATCCTGATTTCGATTTCCCATGATTTTCGTGACTGGTTTAATAGTATAGTATGGAAACGATAGAGTATTTCATTTTGGCACTGACTTACATTTCATTTACACAGAAATATTTTACCCCTCTTCATCCCTTAAGTTATCTTTAGATATTATTTACTACTTAGAACAAAGGAAAATAAGATGAGGATAAATATGGGGAATAAACTTTGTGTATTAATGAACAAATGACGTCATCTGTTTTGTGTTTTCAAAACTGAAATAGCTATATCCACACATTTCTACTTCCTAATACAAAAAATGGTCGAGCCAAATACGTTATCTATATGTTTATTGAAAATATTGGTAACAAATACTATACAACATTAGTACAGTCATCATAATTCTGCCATACTATAGAAATAATACATTTCCTCCGAAAATTGGCTGTCATTTAGTAGGTGGACAAGCGAATGAATTTATGCTTTGAATGGACTCAATGTAAAATGAAACTTGTGAAGCACATAGGTCATGTTTCGACATGTTTGTGAGTGGAGAACTTTCTGTGAATGGCAGTGCAAAGCTAGAAACCATCCGTACAAAATGAACACGAATTTTTCCAGTACTGATGTCACATGAAGAATAATTTTGCTCCGAGTCCTATAATTCCCATCGCATCGATTACTATATTAACATAAATAATTATAAGTTTTACCTGTAATCAGACAAAAAACACACGAACCAAAATCTGAGAACGGTAATACACACAGTTATCGTCCACAGGAAATGCACAGTCCATTGTGAAATATTATCTTCAATGTTACATTTTGAATTGTAAAATTATATGAATTTAGAAAATGTCATATTTTCTACAAGATTTCATTGTATTACTGCAGTGTGTAAGCCCCAAGCATGAAGAGAAAAAACTAAAAACGATCGCTGGCCATAGTGGTGTAGTGGTTATACTGCTCGCCTCCCACTCCGCGGACCGAGTTCGATTCCCGGCTGGGTCGTTCCCGCATTGTTGCCGCTGGTCGGCAGGTTTTCTCGGGGATATCCCGTTTCCCCGCGCTTTCATTCCGGAGCTTCTCCATCTTCGCTTCGCTCCAACCTCATGGGCTCTCAAGAGCTCGATGTTAAGAGCTGCCCAAATCTCTCCAATCACTGGAGACGATCACTCTCTTTCACGGCCACGGCACAATGCTAGTCTTGTTTCCCGAGGCCGAGCTACATTGAGGTGGTGCAGACATCGCGTCATGCATTGCAGCATGTATCCTCAGAGTCAACCCTGAATAATATCGACGCGACTCATCCTCGAAATGCAAGACAGCAATAAATAACTAATTTAAAAACAAGTTTATATGCCATTAAGGGTTAAAACTTTCTCTCAACTATACCATAATTAGTTCTTTTTTCTATACTTAAATAGACAATTTTACCAGCAACAGACAGGTATTTAAAAAGATTTTGGACTTCAAATAATTTAAATTTATTATTATATGAAGAAGATGAAGCTGTGATTAGCTGAATTGAGATTTTATTTTGGCCTTTCTCAAAGTGCAACGTTAGCTGGAATAACAGTTTTAGAAGTAGCTGTAGTTTTGAGTAAGAAATACGGTGCCATTAGAAATATGTCAAATTTCCAACCTGAGTACATAATAGAACTTTTAATGTTGCCTACGCAACTAGTGATGACGAAGCAGTTTTTCATGTAAATCCATGTGCAGTGTTATCAGAAGAACGTACAGAGACAAGCATTTCACACGTACCTTGTAATCAAAGTCAACGAAGTAGGGTTGTAGTGGCTATCATTTAGACATTCTTCTGTCACTGGGAAATGACTGTTGTGGAGAAGTCGTTCACTGAAAAGCTAAACGAGCTCCTAAAACAAAAATATATGCATACATTATTTCTAACAAAAGAAATTCGAGTGGCATTGATTTTTTTATAAGCTTGGGTGGTTAGTTGAATTATGTTGTTTCTTACTCGTAAGCCTGATTTTCGTACTAATTAACTAGTTGCATCTACAGTTTTCTCAGAATGACATTTAATCACTATAACAGAGCATCCAGTAAAATAATCATGTGGATTCCAACCCAGTGGGTAATGAAGGCCTGCTCTTACAGGTGCTTCGTTGGCGATATGACAGACCGACAGCTGTGGTAAGCCAGTATTATCGCGCCGTCGTCTCTCACCTTTATGTATGCAACAGTATGATGGAAAGACAACGTATACATAATTTAGTTGTAATACTTGCCTGATACAAACTTCTAGTATGCAACATGCGTGTAGTATCGGATTTTTCTTTCGACGTTATGCGTCGTGTGTGCCTAGAAGTATATCTCCTCTTAACTGAGACGGTAAGATTTCTGATATTGTAAGACACGGTAACTTCGACACAAATGTTGGGAAATGGTGTTTACGTTTATAAGTAGCCTATTACAAACAAACGTGTGTTCGTTCAGCTACTGCACTATACGATCTAAATCACAAAACAGAGAGAAGTACATTTTATGTAAAAGTCACAAAAGTAAAAAAAGGTCTATACGAAATTTCTTCGTAAGTTACCTATAACGGACATGCTACTCTAGCAGTGGAAGATTTTTATTCTTCAGTAAATAACTGTATGCGGGCAGATCTATATGCAGTAGGTATAAGATTCGAAATACCAATGGGATCAATAAATTTTCCCAAGAGACGTTAGACCGGCCTAACATTCAAATATAAAAAAGAGTAGAATTTCGGAGCGCGATGTATAAGGACTACCAACATGAGAAAGTAAAAACTTGCTCTTCCGCATCTGGTACACCTATTCCGAATTGGAGTTACTAAGTCTTCGCTAATGTTCTTTTTGTCGTCTGGAGATGTGCGTGTTATTATTCTTTCAGCTGGGCTCCGCTCTTATTTTCACTCAGTTTCCGAATTTGTCGTACATATCCAACACCGATTTAGTGAGCTCGATCTCTGTTTAATTTTCCATAATTTTTTAGTAGAACAATGCACATTTGTTTACAGAATTGCTCTCCTGAACTGTAATCACTTCTAGTAAACGAATTGTGAGCCACTCTGTGATTTTCCCGGTGGCTAATTTGAATTGCGAATTTTGTTGGTCTTTTAAAAAATTGGTGGAAGAAGGTTTTTCATTCTGTGCTTATGGGTTGCGTTTTAACGTTCTTGAATCCCTAAATTCAAAATACTTCCGAATCTTAGAGCATAACACGTAAGAAAGTGCCATTATTTCTTGAAATAAGGACAGAGAGCTGTGTATAGGCAGCTATAATCCATTCCCCATTGGAAGCAACTTTCTCGGAGCCCTGCTAAATATCTACTTGCAGGCCCGTTCCGTATCATTCCGTCAAATGTAAACAAACCCTTGCCATGTGACTACCATGTAGCATCTGTCATACTCAATGTTTACATTCCATTGTGTGTGAACATATGTTCGTATACTTTCGCTACACCTAAAAATAAACATTGAAATGTGACTTCTACTTTTATACTTGTCAAATGTGTTGTTTACTGTTTACAGCTTTTCAGATAATTCTGTCATTTTCCAAAAACCCTTCCGTATGAATATTCCCAGTTTAGGCCTCTAACATTATTTAGGTCAGCTTTATGACGTTTTGAAAATCCCTGAATTGAAGACAGTTTATACGGTTATTTTACATTAACATATTTGTTTTCCACGACGTAGCTCAATACATGTAATGCACATTAGCATTTTGTCGCGACTGTGTTTAACACTGTTACAACTGCGAGGTAAAGGGCTGTACTAATTATTATTTTGTTATTGATATGTGTTGGGTCATTTCTCTAAAAGGACGGCTTCAGTTGGAATAAATATTAAAACGAAGTAACAACCAGTGAAAAAGACACATTAAATTCAAGAACGCAACTCGTGTTTCTCATTTTTGTCATGCAAACTTTAAAAGATAGCGGTGAACATGCACACAAATAAGCCTACGATAACGTTTATTCCGTTCATATTTCTGTGTATTGCTATTTACTGTTTATTAGGTTTATTGAAATTTATCGGACTGGGCTTAGTATTTTTCTTCTGGGATTGTGGCAAATTACGTTACACGACTGTGTTTCAAACCCCTTAGGGCAAAGGTACAACTTGTGATAAATAAACAGACGTGGATGTAAATAAATAAATTCGTCATAAAAAACAGTTCACAGTTAAAATGTATAAATAGTGCTAATCATATATTTGAAATCATTGTCGGTTGGCAATTGTTTTTACAAACAAATTTATGGGAGCTGCGGGTCACGGTATCACGACACACGTGTCGTTTCGATGGCATATGAAGGTCGGCGGCGGTTTGAACTCACGCACACACAGGGCCAGCGTATCGACCACGATGCACAAAGGCACGCCATTTCACAGACGCAAATGATTAACGAAACACACGTCACAGTATATTTATTACAGCCGTGGAAACACAGATATATCACAACATCGTAACTTGCCTACGTAGGTTTAATAAACACAGCGTCTACAAACGTGATGTATTAATTTGAAGTATTTTTCGAAGTAAGAATAATTTACGATCCGTTTGACAAAAAGCAACACGAAATGTCATGGCTCGCCACGTCCGCCAACTTCGCTAGGTAAATTTCAAATTCAAAAATCATTATTTTGCTGTAATAGTTATAAAATATGCTACAATTGAAAACATGTATAATTTTGTTACTTACTAGCAAAGTTAAATTTCCCCGAGTGTGAAAGAGACGAAGAAAGAGAAAGAGTGCGACAAGCCTCGCCAGTAGACAAATTTTCAGTTGCTTTCTCGCTCGATAAAACAATACCTTACCATTACGGCCTACTCACGATATTTTCCACTGATATTTTAAACTGTAAAAATGAAATATATTGCCATCGGGGCTACTTAAATATTTAAATATTTCGATAGGCACCGTTTAATTTACAGACAGTATTCTAAAACACGATGTTAAAATATTATTTTAACTGTGAACTATTTCTTACCGATCGTTGCCAACACGTCGCTGCACTCACTGTTGTTAATTCATATTTAAAAAAGAAATAAATATTACAAGTTATAGAAGACATTAAGGTAAAGGTTCATTTATTCAATAATACAGTACTCTAAAGTTAACCACGGTGTTATATAGTTGTGGAATATAGGTTATTGAACAAACAGGTGACATGTTATGCCTAGAATGTTTTTTCAAAGGTTGGTTTTCATAGTCGCTTCCAATCGGGAATGGACTATAGTGTGATATGTAATAGTTCAAACTTGCTTGCGGATCGCAAGAACCAATACAACGCTGTTATTTTTTTTTTCTGTTAAACGCAATTGTAAACAAGTGTTTTATTATTAAATAGAATATCTGCATAATGTAATAGTTCCGTCTGAGAATCAGAGTAAAACGTTCTCAACTGTATTCTGTCTCATACAAATCGGAGAAAGGGAGAAATCAGCACACATACGTTATATTTATATGCTAAGCGAAGACTTCTGGCTCGTTAATGAAGATTAAGTAGATGAGTGAGTGAAGAGATTTGGGAGGCTTGGAACAATGAGTTTCGGAGAGCCGAGTTAATTAAGAGTGATTTTGTTACTGACACGAAGGTGATGTTAGAAGATTTAATAATGTTTCATCATGTACTCTGTTAATAATACGCACGTAATACGTGTGTCTGCAAAATTAATTAGCTAACATAACTACAAGCCAATTGAGACTAGTTAAAGCAGTGTAAAAATGCCTTGTTGAAGGATCGAAATTGGCCCTGTTACGTACCGAAATATGTTTCAAATTCGTAACATTTCAAGCAAAAACATGATAGTTAATATCCGAGAATGGAAAGAACTTGCATAAAATAATTACTTAGAGGTCCACTTGCAGGTTACTTTACACCTAAACGAGAAATTGCTTAGTCACTGTTTTACAAGGTGAAGAACAGTATTAGGTAAGAGCATGTGGGCAACGTATACAAGACACGTGTTTACAGTGATGAACAGTTTAGGTAAGAGCATGTGGGCAACGTATACAAGACACGTGTTTACAGTATGAACAGTTTAGGTAAGAGCATGTGGGCAACGTAACAAGACACGTGTTTACAGTGATGAACAGTTTAGGTAGAGCATTGGCAACGATACAGACACGTGTTTACAGTGATGAACAGTTTAGGTAAGAGCATGTGGGCAACGTATACAAGACACGTGTTTACAGTGATGAACAGTTTAGGTAAGAGCATGTGGGCAACGTATACAAGACACGTGTTTACAGTGATGAACAGTTTAGGTAAGAGCATGTGGGCAACCGTTATACAGGGCAATAACAGTTTAGGTAAGAATGGCCCACGTACTGTGACGGTAACGATGTAACTATACGACAGTATACAGACACGTGTTTACAGTGATGAACAGTTTAGGTAAGAGCATGTGGGCAACGTATACAAGACACGTGTTTACAGGATGAACAGTTTAGGTAAGAGCATGTGGGCAACGTATAAACGTACATAGACACGTTTAGTATGTACTCCAGTAATGATGAACAGTTTAGGTAAGAGCATGTGGGCAACGTATACAAGACACGTGTTTACAGTGATGAACAGTTTAGGTAAGAGCATGTGGGCAACGTATACAAGACACGTGTTTACAGTCATGAACAGTTTAGGTAAGAGCATGTGGCCAACGTATACAAGACACGTGTTTACAGTGATGAACAGTTTAGGTAAGAGCATGTGGGCAACGTATACAAGACACGTGTTTACAGTAATGAACAGTTTAGTAAGAGCATGTGGGCAACGTATACAAGACACGTGTTTACAGTGATGAACAGTTTAGGTAAGAGCATGTGGGCAACGTATACAAGACACGTGTTTACAGTGATGAACAGTTTAGGTAAGAGCATGTGGGCAACGTATACAAGACACGTGTTTACAGTGACGAACAGTTTAGGTAAGAGCATGTGGGCAACGTATACAAGACACGTGTTTACAGTCATGAACAGTTTAGGTAAAGAGCATGTGAGCAACGTATACAAGACACGTGTTTACAGTGATGAACAGTTTAGGTAAGAGCATGTGGGCAACGTATACAAGACACGATACAAGACACTGTTTACAGTGATGAACAGTTTAGGAAGAGCATGTGGGCAACGTATACAAGACACGTGTTTACAGTGATGAACAGTTTAGGTAAGAGCATGTGGGCAACGTATACAAGACACGTGTTTACAGTGATGAACAGTTTAGGTAAGAGCATGTGGGCAACGTATACAAGACACGTGTTTACAGTGACGAACAGTTTAGGTAAGAGCATGTGGGCAACGTATACAAGAACACCGTGTTTACAGTGATGAACAGTTTAGGTAAGAGCATGTGGGCAACGTATACAAGACACGTATACAAGACACGTGTTTACAGTGATCAACAGTTTAGGTAAGAGTATGTGGGCAACGTATACAAGACACGTGTTTACAGTGATGAACAGTTTAGTAAGAGCATGTGGGCAACGTATACAAGACACGTGTTTACAGTCATGAACAGTTTAGGTAAGAGCATGTGGCCAACGTATACAAGACACGTGTTTACAGTGATGAACAGTTTAGGTAAGAGCATGTGGGCAACGTATACAAGACACGTGTTTACAGTGATGAACAGTTTAGGTAAGAGCATGTGGGCAACGTATATAAGACACGTGTTTACAGTGATGAACAGTTTAGGTAAGAGCATGTGGGCAACGTATACAAGACACGTGTTTACAGTAATGAACAGTTTAGGTAAGAGCATGTGGGCAACGTATACAAGACACGTATACAAGACACGTGTTTACAGTGATGAACAGTTTAGGTAAGAGCATGTGGGCAACGTATACAAGACACGTGTTTACAGTAATGAACAGTTTAGGTAAGAGCATGTGGGCAACGTATACAAGACACGTGTTTACAGTGATGAACAGTTTGGCTAAGAGCATGTGGGCAACGTATACAAGACACGTGTTTACAGTAATGAACAGTTTAGGTAAGAGCATGTGGGCAACGTATACAAGACACGTGTTTACAGTCATGAACAGTTTAGGTAAGAGCATGTGGGCAACGTATACAAGACACGTGTTTACAGTCATGAACAGTTTAGGTAAGAGCATGTGGGCAACGTATACAAGACACGTGTTTACAGTGATGAACAGTTTAGGTAAGAGCATGTGGGCAACGTATACAAGACACGTATACAAGACACGTGTTTACAGTGATGAACAGTTTAGGGAAGAGCATGTGGGCAACGTATACAAGACACGTGTTTACAGTGATGAACAGTTTAGGTAAGAGCATGTGGGCAACGTATACAAGACACGTGTTTACAGTGATGAACAATTTAGGTAAGAGCATGTGGGCAACGTATACAAGACACGTGTTTACAGTGATGAACAGTTTAGGTAAGAGCATGTGGGCAACGTATACAAGACACGTGTTTACAGTGATGAACAGTTTAGGTAAGAGCATGTGGGCAACGTTTACAAGACACGTGTTTACAGTGACGAACAGTTTAGGTAAGAGCATGTGGGCAACGTATACAAGACACGTGTTTACAGTGACGAACAGTTTAGGTAAGAGCATGTGGGCAACGTATACAAGACACGTGTTTACACAGTGATGAACAGTTTAGGTAAGAGCATGTGGGCAACGTATACAAGACACGTATACAAGACACGTGTTTACAGTGATGAACAGTTTAGGTAAGAGCATGTGGGCAACGTATACAAGACACGTGTATACGGACTTTCAAGTGATCGTAATTAAATTCTTCCTTCGAACAAAAATGTCTAAATACATTTTTTGCGAGACAACTTGTTTGACATTTGTGTAAGCGATGTGTGACAGAAATACACGCCTGAAAAACTACATCTATCTCGCCGCCTACCGTGAAAGATGTATTAACACAATGCATACTCCGACAACCAACCATTATACAGAAAGTTTTACTTACACCGGACTGCAGTCTGTGATTAGCGCCAGCAATGCAACAGCGAGGGAATTCATACTCGAGGCAGTTAGTTACTCAAGCTCCTGTGAGTTGATACGTTTTTATACTGAGTGACAAGGGCGCGACATAGTTTCAAGTCCAGAATGAATTGGTTAGGTTTTTTTTTTTACTCCAGACACCAGATAATGTTACACCAGCTACGTATCTTCTTTAGAGACGTCATACCTCCATTCAAAAGAGTAGCAGAAAATATACACTTTTATGAGAAAAACAAAGAACATGTCGTAAGGTGAACGGAAAATTCTTCGAAGATATCGACGAGTTGTTACTGTTACATGTGGTTGATACTTGTTTCCTGGGACTAGTACGTGGAACACAGGCTACAGAAAAGTGAAACGATATCGCACATTGATGAAGAATAATAATATTTCCAAGTAACATCGGAAAACGAGGAAGAACCCCACAGTAATAACAAAATGGAAGAGCTTGATTGTACTTTATTCAAGGGTAAGTGAGTGACAATCGAAATGTCGAGAGTTCACCTGCTCTTACAAACTACACACACTTGAGACAGGTAGAATTTTGAACAACAGCCAATTCTGTATCACTGTGTACTGTTATTTTTATTCGATTACAGCGCACTTAACACATTTTTTTTCCCCCGTGAAAACATTTTGACATCATCTAGTGCTGAGAAACTAACAACTCAGTCTGTCAAGAGAAAACGGTAAATTAGTTATTATTAAATGTTTTGATTCTGTTATATTGGTGGATACTGGAGTATTTATAAACGTGATCATTGGCATTTACCAAGTTAGAAAAGGTACTTTTTGTTTAAAAGTATAATTGATAAAGATACTAGCATCACAGCTACTTTGTGAACGAACCGACCTAAAAGGACGGAACACCCTGAGATACAGCATGAAAGTTTTAGGAGCCCAACTGAATAACACACGAAAGGGCTTCTACAGAACGCCCCAGATACCAAGTTCCAAACCTTATTCGTCACCATTTGCAGCAGAAATTCATTTCCAGCAGTGAACATGTGGACTGTAAACAATTGTCCCAGATAGCATGTAAGCTTGCTGCAGACTTGCAATTTGACTTGATTTTGCCTTGTCGAGCAGCTTGCAAATGCTTTTCATAGATGTAGTGATATTAATGGAAGTGTTACTGACTGAGTGATTTCCTCCCCTCCCCCCCCCCCCCCAAATTGTGGACTCCCTAAGGCGGTGTCAGGCACGCAGGGTCGGGCTTGCATTACGTAATTGGCAACCTTAGGAATGACAATGCTAGACCATTTTTGTTTCTCTGTAAGAACAATATGGTAGAGGTAATCTTTTTACATAAGTTACTTTGTAGCGCATTGTATTAATTTACAAGAATTTTTTATATTTAAAAAACTAGGCAATTACAAGTTTTTAGTCTGACAACTACATCGCTTTGTGTATACTCTCTCAGTCTATGTACCGTTATTAATCTTGCACTATCCTTGCCATATTTATGTACATTAAATATCTATATTTATATCAGGTGATAGGTATCTCTGTATTGCCAGAGTATGAAAAAGTTTCGTCAAATGTAATACTATTATGGTTACCCATATTATAATACAGTTTTTAGAAACCTTGCACAGTTCTGTACACATACATATGCTGTGGTTCATTTACTACCATGGTAATGGTTATTACTAGCGACGGGACATCTCAAATTGTACAAATAGTTTACAATAACAAGTTAACACTGATATGCAAACGAGATTCAATTATTCACTACTACTAAAATGGGTTGTGCCAGCACCTGACTTAGTTGGCAGCCACAATTGTTATCGTGTTGGTACAACAGGGTGGGGAAGATTGCGCTCAACTCTGCTTTGAAATTATAGCCCCCTTAGAAATTGAAAAATTTAAATATTAAACCCGGAGTCGAACACGTTAGGTTGGGAATGTAGGTAGAGCGCACTTAAATAACACAACAGTCGACAATAACTCCGTGATTTCATATCAGTCTTGAGAAGTTTAGATATTATCATTGTATGTATTGTAACATACAACTTTACGTATACATATGAGCCTTTGCCGCTTACAATGTGGTGTTATACTACATAATTACGCTTAAGTGACATTTATATTGACAGACCTATTTGAAAGTTCTGAGTTTATACATTTGCGAGCTTATCCTAATGTAATAGTTGTAGGAACAGAAGATACTCATATTATTGGGGCCCCGAGCTCAGTTACGGCGATTCTCGACGCACGACTTGAATTTGCTGTCTAGCGCAACCTGGTGAACGAAAAAGGTACTAGAGTAAGCTGAGTGCGTGTCTGCTGCACTCTACAGTTTTTGTGCTGCACTAGTGTGCACGTCGTTGCAAAATTGTTCTCAGAGCTTTTAACTCTACCATCTAGGTAGTGCTGTGTCATGCAATTTACTGATGCACTAAACGCTTTGAGTGTGTCCTGCCGGAAATCTGTTCCGTGATACCAAAATAATATCTGTAGATATGTATGAACAAGACTCCCGCATGTGGCACATGTGAAAGACTAGTATTAACTAATTTTATGTGCCTCTTTCATTTAAAAATAACCACCTAGGCGCCTTGAAGTGCATATGCGGTAAATTCTGATGCCATATGTGCACACACTTTATACGTCATATCTATCTTTGAGCACAGTAAAGTATTATCCGTTAAGAATGACATGAAAGTTTCCTCGCTTTCAGCATTACAAAGTGGAAGAGTCCACTGCTATCACTAAGCTGCCTACCTTTGTGTAAAACTGCCGGAAATTTACGACTGTGCCGCTTGTGCCATGTTGTTAATCAATATTGCAATGTTAATCAGCTTGTAGTATATACCTTCTAACGCTATCGTTAGAATGATAATAGTCGAAAAGCTGACATTACATGCTGGGTTATATGCTTCCATTTGCAATTTTTTTATTTGTAACTTTTGTAATAACTCAGATATAAGATCATTATTGAAGGATGAGCCCTGATTAGTTAAAATTGATTTGGGACACCCATAATGTAGAATGAGATCATTGATAAAATTTGCACAAGTCTTAGTGTCTATTGTTTTTTCCGTTTTGGCGACCACGTACCGCATGAAAAACTCTGTCATCACTAGGATGTATTTATTTCCGGATGCCGCTGTTTGCAATGGGCCATTGGCATCGAGGCCGCAAGAATGGAATAAGGGAGGGGCTTCGATAGGGGTCATAAGGCCTATGGGTTTCTGGTTACTGTGTTTGGCCTTCTAGCAAGTAGGGCAGTTTTTGATACAGTTTGTAACGTCCTTGGCCATAGTGTCCCAATGGTATTGGTTTTAATTTTCTGTAACTTTTTTAACTAGCCAAAATGCCTTCTGCCTAATAACGCGTCGTGGTGGGCCGTAATAGTTTCTGGTACGTAGTACTGTGGTACTTAAATTCAACATTTTTCCCCGTTGGGAGTGTGAACTTTATAATATATTTCACAGTTTCCGGTGATGCCATACCGTCTTGCTAGTCATATATATTTTGAATTCGCATTTTGTGGATCTGTGAGGGCGGTTTTGAGTTGTGTGATGTGAGGGTCATTTGTGTATTCTGCTAAAAAAAACGACCATGATTGTACTTGTGTAATGGGTGCCAGGAATAAGTGTATGTCATCTTCGGCATTGATATGTTCCTGGTCGTGAATGTAAATGGGGAGGTATTGCGGTTTGGAATTCGTTATAGAAACGACAGTTTTGCAATTTTAATGGGGATCAATACAAGTTGATTTAATTTTATTTGCATGTCCTTCCATCATGATTTCAATGTTTACTTGATATATGGCAGTCGTGATTATAGCAATTACTTCTAGGTGTAAATGTTCCTAATTTATGATTATCTTTGCTATGTGGGCTTTGTCGGTTGTAGCGATATCTGGTTTGATTAGATTATTTATCTCATGCCAATTATTGGTGACGATTTAGCTATGTTTTGTTTGACTTTGTCGTCCTTGTGTAGATTTTGTAACTATATTTCCGCGAGAGCTTTATAAAAGGAAATACAGTTAGTATATTCTTTCTTCATGGGGTAATATTGATTCTCTACTTGAATATGTGTTAACTCAGCCTTTCCTGTCGTAGGAATTCGACTCCTAGCATCCTCTAATGTGTTTAATTTCCCTTTAACTATCTTTAGTTCGAATTCGTACTCTGTTAGCGCTGTTGCTAATTTTTGAATTTGTGCATTGTGTTCGGCCATTGTCTTTAAATACCGAAGGCTGGTGTGGTCTGTCTCAATTGTGAATTTTCGCCCATATAAGTATTGTTTGAAGTATATAACAAAGTATTTAATGGCAGACAGCTAACGTTCCATTGCCGACCATTTCTTTTCATTCAACGAGAGTTTCTTCAATGCGAACGCGATGTTACTGAGGTATTTACTGCCTGGTATTTCTTGCATAAGGATGGTGCCTATAGCTGTCTTAGGCACATCGCAGGCTAGTATTGTATGTCGGTTTTCCTGAAATTTTGCTAGTATGAGCGGGTTTAGTAAGGCTGTTTTAAAATTTTCGAGAGCTATCTGGTGTTCTTCATTCCATTGTAATGGAGTTGACTCTTTAATTAGGTCTGTAAGGGGTTCGGCTGGTTTGGCATAGTTGGGTATATACCTTCGTAAGTACGACATTAATCCCAAAAATGTATGTAACTGTTTAAGATTCTTTGGGGGTGCCAGTTGTTTATTTGCTTCGATTTTATCGGGGTCCATGCAAATCCCTTCTGGTGTCATATAGTGCCCTAGAATTTTAATTTCTTGTTGCACGAAGTGACATTTCTTGGCGTTAAATTTAGCATTGTATTTACATAATCTGTCCATCACTTTTCTAATGTTGTCTAAGTATTCTTGAAAGGTATTTGCTATAATAAAGATGTCATCAATATATGCTACTGATGTGTTCCATCTTAGGGGCCCGAGCATGATGTCAACAAAATCTTGAAAATAATTTGAGCGTGTGGCCAACCCCATAGGACTTCAGACATACTCATATAAACCTACACCATCCACGTTAAAAATCAAGTTTTTCTCTCCTTGCTTCCTGATTGGGAAAACGTAAAAACCACTAAACATATTTATGAAAGAAATATACTTGGAATTTTGCAGTGTATTGATTATATCTTCAGTTCTGGGGATAAGGTGTTAAACTTTTTTTAGATGTTGAATAAGTAGCCTAAAGTCCATTAAAAAACTTATACCGCCTTGGTGTTTCTTTATTACTAGGCTTGGCATGGAGTAAGGTGATTCGGAAGGAGTGATCTGTGCGTCAAGCATCAGCTGGATCTGTTCGAGTACTTGTTTGCGTGGTTATGGATTTATTCTGTAAAGTCTGGTATGAATAGGTTTGTTATTTGTTAATTCTAATTTAACTTCATAATCTTTTGTTTCTGTTAGTTCAGCAGTGTTGCTTGCAAAACGATATTTGTATGTATCTAGTAATTCTCTTATTTGTTCTTTCATGTGTGAGGGCAAGTTTTAATTTATGCTACCTGCAGGAGTAGTATCCTTTGGGTTGTCTAAAGATCCAATTTTGTTAATACAAAATTCGATGCAATTGCTTGTTTCACAATACAGTTGATTAGTGTTTATGGATATTTTAATGAATCTTTTATTGTAATAAGAGTGTATGTACATTACATCTTTGGTGAGTTCTGGCACTATGTTATATCTTTTAATAAAATCTACTGTCTAATTTTAAATTATCAATTAATAGGAAGTCTTATTGAAATTGTACCCCACTATATTAATGTTTAAATTGATTTTGTATTTAGGTAGATCGATGTCTGTTGTAGCCCCCACTAATGTAAACTATTTCATAACTGGTTGCCGGTTATGTTTGTTTACCAGAGTTGTGGCTGTACAGGAATGCGAGCATCCTGTCTCTAGCAACGCGTTATATGACCTGCCCACGAGCCGGACAAGGACGTGCGGCATTGACGTTTGCACATATCTTGCGCAATATTCGTCCTTGCTGGTCAGCAGGGTTTGTATGTTAGTGTTTTGGAAAACAGATCTGTGGCTCATTTTCACCTTTTCATCATCACCACTGTTTTCCGAATTTGTGTTATTGCTGGCATGTTGTATGTTGTTACTAATTGTTGTCGAAATGTGTATTTTTAATTCTGCTAAGCCGAAACATCTTTTGAAATTTTTAAATCTTGCATTTATATTTGTGTTGAAATTCTGTGTTTGATTCGGAAAAAGCAGGCATTCCATGGCTCGATGACCCTGGTAAAAACACAAGGCGCACATCATGGCTGCCAGCGACTGCGGTCTGATCAAGGCAGCGCATGTGCTGATGTCATAATCATGCTAACGTGCACATTCCATGGGCCCGACCTCGGCTTGCCCCGTGTCCGTGCTATCTACTTTCTTGGCTTTCACAGGCACCTGTTTGTTCCGTTACCTGCATTTTGGTTCCTTGAAGGTGATACCTGACGATCTAGTGTCATTAGTATCTCATTTGGCAATCTTTTTAGTTGTTTGAATTTTGTGTCCCTGAGAATGTTGAAAATTTACTGGTTGTGAGTTGAAATTGGCAATTTCCCCACATGACCATGTTGCTATCCTCTTACTAAAGAGTGCCTTACAGGCATTAATGACATGTCTTTTCTTTACTTCTGGTTTCAAATTTTCCCTAGCATTACTATATTTGCTGCTCTCGTCAATGTTTTTCTAGTTAAGATTGTATGACTTCTGCAATTTATTTGGGAGAGTCTGTTTCTGCTGTGGTGCAATTTTGTGCTATTTCCTGTTATGGTACTAAAGGGCCCTGCCTGTCTATAATTGTGATTGTTTGTTTGGTGCACCTTACATCCTAATTTGTCTGCAGGGGTGATACTTATTGCCCCCTCCTGGCGAAGAGTTTTTTGTTCATTATGTTTAGGTTTTGAATAGTACTTTGTTCTTGTTTGGTTATGACTTTGGGAATTATTTTTTGTGGGGGATATGCCCGGAAGTTGTTTGTTTTCTGAAAGCTACCGTTTTTATGCAGTCTTTTGTTGTTTTGTTGGCGGTTGTAAAACTTTGGTGTGGTTTGCACACATACTTTAACAATGATCACTGGTTGTTTGTTACTGTATTTTACACACTGAAGAGTCTGTGCATGTGCTGTCTTTGTTGATTTCTGTAGTTAAAGGGCTTTTGGTTCTGGAGGGTAAGGTTCACCATTTCCTCCTTTAATTTTACAATTTCAGCCTGTAATGAATCTGTCTCTGAGTTACTATGTTGCCCTATGATTGTTTGATTATACTGAAACAATCCTACCTCTACCTGTTGTATGTTCGTGGGGAGGTTATCAATTGTATCATTTTTGAAGCCTATGATTTTGTCCGTTATGGATAGGAGGAGTTTTCACCACACAATACTAATGAATTCCGTGCCTGTGAATGTGGGGTTGTATTTTTGCCTATAGAATAACAGATTTTCGATGTGCTTTTGCACACTCTCGTGCAGTTTTTGTTTTGTTGTATATAAGAGGTTTCTTAAATGTTCCTCATTTGCTGGTGTTAGAAAAGTTTTTCTCACTTTAGAAATGGTGTCATTGCAAGTGGCTTGGCCTGCACATGACTTTCTAAATAATTTTCCAATGTGTGCTGGGCTGAACCTGTGACTTAGTTTTTCAGTCTACGTAATTTCTCCGTATCATCCCAGTTTTTATTTCGACAGTGTGGTAGTACTGTTCTAGGAATTCTGACCATTTGTCCCTACCATCGCCCGAAAATTTATTCACAGTCATGGGATGTTGTACTGTCACGTTAATTGGTTGTATGTTAGCCATGTTGTTTTCTTGTGTTTGTAGTGGAGAAGCTAAAGGTGAATTCTGGTAAGTGTGTTCGATAGTGAATTCGTTTAAGTTTGAGTAGTCGTGTACTGTTGTTGTGTCGATTATTACTGGTGTTAAATAATATGTGTCCTGTTGTTCTATATTTTCATGTGAGGGTGGAGGCGTGGATGGTAGAAGGCCACCATGAGTGATTTTGCTAACGAAGCTATATGTCAGTTGTGTTGATGTTGTGACAAATTTTTCTGCTATATCAGAATTCTCTGTTAGTAATTTTTCTGCTGACGCAATGAGTTATTGAAATTTTTTTGTACTTGTTGTGTTTTGCTTTTGAAATTTCTTTTGTGTTTCTGTTAAGTCAATAGTGGCACATTTGAAAATATTCCTAGTGGTTTTGGCAAGAGAGGTGGTGGGTTTATTTGGCATGTAACGTGTTTGTAGATTACCTCTGTAACATGTATGATACAATACTCAACAATAAAGCAAGCTTTTTGCAGTCTACTTGTTACACATTTCCCACACATTTGTGGAAATTTGCAATAAGCAAAAGTTAAAATACGGTCCGAAAAGCAGATCCATATTTTAAGCATCCAATAATTTATTTAAGGCAAAGCACAAACTCTATTCTACAGAATAATCTGGGTAACTGTCCGGCCTGGTAGTGTTTCATAATGCAGCAGTTCTTGCTCTGTTGTGGCCGCAATAGTCTGCTGACTGATACAACATGCAGTGTCATGAATGAGTGCTTACAATTCTTTTCAAACATTTACTATGTCGGATACGTTGACCCGATCTACTCGAGGGAATTAAATCCTGAAGGCAGATGGACGGGGCTACACGTTTTTACGAATATCTCTACTTTATTTATGTAATTTAATTTAACGTTACTTTAAAGGGGGTGGTGTTAGAGCCGAGCGCCTCCACCATTTACTGTGACCTGTCCTGAAGATGAATCAGGCCATGCATTAATAAGGGGAAACAAGGGTAGTTCAAAGGATAAGCACTCAGATACAAAAGACTACTTTAATTAAAAGCTAATTTTACAATCATCCCTCAAATAGGAGTCACAGTCTACAACAGGATCTACAGCAATGCAGATACAAGTAGTAAATATATCTCAACAGATACGTTTCAAGGGGCACTGATGCCCTTAATCAAGCTCAAGATAGCATAACAATAATAAGGTGAACTATGCTGAGAGGGAACTTAAAGACGTAACAAGTCTGTGCCCTAGCGTGCCTCAAGTCGCCCTACCAGGGATTTTATAAATACCCTCTTTGCCATCGCAGATGCACAGCTCTCTCGATGGCGGGCTCTCGAGGATCGAAGGTGGACCAAGGGCTGCGGTAGCCTCTGGAAGTGGTAGTCAAGATGGCGCCCAAAGCCACCATCACTCCGAGTTTATATAGTAACTTCCTGACCTTGTGCCCAATTCCCTGGTATGTGTTATTTAAAACAAGGCTCGCTGATACTGAGCAACCCACACAGGAGCCAGCCACAGCATTGTGCAACAAAACATTCGGACAGCAGTTCAGTTCTCGTTATATTTCATTTCTATCCTTCCTTTATAGAATAATGATACGAAATGTCGCCACATGTACCAAGTGCGACCCCGCCCGACGAACTGGTGAAACTTCAAATGTCTTCGACTAAACCCTCATCACATTAGCTTCATCCGACGCGATACAGCTAACGGGGAAAGAATTGAAGTTGCCTGCCATCTTCCGAGTGATGTTTGAGAAAACACAAGTAAAGGCAGTTTTGGCTTTATTCTAAGAAGCTGTATGGTACCCCAAAACATATCTTGAAGGGTCAGGCTGCTAGCTATCTCCATCTCGACCTTATATTTTTGTGTCTAATTGCATTATTCGAGATGAGAAATATCGTACTAATGCCACCTATTCTCGACATCCTGAGTCAGAATTTCTTCACGACTGATTTTAAAGAAAGCAATACTCCACAAGTTTTTAAAAACAATGTTTACAAATGCAAGAAGCATAGCAAAAAATGGGATGTGGTTGTCTTGGGGACATGGCTGTTTGTTCTGCATGAATACGTCTATGTTGATGTGGTTGGATGCCTTGTTGTTTATTTAACATTCCCGGCACCACTTCAAATGCTCTTTCCAACCGTATACGATTTCTGTATGTCGACTTGGCTTTTTGACGAGTATTGGCCTACATAGTGTTAAGTTTTCTTAATTTTTTACATTAAACTCATGCAATTTCACCATAACCACGCCACACAAATGTTTTCATACACACAGTCGATTGATCTTGACGAGAGCTGTCGATTGAAACCTAAACGAGCATCGTAGTTCTCCTAGTCAATAGTTACACTCAGCGGAAGTTATGAGACGCGGCGAAACAAACTCGAAATTGTGCTTCCCCCTCTCACCACACACACACACACCAACCCAGCATCTTCCTTCTCCCACCCATACGCTATGCTTTGCAGTCCTCACTCAACGTAACATATTCTTTGATCCTTTGGCAATCGAGTGGTGTAATATAATTTTGAATGTAGACGATAGATTCGGAGTTGCAATGCCAAACTCTATCCCACGATTTAATTATCATCGGATTTTCTGGATTGCCTCCCACTATGGTTGCAAATTTAAAGACGTATTCACGTCAAAAATGTTACACAATATACTTTACTATCCGGCTTCTAGTTTCTTTCGGCTTATTTACAAACATAACAGTAGTTACTTTTCTATATGCTTGCTCCTAATTGGCTGTTTCCTTCACGTCACCAGCGACATCGCCTCCGCTGCAAGTCAGGCTTGTAGCTAGTGCTTGCGCTCTCATAGCGACCTGGCAATCGTCGCGAGCGATAGAATAACGATTGGCTGGTTCGGTGTGACGTCAGATCGCTCAGCATCTCATCGCGCCGGGTCGCGCTATTGTGAAGAGGGCTTAATGAGCAGTTTTGCCAAACTGTGTGGATTTCCACAAAATGTGCGGAATAACTGTTGGTGTAGGGATTTTTCTGTGGAATGAGTGACTTTGGATTTTGTATCGAATATTCACCTCCAAATGATATATTACAAAAAGTAGCTTTCTCGCATAATGTACTTGTGGTACTTTGAAATTGAGATTGCCAATATCTATTCTTAAATCCTCAAAATATTTTATTAGAGAAAATTGTCGCTCATTAATAGTACAACGTTGAAAACCAGCTCTAACAATTTTCTTAAAGGAACAAAATAAAATGATCATAAAATTTGCATTAACTGTAGATATTTGGGTATCTACAGTAACATTTTTTTAAATATAAAATTGTGTGTAATTATGGGCAATTTTTCATTCAGTAGTTAGGATCTATGTATAATATTGTTACAATTTCTCTCCCTCGAAATTCGGTGGGCTAAAGAGTTATATAAAATTTCCTAATTTTATTTAGATTAACTGCAAGCAAAGTTCACTCGACTCGACATCTCACAATAATTGATATCACTTACTGTTTACAATTAATAACTTTAATCGATACAATCTATAATTACCTCAACTAAATCAATGAAATTAAATAAATTATAATCATTCCCATAGACAGTGTATCAAAACATGTTCAATTATTTTATAAAGAATGTATCCATATTTTACAGTTCCAATATTTACAATAGAATTCATATTACATGTCCACTCAGCCCCAGCCCAGTTTAGCCCATGTCCCGACAGTCTGCAATGTTCTAGAGTTCTCTAAGCATGGCACATACAGTAGCCTTCACTCGTCGGGTTTCACACTCTCGTCCATTCATGACACAAATACCTCGTCCGCCGCCGCCTCGTAGTCTCCAGTCGTCGTCCGTCCTCTTCACCGATGCCCCAGTTACCGCACTCAGCCTGGACCACTGCAGTATTTATAGCATTGTAAGACATCATCCGGAAGTTTCGTTAATTCTCTAGTTGCGCCGAGTGTCCTAACTCCAGAATATTCTTGCGCCTTCTGTATGTTTTTCGGCTCCTTAGCAGAGGGAGGAGGATCGGCTGTGACGTCAGCCATGTCACGCCACTGTCAATCATTTCTGGGCTTCCCCAGGAAGGGAGAGGCACCGAGGCAGCGATCGCATCTGTCTGGAGGAGGGGAGGGACGAGGGAGGTCGTACCAGGCCGCTCTTAAGACATTTATGCTTCTCTTATAAGTTTCATTTTCATATTTCATAAAAGACAGAGAATATCTCTAAACCAGAAGTGAAAATGTATAAAGTATCATACATACATACATAAAACAGTTTAGGTGCTCATTTAATCTCAATTCGGGATATTTTACTAAATTTAAGGTGTTATGCTACTGAGCAGTAATCCGACAAGAATCTCATTCAGAAAGGCTTGGATTCGATTCCCGGTTCAGCCATTCTGATTTCGGTATTTGTTTGGTTTTCGAAATGAACCATAATCAGCAATAGTTGGTAATGTGGAGCCAATTCGTGTGCATTGTAACTATTATGCATTTTTTTTTTAATCAATTCAAATATTAAACTTAAGTGATAGCTGCAATTATTCATTTCTGTATTTTCATGGCTGTGATTGTTTTTCTAATTCTGGACCAATCACGTCATGCTCGCTTTACTGGGATATGTCAACTTCATATATTCAATCTGTCTACTTTAAAGGCTTCCTATTAGATAGTGCAAATCTTCCTATTGTGTAGTAGCCAGGTAGCACAAACGATGTGGTGCCTTCCAGCACTGCCGCCCAGCCAGCAGCACCACATCAGGCACCTATTCCGCAAGAGGCACCGTGGCAGAAATGTCAATGGATGCATCCCCCCCCCCCCCAACATCGTCAGCACCAGGTGAAAACCCAGGATCCCCTGCTGCTTCGTCGATGGCATCAGGACGATTGCCGTAGGTGTCAACCATTGGCAAGGGGTGGCTGTCGGAAGCACTGCTGCAGCAGGAGCACCACCACCAACAGAGAGGTCATGTCCAGGTGGTCAACCCCCTCTGTTCCTGCCTGTCCGAGTCGCTACAGCAGCTCCAGTACGAGTAGTGATGGTGGCAGCGACTGCTGTGAGGTGCCCAGCTCGCCCCTCCTCGGCCAGTCACAGAGGAAACGTCAACTGGTATGGGCATGTCGCACAGCCAACACAGCTCCAGCCAGTATGCGCCCTCTACGAGTGCAGTGGTGTGTAGATTGGGGTGTCAGGAGCAGGGCACATCGGGACGACATCAGACTGTCATCTGATGTCCGACACGACCCATGATGCAGCAAGGTCGCCATCATGGGTCGTCGGGGCACCTGGTGCGGCATCGTCGACGAAATCATCAGGTGACAGTCGGATGTCGTCCCGATGTGCCCATATGGTCTTTCTCCCAAGACGGTCTAAGTAAGTAATGGGTCCGATTCTCTAAATTACTTTGTGCGGCCCTCTCCAGTGAAGCCCGTGCAGAAGTCCTTGTGGGCAGCATACTGAGGGTTCGTACAGACATATACTTGCTGGCCTGCATGTAGCCATGGTGGTGGCAATGTGGTGAAGGTGCAACCATCCCTCGGTGTAGCCACACTGATGCTCTTGCACCTCCTGGTACTCCCTTCGCCATCTCTCACACTGGTCATCACTACTAGCTCAGTCGGCACTTTCCCGTACACACCAGCAGTTGAGTTCACCCTCCAGGGTGAGGTTGTGACCCAGTGGCACATCGACAGATGACTTGCCGGTTTTGACATTTACGTACCAACAGAGGGTGAAGAGATCAGCAGGCAGGTGGTCGGCCCACGTCCTGTGCTGGTCACCCACACAGGGCCACAGCTGTATCTTCAACTCTGGGATGCGGCGCTCTGTGGGGATTGCTCGTGGGTGGCACACCACCATCTTCAAGTGACGTACTTCCCACCAGGTACACAGTTTCCTTCACTTCTTATCGGTAAACTGGGACCCATTGTTGGTGAGTAGATTATTTGGGTGTCCCCACCTGGGGAAAGGATCCATTCTCAGGACTAGTACAATGTTTGTAGCTCGATCGTTGCTGGGTGTGTACACTTCTACCCACCTGGAAAAGCTGTCAGCCACAATGATAAATCACTTAACCCCTCTGGACCTAGGGTAATGCCCCATGATGTCCATACACATTGTTTCTGCCAGTTTGGTGGGTAGTCGGGGCTGTTGTTGTTGCACACCATCAGCTCGCCTGGCTTTAAACAGGATGCATTTAGTGCAATTTTGCACATATTGACATGTATGCCTGGTGAGTCTGGGAGAGCAAAGATTCTCCATGATATTGCCGATAGTTTGGACTGTCCCCAGATGCCCTGTCACGCTGCTGTTATGAGAATGTGCTAGCACTTGATCTCTCACACTGAGGGATACAAACAATCTCCGCACCTGGTGGTCATTGGGGGAACAAATTTCTAGCCAGCCATTGATAAATCGTAAACACACCACTACTTGTTGTACACTCTGGTCCTTTTATGCTAGCATTATTCCACATTCCTCCTGTGTGTACTCTACTTCCCAGTACAGCTCGCGCAATGTGACATTGTTGTTGACAATGTCAATTTACTGCAAGCCTAACTCGTGTAGTGGTTCCTGCATTACTGGTCGTAATAATTCGTCCCACTCTGCATCATTGTGTACTACAATGTCGGTGCAAATCTGCCAGCTGGTTTACACTGACCGGCACATATTCCACGACTATGTCGTATGCCTGGAAGAGCAGTGCCCACTGGGTCAGCTTGTTACGCCCCTCGAGCATGTTGGGAAGCCAGACCAAACAGCAGTTGTCAGTACAGAGTGTAAACCATTGGTACACCAGGTACTTTCAATACATCTCAATGGCCCATACCATGGCCAAACATTCCCACTCATTGACGTCGTACCTCTGCTCGATCCGTCCAAACTTGACAATGGCATAGGCGATGACATGACGTTCGCCATTGTTACCACACTGGCAGAGTACAGCACTGAGTCCCTCCTGGCTGGCATTGGTTTGCAGATACAGATGTTTACAGAAACATGGCTTGATTTCTCTGAAGGAGTCATCAGGGGTTGTCCCACTGAAAACATCGCTGCATTGAGAGCAAGTCTGTCAGCGGCGTGGTGATGACGGTGTAGTCCTGAATATGGTCCTGCAGCCAGTTTATCAGGCCAAAAAACTTACTGAACTGTTTGCGCATACATGAAGGTGGGTACTCTTCAATCAGCCACAGTTGTTCGGTTATTGGGTAATTACATTTGTTGTCGATGATATGCCCCAGGAAATCGAGACTGATCTTCCCTAGGTTACACTTGGTGGTCGCCCATGTGAGACTATTCATGGCTAACCTCTAGAGCACAAGTGATCGGTGGTGGAGGTGCTCTCCCCAGCTTGACGACAATATCACCATGCCATCCACATAGGCGAGTATGAACTCCCCGATGAGGCCATTCAGCACTCTGACCATCATATCGTGGAAGGTGGAGGGGTTGCACTTCTGCTCAAACAGCATGGCACAAAACTGAAAACGTTGACCGTCGGGTGCTGTGAATGCTTTCCTGCCACAGTCCTACAGCTTGGCAGGAACTTGCGAATATCCACTCATAAGGTCGAGGGATGAAATGACATTGGCTTGTCCGAGTAAACTGAGTGTGTCCTTCAGGCAGATGTATGGCGGTAAAACGCTGTGCATCACCTGGTTTACTGATCGGAAATTAAGGCAGAACCTACATGTTACATCTTTTTTAGGTACTAGTGTTATTACAGAATTGTAATTACTGTTGGTGGGTTTTATAATGTCATAATTTAGCATATTCTATATCTGTTGCATAATTATGCATGCCTGATGTGGTAAATAGCTACACAGTGGTGCGTAGCTAGGCCCTTCCTTTACTAATGGAATTTCGTTTTGTACTACAGTAGTCCGATGCAGGTCGTCGTGAGTTGCAAAGACATCCTGGTGTTCGTCGAAAATCTGCTGAAAAGCTGTCTGGTGTTCGGGTCGAACATTGTTGTAGAAGTCCAATGAGGAAACAGCTAGTATTTGATCAGCTTGGTGCCAGTCAACATTGTACACTATGGGTCACTCTTTTAAACCAAAATTAATGTGTCGTGGCACAGGCTCTACTATTTTGTTTTACTGTGTTAACCCTGGTACGCCAAGAATAGCAATTTCCCTGATGTCTGGAGTAATTATTACAGTAGTGATCGTTTCTAAACCACACACTCGTACTGTCACTGTTGCCTGTCCTATTGTGGTGCTTTTATACTGATTGCGAGCTATTTGGAGTATGTGAATGACTGCAGTAACATATGTCGGATGCATAAAATGAGGTTGCAAATAACTATGGAGCATGGCTGCGCCTATTAATGTGTGGCAGTGATGACCATTAATGAACACAAAAATGTGGATGAACTGTGAATGACTCCTACTAACCTGTTTTACTAGTGCTTGTTGTGGTGTTAAGTTGGGAACTTTCTGCTGGAATGGGACGTCGGGAATGTCCAGCTCGTTTACACCAGCTTCCCATTTCCTGGGTTGCTGCTTGCACTGTTTGTTGTTGGTGAATTGATGAGAGTTATTTGGACACTCGTGCCAATGGTACATTTGGCCATCACAATAAGGACATGGAACTGGTGATGGTCGACTTCTGTCCCACTTGACATTCTTGTTGTTCGCCCTGTTTCTTTTGCCGCTCTTTACATTTGTTGATTTGTTTACATTAGTTCCTGCATCTCAATATTTGTTTCAGTGTTGGCCAAATGATGTGTATTTGTGGTTGTTTTGTCCAGTGTTCTGTCCCTTTTCACTGTCCGAGCATTGCTCATGGCTCCATCGTGTGGCACTCTGTTCATGTTCATGGCACATGTCGCACCAGCTTGAGTAGGATCATGGTGCACGTCATTTGACATGGGGGCTCTGGTCCAGGGCTGGAGGTATTGAAATCCATTATTACTGTTATCTCAGACAGGGGCGAAGTTGATGTGCCGGTACCAGCTCGATAGAGAAATGATTGTGGTCGTAGGCCGATGGCCTAAAGAGGGAGACCTGGAGCATCTGACTTTGTGATTGGTTGGTTGTGGTGCTCATGCGCTTACCCACGCAGTCAATGCACACATTATACCTACCATGAGACTGTTTGAGGCTGTCTCGCTCTCCTGTCTCATAGAACACTTACGGAGTTATCACAGTCACTTTGCATGCTTAAAGAGAACACATGGAGGCTCTAGGTATCTGGCAAGTAGGTGTTGCACCTTAAGTGTTCTTATGAACAATGAAGAACCAACTAAAAAATCAAATTTAAAATTACTTACTTCATACTCACTAACTTCACATAACAGGATGTGCTATGCAATATGAAACAGACTTGGCACTCATTATCCTGCCGATAGCCGAAAATGGATCAAATGGCATAAGCCATGAATGGTTTTATTTGAAAGAATCACTTCCCCATGAAGTGGAGAAAAGTAATGAGTCCGACCCTCGGTATTGATGAAACAAAGTTCCTGTATGCTACGTCTATTGCATGTTGAATGATTTACTGCCTAAATGCAACATACCAAAAGTGATGGTGGTGGAACAGACCTCCTGAACTACTGTCTCCTCCAAGTGCCAAGTTTAAGATGCCAACATGGTGGGGTATCCATGCAAAGCGCTCGCGCTGGCATCAAGTTAACACTAGATTAAATGAAATTAACACATTGAAGATCAATTACAATTTCTATATAATTACACTACTTAAATTAACATGTTGGTGACACCTTTGCTAACTGACAAGTGCCATGGTTGATTGCTCATAGTTAAATGATCAGGAGGTGTCACTGTATTTAAATGTTAAATTGGCATGTACAACGTTCCTCGCCCCTTCATACAGCCCGTTCGCAGCATCGCAGCTTCGACAAGGGCAGTGCAGTATCAGGTCATAATGTGTATTTGTTTTAGTTCATGGCCTTTTTAATTTTCAGTGTAGTGCAGATGTCACATGTGCGCAGCAAAGACCACTTGAGTTTGTTTGTTTACGTTTTGTGTTTATGTTGTGATTTCAGGGTAATGAGTATTTTCTTTTGGAGGGGTTTTTTATTAAATTATTCGAAGTGTTTTATTATTGTTCTGTTACGAGGTAAGTTTTGCATTCAAAGAATACACAGCTTATTTATTAATTAATAAATATGATGGTAATTATTTTTATGTTTGACAGTTGTGCTCACTAATAGAATTGTTGACAGTTGTAGTGTTTATGTTTCGTATGTTCCGTTTCCTGCACTGAAGTGCAGCAAGCTCCCATATATTAAGTATTAAAAAAGAATGTTGTGTATTTTTTCCATTACAGTGTTGACATTCATTAGGTAAACAAAGGCATCATGTGTCACTTTACTGACACTAGTTACACTCTAGTGTAATGCCATATCCAGTGCCATATTTTTTACATCATAGGAAAAGGAATTTATGACAATAAGGCATTATTATTTTTGAAAAATTTCCAGGGTGAAAATGAACATAACCCAAATGGCCAGTCAGGCCACATTGCCATGGCCAACATGATAGCATGACAGCTAAGCAAAAACACGCACATTTCAGGTTAAGGATGACAGGCTACAGGACAGCCAGGACGACGGGGTCATGAGGTCAGAAATTATTGTATTTTAAAAGTGATGTATTTTATTAGGTTCGTTATAAGTGCTTATGTCAATTAAGTGTTTATTTATATCGTTTTCAGGGCATCATTCGTATCACATATAATTCAGTCATATTATCTTTCTTTTCATCAGGTCACGCGGAAAGGTTTGGCGCCTGGCGGTGGCCCATCCGCACTGCCATCTTTAGTATTCTAGAGGTGTTCACATGGTGTAGACGTGCGATGCGGCTTCCCCGTGTCTTCATCATACTTGTTTATAATCATATAGTGGAAATAGTGTAATCTTTTAGTCTGGAATTGTAAGTTGTTTTTTCATTACCTGGGGAGAGCTCTACACCACTGTCTGTTTCGTTTGTACACGACCGGACCTTAACTTCTCATAAAAATTGTCATGTATGCTTCGTGCCATTTTTATCAGTGCTCACGCTCTCACGCATAACAGAGAATTGTTATTTATGTGCCTCCTACAGTGGTTCAAGTAATAAAATATGTGGTTGAATGGAATTCGCCATCTCTTATTTCTGGGGCGCCTAACAGATCACATAATATGTAATATTAACACGAACATAAAGAAGGTGTAGGATGGCCAAAACGATCCATTGGGAGTGAGTGGCACCTTAGGGGAAGCCAATAGCCCCTATTAGTACAGGCATAATGGGAATTTATCTGCATCAAGTCTAGAAGATCATGTAGAGTCAGTCTCCATAGATGGTGGAACATTGGGGTAAGCCATGCTAACGCCATTGGCCGAATGACCCCGCTGCAGTTTTCTGCTCACTGCATTGTAAGCTAGCGCCTATCTGAGCACATCTACTCAGCAATGTTCCAATCCTTATAACCTCACCATCCCCAATGGTCCAGATACCCTACAAGTCGTCAAATGAATATACCTAACTAGAGGCTTAGTCACGGCGGACCATCCACCACACCATCAAAATAATTATTAATATTGCTATGATAGGCAATCCTCTGAAAAAGAATTACTTTGGACACTAAAACATGCAATACATAATTAACCCTGATGTGTGCCATGTGTGCCTTAACCCCTAAGACAGTTTGTCTGACCGAGATATGTAATTTCACCGCAGCTGGGCTGTGCACTCTACGGACGAGCAGAGCGTGCGCCCAGTCGCCGGAGCGTAGTGCAAAGGCACGCTAGTACAGAATAGCCAGTGGCATCCATAGTAACGTAGAGACTCCATGCGGCAGATGAATGTGGGAACAGAATTGGCTTTTGAATGAACTTGTAAGCCCAGTGTCTATTCAAAAACTGTTGTGTTTTGTTATTTAAGGGTTTATTTCTTGTTGGGCTTATTTTGTTCTTTTGTAAAGTGTTAATGTGACATTATTTGTCTCATCGCATATCTGGTGTTATGTTCATTTCATTCATCAGTATTTATGTTGCAGGGTTATTTATGTGATTTTTAATAAGGACTTTTAATTGATATCATGATGCAAGATAGAGTAACGCAGGATGTAACAGAAAGTAGTGACACTCTGGTGCATGGTTCAGCCGAGGCCTGCCCATGCGTCAGGCGGGAAGTTGAAGTTAGTCAGCAAGGAGCATCGGACGAGGGTGGTGTGTGTGTCGTGAGCTCCAGCAGTTCCCACGCATGCCGGGCGGCATTTAACCTTTGGTATAGACACTTCACTGCAATACACTTTAATTAATTCTAGAACCTTTTTCTCAAGTAGCCACCTGGTAGGCCACCCTCCCTTTCCACGGGAATTGCATCGCCCGGGGAAGTTTAACAGGATCGAAATTTCTTATGTCGTAAGACGTTTATCAATGTAACCACAGTGGCTGGTCCTTGCCACCCTCCGTTTGTGTAACGTGCTCTCCTAGAGGGAACTTTTAGTATTTATCGAATAAATATGTCTGTGAACTGAAAGGTACATGATTTATTTCGATCGCTATATGCGTGTCAGGGGACAGACCCTAACAATAGCCGATCATACCATGTCTTACATTCTTAATTTATGCAAGTGTCAGTTTTAATCATTGTTCTGTGTCATATGGGCGAGTGGTTTGGCCCTAACAATCCACGTGTAGGGAGTCTGATTAAGCCGATTCAATACTTCAAAAATTTGCAATACCACGCAGTGATTAAGCCGCCCTAAGAGCCCCTTATTTATTAAAAAAGGAGGCCTCCATATCAGGTAAACAGCAATATCATCGCAGGAAAGTTTGGCTGGGTGATCTGCCTGTAGCACCCCAAGGTTACGAGGACTCAGTTTACAGCATCGTTGACGCCACCACAGCGACGCTTGGCACCTACCTTGTATATAATTCCGAACATCTATTTCCAAATTTTGTTCACCACTTTATAACTTCCCAATCAAGCCCTTTCCAAGCCACGACAGCCATGAAATTGATGAAGGTCGTGACGACGTGCGTCCACACAGCACCGAGGTTACTACACTACTCCCTTGGCATCCCTTCTCATTGGCCAACTCAGCCTTCACGACTAAGAAAACTTTTATATTTTATGTTATTACATAATTTTTAATGAATGATACAATAAAATGATTTCAAATGACAGAACATAATTGAAGAACACTTTCATTTCACCCTTAAAGCTCTAATAGTAAAAATAAAATAAATATCTGTTACACCACTAAGTGGTGGGTTAATGGTAATGTTACATCCTTACTGCGTTCACATCACACAGTTTCTGCTTGTGATTGCGGGCAAAATAAATTGTCCTGTTTGGAATCATGTATCACACTTCATTCATTTTAATAGTGTATTTTCAGTGTTCAATATTGAAGTTTTCATATTTGCAGTTTTCAAATACTTATATTAAAAGTTATGGTGGAAAATCCACATGGTCAATGTTTATGTTATGTTGCAGTCATTCACAACAACCTAAACTCACAATACTGGCCTGCCACTTGCATAATACTGCCCACTACTTTCTTCTTATATGTATTTAAACTTAATTATGAAATTAGCGATAGGCGCTTCTGATATTCGGACTGCAAAAATTACACCATAATTTATTATACACTGTGCCACTCCTACGAGTGTAAAGTGCTATCTGTGTAGCCTGAACCGAATGTGTGTTCTGCGCACGTCAAACATATTTGCACTATTTAACATTAAATCACTTAAATTATACACAAGACACTATAAACATAATCTGTGCCATGAATTATATTGACAGTAGTGAGTTACCATAATATTTATGCACGATGTGCATGTTGATGAATGTGTATGTTGCATTAGAAACAAGGAACATAAACAAGAATATATTTCAAAACACTATTCACACCAAAAAACAAACAATACACAATATTACCCTTTCCAAAAATAATCACATTTCCAACCTAGACACGGCATATGTAAAACCCTTTTATTTACATCTGGAACAGACACATCAAAAACAAACATAGCCGTTAAAATCACTCTGAACATTTGGCTTGTTGCACTAAAATGCACTCTGTGTTCTTACTGGCCTTTCACGACCTTAAACACTTTAATTACTCTGCTTTTTACACACACCATACTATCGCTGCATTGGTGCCCTTGGAGTGTACACTGCAATTGCGGGCACTGAGCGCATCAGCTCTCTCGGCGACAACTCACGCAGCCAATGAGTGTTGTTCGCATAGATGGGGAGAACGTCCTAGGGTGCTGGCTCTCGTCACACACGTACGACTAACTCGACCTACGCTGCATGCCGGCCAGTGATGGTGGACCGGCAGACCGCGCGCACTATTTTCTTACACATAAAAATATTCTTTAACATATCCACGATGCTCTCCTGACTGCAGCTATTACATAAACATTTACTCTGTACATAGAAACCTTTTAATGTTAACAAATCACTGTATGAAACGAAATGAAGTTGAAACACTTGAAAATTGTACATAACCAGAATTGATAAACAAGTAAACTAAAGCTCACGAGGGCATTTAAATGTGGTCAGACATCTTGCTTTACAATTGTGTGGATGGTTGTCTTTGAGTGTTTGATAAAAATTACCTTTTTCATATACGCCCGTTTCGTGGGGTCTCGATTAAAAACACGTGCATGCAAGCACACATGGTTTTCTTTTCACTCACACTTCCTTGCACTGCTCACAACGCAAGTGCTTCAATCGACAACACAGCCGCACTTGTGACTAGTTTCTTTTCAGTTGTAACTGCTGCAGTGCACTCCTCTACCGGTGTGCACGAGTGCCCGGTAGAATGCTGGTTGTTGCAGCGGCTGCCAGCAATGGCAGGCAAACTGGCTTTTGGGAAGTGGATGGTGTCACATACTTACGTGTGTTTTAAAACAATTTGGGTAAGGCTATTTCCTATCTTTTCTTGTAACAAACTATGGGATGCAGCACTATACTTTGGCCAGCACGCCCGCCGATGTCTTGTAGATTGAACTCTTGGAAGATATTGTTTAAAATGGCAATTTATGAGATATGCGATTTAGGTACACGGGAAAGCTACTTGCTTTTCCCGTCTGCCTGCATTAGTGTATGCTTGGTTGTTCTCGCCCCGACGTGCTCTGCATGCGATAAATAAGTTGCGGTGGTACAAATGGTCAGGGAAACACACATCAACTTGCTCTGAATGATGTGAAATTAGGGTGTTAATAATATGAACTGAAAAATAAATAAACACTGCAAATATTTTGTAGGGGAGTGTTATAGGTTTCTTATGTTAATGGAGTCTTTGCTTTGATAAATAATTTCACTTTAATTTGCCTACAAAATTGATAGGCGAGTCACCCATTATGCCGCCTCATTTTCCGGTGGGGCTTGGCTGGGAATACAATGAACTCGCACTACATGACACTCCCCTGCTCATGAAACACCCCACTCTACACTGTACTGCTGTAGTATAGGATGCATTTTGGCTTTAACTGTGTTGGGCGTGCAGAATGGTAAATGTTTTGGAGGACCAGGATGCCATCATGCATCAGACTTTAATTTTCAAATCTGTCAATTTCATGCCTTTACAGTGGACTTAAAAATTTTATTTAGCTTGTAAGCATTTTGTTTTTATTTAGAGCAGTGAAATTACCAACAGCAATTTCAATTGTGATTCTATGGCTATTTTCACTAATTTCTCTTTCGACAGAGCTAATGTTACTGGTCGACAGGAAAACATTTACAGCGGTCTCGGTGGTGGAACCTTGTCAGCAGTTTCAACAGTAGAAATAAATGGCGTCATCAAAGCCCGACGATTTTGTTGTGTCATTAGCAATGAATGTATTCTTTCCTATTATAGTAAGCTTAATAATATGGGCATTTAAATCAGGGGAAATAATTGAATATTAATCCATCCTTCTCTCTTTACATCCTCTGCAAATAACAGTAATAACTTATTTGTAATATTTATTGTTTACCACCGCCATGATTGATTGTCTGCAACTACTGAGTCTGCCCTCACTGGTTTCAGCAGGAAGTGTTATCGTGTTGTCTCCAACGCAGACGCCAAAATAACCCTCGTCAGTGACTCAACAGCAGCACTAGAAATAAAGGAACTTACATCCAGCATTCACAGCTGCTGACAGTTGAAGAAGGTTGGGAAACTAGATCCTTATAGTTTGGCAGCTAAAATTTTTTGTCACTTTGTTGGCGCTAGTGTCGCATGTGTACTGAATATTCTTTCCTTTTTACATTATAAAACTAAATAATTGCAGGAATATCAAATCAAATATAAAATAACTACCTAACTAATGCCAGTTGCACCATTGTAGTTCGAAACTCGATCCTAGAAGGATATAAGATTTTCACAGAAAACTGTGCATCTTTGGTTGCACGATTCGAGTATTATTCGCGTAGTTTAAAATTCTGTAAATTCGACCTCTTTGGAACACTGCGAACCTAGGCCATGTTACGTTCCCTGCACTGATGCGACGAACAGCATAGGCATCAGTTGGTGTTCTGTTACTCCATGCATTTAATGCAGGGGTGGGGAACAGAACAACAATGCTCTATTTTCGGCGTGTAATTTAAGCGTTTTGTTTTTGAATGGCAAGACATTTACATATACGGCGATGGTGAATCTGCTATCCTGTCGTACGATTGGTCAGGATAACTTGTTTACAAATGTCAACTATGTATACGGGGCATAATAAAATTAATGGAATATTAAATATGTAACAGCCACCACGAGTACATATTAACCTCAAATTCGAACACACAGCAGATTAACATGTCACAGATTGGCATCCCAACCTTTTTTATTTTCGCCAAGTTAGTTTGCTTGGCTTCTATTTACTTTATTTCAATGTAAAAAAGGAAACTGTGTTTGTAAAATGAAAAATAAGGGGAGAGGGTGGCTTTTTGATTATAGTTTTTCACGAGACATGTTTTGATTAGCAGTGGAAAAATTTTGCTCGTATGGAAATAACATACAGATGATTATAATTTCGAAAATTTTAACTACGATGAAAAAAAAACCAAATGCGATACATACGTCGTTCGTATTCGTACAGATGCAGCACACACACACGTTCTCTCTCTCTTTCTCTGGCCGAAGTTAACGTTACACTCGTTGAATTCACGATATAGGCAAAGAAACCAAAATTATTTACCCACTACAAAAGTGTTGAAAGTGCGTTCTTGTTAGGCCACGTGCATTTCTATAATTATAGTAACAGTTTAGAAATACATTATTTACAAAACATGTAAGTTTACTGTTAGTTAAATTCGCAACGTCTTTAAAACTTGTTTTCCTGTGTAAATCCTTACTAGTTTACTTCACTAAAACACGTTTGTTCGCCACTGGCATTATATTATTTATATGCAGAATATTTCAGTATAATCAACACTGCGCACTTTTCCTAAAACCAACAAACTTGCCCTTGGTCACTGTCTATGCTAACCTCCAATTACGCGCGTTTCTGGCATTTTCCCGCCACTGGGACGTCAGCGCATGACGCATTTGTCCTTTTTCCTCGTGCAGATTATGTGCGAGATTGGCCGAAAGTAGAATGACGTATGATGCGCCTGTGAAATTTATTCGGTATTACTTAGCTGCGCATATTTCGCATTGTGGAGGTAAAGGAACACTGCCTAAACCAAACACCCCATAAGAAAACTCGTTTTGTTTCTAACCTGAGTCGCATAATTCTTGTAATTATATCACTGTCCGTCGTATCATTTATATAATTTTTTTTTTTTCAACGTTTATAACAAAAGACTAAGCTCACTGTGTTCTATACTCCTTTATTGTAGTCGACTATTATCCTATTGTTATCGACCTTAAAGAAATAGTGGCTGAAATGTTGACTACACTGATTGTTTATGTTTACATTACCTTGTCATTTGATGTTGAAGGTTTGTCTGAAGTTGAAAATGATGTGCAGTTCTGCAAGACCGCTGAAGAGAAAAGGTCGTGAATTGAAGCAGTGATTTTGCAGAGTGGACTTCGATGATGACAGTGTTTCAGGACAATGATTCTTAGGAACACGCCAGTGTGCGAGAGGTCGGGCCATGTATTCGAGGTTAGGCCATAAGAGCTACTTCACGAAGATGACGTCCAAAGCTAACGTGATCGTGGTGAACCGCTACAAGGCGTTCTTCGTGGCGCTGTTCCTGTTCTTCGTGATCATCACGTTCATGATCTGCTTGCTTTCTGCGGGCGGGCGGGAGCTGGACGCGCGGGTGTACAGGCGCGTCGTCCTGGACCAGCTCGACGTCGTGCCGGAGGTGTTGGTACGCGGCGACGCCCCGGTCACGAGGACGCGCGACAACGCCACCTACTTCGACAGCTTCGACGTGTACCGGTGCGGGCGCGAGGGCGCCGACACAATGCTCGTGTACGTCTACCCGCTGCGCAAGTACGTGGATGAGCGACGCATCCCGCTGGGCGGGCAGATGTCGCGCGAGTTCCACCTCGTGCTGCAGGCGATCGCCGCGAGCCGATACTACACGCCCGACCCCGACAAGGCGTGCGTCTTCGTGCCATCCGTCGACACGCTGAACCAGAACCGCTTCCGCGTGCGGGAGACTTCGCAGGCGCTCGCCTCGCTCAGCCAGTGAGTTGCACGCCTCTCCACTCCTCATTACCTACCTGCCCCCCTCCGCCTTGTAACGCGGTACAGCAAGTCATGAATCCATGGGGAGTTATGGCTCTGGCTACAATCAATGTTAAAACATTGCAGCAACGCTATACGTCAAACGCAATGTGTTAAATTTGGCCAACTTTCAAGACTTTGTTTTTTACATTAAACGCTAACCAATCAGAGTTCAGGATGTCACAAACAACTTCACCATGCACATTTAAAAATCATTAAGCATATCTATGAACTCTGCGGAATTCACCTACATTCTTTTTATTTTTATACCTGTTAATGTCCGTTGTAGACATGCCAGTTTTCTTATTGTGACGTTTAACGTTTTGCATCAAGTTGGTTTATGCTTTAGACCCTTTCCACAATACGCAGCTGTATAGGAAAACTCCCAAGTGCCATCTACAATTGACATGGTGCACATAACATACATAGCATAAAGAAGTAAAACCTTGTATTTGAGATTGCAACAGCCACATCTCGTATTGTATTTGCGTGACTAACTTGGCATTATTTGCGTGATTTGGTGTTTAGATGGTCATCACTTAGTATCTTAAGCCAAGTTTTTAACGCGGGCCAACGTACGTATATAAAGATTCTTGTGCGCGAAAAATATTTCATATTTGTTTGCTCTTTCTAATTTGTTTGTGAGACAAGGGTTTTTTTTCTTTCATATTAATGCAGATTGTAGATGGACGGTTTCTCTTGTTATCCTTTGTAAGTGATGTTATTGAAGCCAAGTCGATTGAAGACGAGGTCTGGCGCAGAATACGTAAACCAAATAAGTGGACAAATCGTGACGAAATTTAGCGGCTTTACAATACCAAGAAACTTAAAGTTCTGCGACTTAGGAAACAAAAAAAAATACTCAGCTTTTGCAAATTACCTATGTAAGCTTTATAATGTACACACCTCATTTTTTCATAGTTTTAGAATATTTAACATTGTTTAAATAGTACTGCCAAATCATGTGCAGGTCTTTATTAAAACAAAAATGATGATAGCCATGCAAAAGCCATACACTTAATGCCTTATATACCACAATGGCCACAAAAACAGTACCAACACACCAAATGCTCTATTCCTATTGGCTACACTGATTCGTGGACATGGAATGATTGGGAGTTGACCAGTTTTATTACATGCATCCATACGTTATCCCTGGATGCATGCACCCCGTTGTAAATTGAACTTGAAGTGTGTAACGTGCCCCACTTCCGTGAGACGTATCTGCATCCATGTCCTTGTAGAACGGGCCTTACAGAAAGACACTAAGCAGTCGTGTATCCTAATTTTTCAAAAACCATGGAATATTTCAATGTAAATAGAAAAGAAACCAGCTTAAAGATGATATTTTGTTGCCAATTTATAAATTTAGCCATTGAAACATGACGGAGAGTCAGTCTTATTGCTCACGCGTTTCAAGGGGCAGTGAACATATGCACCAGGCTTGAACTGCAACAAGGCTAAACAGTTTATCATGCAGGCCCAACATGTGATGACATTGTTCGTTAATGAACCCTGTTCTTCTCTTCTGCCTCTCATATTAAATCACGGGTAATAAAAAATGTTAGTCTTTTCTGATTGAAAAAAAAAAAAATCTGGAAAATAGTAGACCTATGTAGGTCAGTCAGCACTTACGATCGTAATGGCATAGGCATATTGTGGAATTCACAGTACATACTATGAATCGTGGTAGTGGGGAGGATTATGGAAGTCAGGATAATTGTCAGGTGAAAAATGAAAAAAATAAACATCTGTACGAGTGCAACAAATGCTTAAGGGCACAAAAAATTATAAATACTTGCACAAATGACATATAATTAAGAATGCCATCTTACTATAAGTACTTTGCATATTGGAGGTGTACTAGCGTGCGACACAAATGACATATAATTAAGAATGCCATCTTACTATAAGTACTTTGCATATTGGAGGTGTACTAGCGTGCGACACAAATGACATATAATTAAGAATGCCATCTTACTATAAGTACTTTGCATATTGGAGGTGTACTAGCGTGCGACACAAATGACATATAATTAAGAATGCCATCTTACTATAAGTACTTTGCATATTGAAGGTGTACTAGCGTGCGACACAAATGACATATAATTAAGAATGCCATCTTACTATAAGTACTTTGCATATTGGAGGTGTACTAGCGTGCGACACAAATGACATATAATTAAGAATGCCATCTTACTATAAGTACTTTGCATATTGGAGGTGTACTAGCGTGCGACACAAATGACATATAATTAAGAATGCCATCTTACTATAAGTACTTTGCATATTGGAGGTGTACTAGCGTGCGACACAAATGACATATAATTAAGAATGCCATCTTACTATAAGTACTTTGCATATTGAAGGTGTACTAGCGTGCGAGCAGTAAGACTGATGCACTGAACTCGCATGCAGTCGTGCTGTAAGAATCTCACCTCTGTGGAAATGTCCATGGGAGTGCGCTTGCACTTCTTCAACACTCCTGTGCCAAAATTTTTACTGTGGAAGTATGTCTAGTAGCCATTTACTCTAAAAAAAACTGGACAGTGTGCACGGGACAAAAGTTAATGCTCAACTTCGTAACTGGAATCTACCGATGATTATTGAGAAACTAAGAAACTGCATTTTTTTGTCGATGTGAGAAAATATTTTACAAGATTAACACATTATTTTAAGTTGGTTATTGTACACCATAAATAAATGTACAAATTCAAATCTTGATTAAAAACTTTAAAGGATAACCTCGCCCTGGCAAATTATTTGTTCACAAGTTGGTGAATGTCGCTGACGGAGATTGTCCTTTCTAGGATTTTCTACTTAGCGTGTAAATTTCAGTTGTAATGTTTTGCGTTGATTCCTGCTCCACGCACTCTTAAATGCTGCAGCGTCCGCTACCTCTGTTGGCGTGTGGCAGCTGTTGAGGTGAGAGCAACGTTCCAAGAATTTGTGTAACAGCACAAAATTTAGTAAGCGTTACCCATAAATTAAAACATTAGTCCCAAGCTCAATACTCATTACTACTTGAAATATTACTATTATTATGCAGAAGTAATAAGGCAGGCACTTTTCTTGCTCGCCACCCATCAGCTAATTATAAATATTCAGGCTCTGCACATGTTTTGTCATAATCGTACAGTAAAACACCTTTTAAGAAGTTTTCCTGTTTCATAATTGTACATAATTTTGCATCTCACCTTTAAACACCAGGTTGTTTGATCCTCTTAAGAACTTTATCTTATTAACTAGCTCAAATTATTTGTTTGCTTCAGAAACATCTTAAAGAGTTTTACTACATTTGTCTCCGCCAGTTGTAGGAGGAGGAGACCTTGAGTTCGGCTGGGGTGGGGAGAGATGTGATAGGGTTTGTTGTGCAGCTGGAACGGCGGAGCGAACCACCTGGTGTTCAACATGGTGCCCGGCGTGGGTCCCGACTTTAGCACTACGGTGGAGCTGTCCCTGGGACAGGCGATGGTGGCGGGCGCTGGCTTCTCCTCCCTCGCGTACCGCTCGGGCTTCGACGTCTCCCTGCCGGTCTTCAGCCCTCTGTCCGTGCGCCTGCCGCGAGACAACCCGTCGGCGCTCGACAGGTCAGTGCGCCAGTACACGTGGTGAGGGAATTATGCAGGCTGCTTCCACTGCATTAGCTGTGCCGTGTGGCAGCTAACTGCTCCTTCTTGTGTACAGCTAATGACAGTTTGCATTATGTTATGTAACTTGGAAGTTATGCATGTTTGTATTGTGTCTTACCTATGTTTGCACTAAGTATTTTATTCATCATTTTAATTGTGTTTATGTTATAAGTACACCTGATGATCAGGGGTGGATCCAAGGAAGTCTTATGAAGAAGTAGGCTACAGTGACGCATAACAAGTACAGGCTGTTCACGTTGAAGTGATCACTTTTTAAGGCCCTTCTAAATTTTTCCTTTCATCCCGTTTCCATTTTCCTGCTGTTTTTTTATATGAATATTGCAATGTGACCAATAAACATAGTGAATACATTTCACCACCCTCAAAATTGAAGGCCTGAGGCTGCAATAAGACATATTTATTAATGGTTAATGCCTGTTGGGAGGGTCTTAAAGAGTGCTCACTTTACCGTGAACAGCCTATAACAGTACACTGTAAGTCATAAGTTTTGATGCAATAATGTTACTCCCTTCAAAATGACAATAATGGAAATAATTTTTACTAACTGATCAACAGAATAGTTTCCCCATGTAAGAGTATTATATCTCTGGCAATCGCTAATTTTTACATTGAATGTTAAAATGTAATAGCTTTCAGTAATTAAATGTAGTACAATTAATTACAACTTTTTTTGTATAGAAGTCTCAGGAGCTCTGTAACTGCAAAAAAATGAGGGTATTTGAGAAATCAATTATATTTTGCTTGCACTTTAAAAAACTTTATTTTTGACTATGTGATTGAAAGTTTTTGAGGTGAAAATGTAGATAAATTGTATTGCTACTTCAATTTGAAAAATCTCTGGGTACATTTTAATGACCTTTTTAAGTTTGTGAGCTATCTAAAAATTCTTGCCTTAAGGATTATAATATTATAAGATTTTTAACACCTCAGTTAATTCTGAATTTTAAATCATCTGGTGAAATTTTTAATAATGTGTGACATAACCGAGGAGTTCGTGTAAGTAGACCCTACATAACCGAGGAGTTCATGTAAGTAGGCCCTACATAACCGAGGAGTTCATGTAAGTAGGCCCTACATAACCGAGGAGTTCATGTAAGTAGGCCCTACATAACCGAGGAGTTCATGTAAGTAGGCCCTACATAAAGTATGCCATCTGTTGGTGGAAAACCAGAAAATGTTCAAGCCTCAGGCTGTGGATATAGTTATCACGTGTGTGAGAATTATGATTGAAGTGCAGGAGCAGTTTGGGTTTGTGATGTGGTAGGCCATGGCTGGTGGGGTCGGCGCAGCTGAACCTGTACTCGGAGCACGTGCGTGAACTGCTGCGCATCTCGGAGCGTGATGCAGGGCTTGTGGTGGTGGGGCCGTGCTCCGGCCGCTTGGAGGGCAACTACAGCGTCCGCTGCCACGGTGACGCCGTCTACCATTACCCCCAGCTCCTGCAGGCAAGTGTTTGTCCGCTACCTCCCTCCTGGTCTGCTTGCCTCACGTATCCTGCTCTCTGCCACAGGAATGTTGATCATTCTTGTCCTAGTGTCTACTGCTTGATGATGTGTGGAATGCAGATTAATCATGCGAACTGCACTTGGCGGGAAAACCGCTTTAAAGGAGATGTGTGTTTCATATGATAAATCTTTTTTTCCGACTACACCCGAAATCCATACACACGTACTGTATTTACCCGAAAGGAAGATCGGGGCTGTTGATAGAAAAGGAATAGATAAAATGAGGGGTTGTCTACAATTCAGTAATCATCTTCAATTCAAAACCTAGGCGATTTTGACAAAGGCTTTTCATGCTTAAATGCCGTCAACTTTGACAAGGGTCCCCTTACCTGATGTCACCCAGTAAAGAGGAAGTGTTTTGCTGGGAAGCAAAATGGCTCAAGTCACGAATAGAAAACCCACAAAAGTTTTACTGTTTAAGAATAGTGCTGCTACCATACAGCCAGGTTAGACACACCTATTTAATTGTGACTAGCTTTTCTTTAAAATTAAATCAAATATATCATATTATTCATATAATAGCATTTCTTCTTGAAGTGTTTGTCATAAATTCATGCAAAAATACTTCAACCTAAATAATTAGTTCAGCACTTCACAGGGGTAGTCTTGAATTAAAGTTTAAATATTTTTTAGGAAGGTGTTGTCTTAGATTCATGGTCAATTTCCTTTCGGGTAAATACGGTACTTCCACTATTATTAAGCGTGACACACACATCAACACAAAAATATTTTTGGCCAATGCTTAAAAATCTAGCAGTGTGGTGCAGTATTTAAACTGTTGACTCACTTTCGTGAGGATCTGGGTTTGAATCCCAGTCCGGACATCCTGATTTTAGTTTTCTATAACGTCCTCTAAATCACTCCATGTGAATGCTGAGATGGTTCAGTACTACAGACGTATCTGATTCCTTTCTTGTTGTTGCTTCTCTTAGCAACTTGCTCCGTCTGTAATGTCAAGCTCTACCTACCGAGCTACCAAACTTGTAGAGCTTGAATTTTTTTTTTAATTTGTAATTAATGTTTTGTGTTGCGTAGTTATGGATAAAAGGACAAAAAAAGACACATCCAGAATATCACTGTCTCCAGACAATGTGAATACCGACCATCGGCAGTTTGATTTTCTTGCCATACAAGTGAAATCCACCAAGAACTGTATTTTAAAGTTACCGTGTGTTTCTTCTGCGAACACTCGCAGTTCTCACGTGTGCCGCTGTGCGTTGTTGCAGCGAGCCAAGTTCTGCCTGGTGGTGCGCGGGGGCCGTCTGGGGCAGCCAATCCTCCACGAGGCGATGGCCGCTGGCTGCGTGCCCGTCGTCGTGGCAGATATGCTCGTAATGCCCTTCCATGAGGTCATCGACTGGAAAAGGTACAGCACCGCCCATTCCCAGAAACACTGTTGTTAAGTGTGCATTAACAACTGATATATAGTCTTGGAGCCTCAACTATAGTCTTTTTTTTTTTTAAGAGAAAAATTAATGTAATTCTTTATTTTAGGATACTAATAGTGTGTGCTAGCCAGGTGCTGTGACAAATCAATATCAAACACAGTTAATGTAAATACAAAAAATCAGCCCCCTGATCAAAGTTGGAATCGAACCTTCAGGGTTCTTTATGGTGATTGTGTACGGTTCATGCTACAAAAAATCTATATGAGATCATGTTTTTTGAGTGACAGTTCTGCAGTTATTGATACTAGGTAGCTAAATGATGAGCGTTAGTAGCAGAACAACACAGTCAACTCTTGATTCTATGACCCTTTATGGTTATCAGGAAAAGGGTCATTATTTCAAAGGTGTTATTAGAATTTGGATTGGCTTTGATTAGTCCTTAAACCCCAGTATGCAAAAGTTGCATTAAAGTTGTACTGTTTTTTTTTCAAATATTTGAAATTCAATTAATGTTAATATATTGTGATATTAGTAAAAGCTTAAGCTAGATTAAATTGTTTAAGCTATTGTGTTAGCCCCCCGACCCCTACCTCGACTGGCATGTGTGTCACATGACCTGGAAGACGAGTGGTGGTTGGGCATATTTCCCACCTTTCCCGAGTTCCCACATAACCAGCCTGGGCAGAGCGCCCTAAATGTTAGATACTGTGTGTTTAAAAAACGGTAGTGTCAGTTTGGGGTGATTTTATGTCGCACTGCATCAGAGGTGCAGCTATCTCGTGTTTTCGCAGGAACTTCTTCCACAACTAGATGTAGGGTAGTGGTTCCTTCCGGCACTGTTAAGCGTGGCGGAAGGAACGAGATGAGTTGACTTCCTCCAGCACAGTTCAGCGCGGTGGAGGAAGCAAGACGAACTTGAGAGTATATTCCTCCCAGTATTAGTCAGCGCGGTGGAATTAACAAGGTGTACTGACGATCTCTGGGCAGCGCACTGACTTATATATTCCTTATCCGCTGACCCTTTGTTAAGCGTGGCGGAAGGAACGAGATGAGTTGACTTCCTCCGGCACAGTTCAGCGCGGTGGAGGAAGCAAGACGAACTTGAGAGTATATTCCTCCCAGTATTAATCAGCACGGTGGAATTAACAAGGTGTACTGACGATCTCTGGGCAGCGCACTGACTTATATATTCCTTATCCGCTGACCCTTTGTTAAGCGTGGCGGAAGGAACGAGATGAGTTGACTTCCTCCGGCACAGTTCAGCGCGGTGGAGGAAGCAAGACGAACTTGAGAGTATATTCCTCCCAGTATTAATCAGCACGGTGGAATTAACAAGGTGTACTGACGATCTCTGGGCAGCGCACTGACTTATATATTCCTTATCCGCTGACCCTTTGTTAAGCGTGGCGGAAGGAACGAGATGAGTTGACTTCCTCCGGCACAGTTCAGCGCGGTGGAGGAAGCAAGACGAACTTGAGAGTATATTCCTCCCAGTATTAGTCAGCGCGGTGGAATTAACAAGGTGTACTGATGATCTCTGGGCAGCGCACTGACTTATATATTCCTTATCCGCTGACCCTTTGTTAAGCGTGGCGGAAGGAACGAGATGAGTTGACTTCCTCCGGCACAGTTCAGCGCGGTGGAGGAAGCAAGACGAACTTGAGAGTATATTCCTCCCAGTATTAGTCAGCGCGGTGGAATTAACAAGGTGTACTGACGATCTCTGGGCAGCGCACTGACTTATATATTCCTTATCCGCTGACCCTTTGTTATTGAGGGGTGTGGGAGGTGGCCCGTGCTGCTCCTCAAGCTCTCTGCTAGCGTCATCTGCTGCTTGGTTTTGTGCTGAGGCAGCATGCACATAGAACTACATGACCTTGGGCGGCGGGCTCGACGACCCGGCCGATAATAAATTCTCACTGTGGAGATGTTGACGTGATGTCTGATTTAAAAGTGTGGGGTGAACAGTAAAATTTGGACAATCGTGTCTGTAACAACGCTCCTTATTGCAAGGACTTACCCTAGAGGCAAGTGACCAACTCTTATTCCTGTTCTAACCCCGCCTTAGTGAAGTGCAGGCATGTTCATTTGAGGCAAAGTCGAGCCTCTAATAATTTCATAAAATATGTCACGCGTCAAAACCTAATGAACATTTCAATGAAATATTCATTTTTATTATTACATAGATGTCTACTGAATAAAGCAATACCACAGAAGTGTATCTACGACCTCCTCTTTATGACAAAAAGGACACTGGTTCATGCTATGTCTAACCATAGTGAATACTCGTAATTTTTTTTTTTTCGTGTTATGACATAAGAAGTTGTTTTGCACAACCCTAGTTGTTGACGTTGCTCAATTATGCTGGTGGCTGTAAGGGATGAAGGAAAGGCCGGTGACATGTGGTGTGGGTGTTTGAAGGGCGGCACTGTTCATTCTGGAGGAGAACCTGGCCTCACTGATGGATGTGGTGAAGGGAGTCTCAGAGCAGCACCTCGAGGAAATGCAGGCCCAGGTGCGCTGGCTCTACTCCCGCTACTTCTCCTCCATCAAAGATGTCACCTTGACCACTCTCGAGATCCTCTCCGACCGCGTCTTCCCGCAGCTGCACCGCGTCTACGAATACTGGAATGTGCCCCCTAACCCGGTGAGTATACCTCTCCCTACAACTACGTACCTACATTTACAAGAGTGTAACAAAAAGGGAGTCAAGAGTATACAGTAAAATCTCCTTACAGTCCATTCGCATTTACTTCCAATTTTCCTGAACTTCTACTTTCAGTCTATTCCTCTGCCTCATAAACAATACTACACCTAAGGGACAATGCTCCACATTTGTATGCCCTCAACTTTATTAATATTTTTAATTAAACTATTTCTTACCAGGCGTTACCAACACACATCTATTATCTCTGCTTTTATTAATATTTATTATAACAGAAATATTATAATGTATGTATAAAATATAAGTAAAAGTTCGATTTAACCAAAAATAATGTATGTATTTTTATGTTAACGGAAGTGTAAAATGTGATCAATGACATATGTATTTATGAAACAAACAAATGCATCATATATTGGGTAATTTTTTAAATGTTTGATTCAAAAAGTGTGAATAAACCACGAATAGACTGTACAAACCATGCAAACAGACTTTCAGTTTGACACGTACCACTCGTACAACTAATCTAATGCGATTACGTCTCGCCAAGAGTACCTCTCCCACCACTCAGACGTGAGTGAAACGTTGCCTACCCTACAGGCAGCAGGAACTATGAGCGAATCGTTCTCACCTGGAGGATACGCAATCCGGCAGGCACACCACACCCCTTCCAAGGGCTGAGAGCCTACAAGCTGCCCAGATCTCGGGCAAGGCAGAGCGCCACCGACGAAGCACGAACGCTGACCAGAGTTTTCCCATGCCAACTAGGGCAGGAGGACATCACGCCTCCCCCGCACCCTGCGCCGGCAGCCTACAAGCTTCCACTATATAAGTCCGGACGCTGCCGAGATCAAGAGTCCTCTTGCAGGAAATGCTGTGGCCAGAGCAGGAAAATTTGCAACGAGATTGTTGCCCAGATGATAACTCGTTGAAGCGCCAGCCCCCTCCATAATCCATTTGACCCATCGCACAATATAATTAATGGAATGACCACTGACAGGATTATTATTCCCTTAGTCAACTAGACATTCCAGCATGAAACAAATTTAGTTCTCTTCATACAACCACTGTAATAACACCCATCAGTTCTCAATAATATTCCGAACACATATTTTATTATGCTAAATACAGTTCGTCTACACCTTTGCACAAACGGGGCTAACTCGGGTTCTCGCGAAACACCATTTCTAATTAAACTGCATAAACTATGACATGAATGAGTAATCCATTATCGGCTCACGTTTCTCCTGACACTCGCCCGCAACAAGTCAGTACCGGTGTGCTGAAGCAAAAACTACACCAGTCAATACTTCGGCGCACGCACGCTGCCATCGAACCGCAGCTTGCCCCAGCTAGACGCTAGGAGTTCGCGACCAATAATCTGCCGCGCACATTCACCCAACAGAAAGCTGCTTTACCCAGCAATGCATGTTAACGTCCCAATCAATAACCTGGCAATGACTATCGCCCTCAACGGCCGCTTGACCTCACGCGACACGCTGCTAAGCCACAGCACCGCACAGCCCGAACAACTACAGCATCCCCGCGGTGGCTACCACACTACTGACACTCATAGACAGAAGAGCCAACCCAACAACGACTCATTCCCTATAGCGTGGCCACGTATTCAAATAACACCAGTTTTACACACATAGTGTGACGTAATAAATAACGTCCCAGTAAAAATGCCTAGATGTGCCCCCACCTAATTTGACACATTGTTTTGCTACTACCCTCACATGTCAAGTGCAGTGCATTGGTAGAATTTTATGTAGGGCACTATTGAGAGCATCCTTACGTTAATCATTTTATTTTCTTATGTATGAGTTCAATCTCTATGAGTACCAATTCATTTCATAACTTTCCCCATTTACAACTTGTTGCCTTTTACCTAGAAGGCAACAGTGAAATGTGAGTAATTACTATTAGAGGCAAGTGAAATTTAAAGAGGTGATACTATTTACACTGTAACCATTTTTGACACTTCTCAGGGGATCAGGAGAAAGTTAAAATGTTATAAAAGTGAGGAAAATTTAAAATAGGGTGAGCGGCACAGTGTGAATGTTCGTCATACTGTGTTGCAGAAGGCAGCAATGTCACCCTTGTTCCTGCAGCTGACTGCGCCCCGCTCACAGGGCTTCACCGCCGTCGTGCTCACCTACGACCGAGTGGACAGCCTCTTCACGCTCGTCCAGAAGCTGGTCAAGGCTCCCAGCCTCAACAAGGTGCTGGTCGTGTGGAACAACCAGCGCAAGTCCCCGCTCCACCGTGAGTATACTATCCTCGTACACCACCGGCTGTGGTCCTTAGCAACATGTACGGTCATCCTTGTGTCTGTAACTGTACAATCTGACTATACATATATTCAACTTCGCCTCATCTATACGTATCATCACATCACCCCAGGCGTGATCTGAACCCTGAAATGACTTGCTACAATGAGTTACAAGTACGCCCCTTGTTTGCGAGGGCACCCACAAAAACATCAGCCAAGATTGTTTGCCCTTATGTCAGATGTCACGCCAACCCTCTCACATGTGAGAAAGGCTAACCAAGCAGCCCAGTTACACACCTAAGCTCGTGCAGCACAGGCAACCCTCGCATTACAGAGCCGCCTAGTTCCACAGCAGACCGGGGGATCGCACTGGAGAGCGAAGCTCCACCCAGGAGGATGAGCTTACCTGTCTGCATCCCCGCACCTCAGACCAGCTCGCAGGCAGGTGAATATATGTCCCTGCGCTGCCGAGAAATGCCAGTTGTAATTCTGAGTTCATCTCCAGCAGCTTGCTCCATCACCTTGTATGCTGGTGCTCTCTGCTGATACCAACGTCTTCGCGACCTACCAGAAACTCTTCAAGACCTGCACCACCAACCCCTTGTACAGCCACTGCCCTTTTAGTATTATTAACACCCCACTACCCTTCTGGTAGTGGCCCTTGAGTCCCTTCTAGACAACAGCATTGAGATTGTTAGGGACCGTTATTATTGTAGCTACCTAGCCGCATCTGCTCTTGTTCAGATTAGACCCAGGTCCCCTTTACCTGGTTTACATAGTTTACTTCCGTTCAGTTCCTGGTTAGTTAGGAAGTAGTATGGACCACAGTGTCTATTCCTCGTGGAATAAACACAATTTTTCTCTTAAACCTCTGTGTACTAATTCTATGGTGATTGTAATTTTATCCACTGTAGACGTCGGTCAACCAGGATAAAGCAGGAGACAGCGTCATAATTAACGAACCCAGAGTAGGACTGCAGGCACCCTTAGCCAGGCACATGTACATCATTAACACACCCAGTCGATGGCCATCCGTACTTTGCATATGGTGCGCAGTAGGGTAGATCCACAATGACTAGCAACTCAATCCACAAGGCGGCCAATCAACCAGCCCTGCTTTAACTCCATCCACCACTCTGAACTGTTGCCAGAGGGAGAGACTGGTTCCGGAGGTCTGACACCTTTGGCCTCACACCCAACATCGTTGGACGCCCGGAATAAACCCACTGCTGTAACCACCGTGCTGAGCTGTTGCCGGTTGGAGTAAACGGGTACAGCTCTGGGTTAGCTTGGCCTCAGCTTTGGCTGTACACCTACCTAGGGACCATCGCTCCCTGCTCTCTCTCCCCTGATGTGGCAGGCTGTTGTACAAAGTGACAAGTTAGGAAGGCAACTGCTGCCTCAGAAGCCTATTGGAGCTGTAACCCAGCTCTGCTGATGAACCCCCATGAACGAGCTCAAGCTGCTCGTCAACTGGAGAGACCTCGCCTCTCCACGCGTTCCCACTCCTTATTTCAGCCCCTGATCAAGACCACCGGGGCCATCCACTCCCAGTCATCAACTGACTTCCGTCAGGAGCTGCACGTTCTGCTAGGGATCGCGAATTCCTGGTTCCAGTGCCGCAGGACCAGCAGTCCTCGACGGGCTCACATCACCACCACTGCCCCAGGTCAGGGCGCTAGTTCTGGCCAACTCCAGCAGCAGCCACCCCGGGTCATCTCCAGTACAGGTAAACCCATGGTTATGTACAATCCAGTACGCAGGACAGGTTAAACCTCCATAGACTTTGTGCCGTGCCGTCAAGCCACGTGCCCTACCCTATAGTCCAGCCGGGGCCTGGTCAGCAGGTAATAAAGTCAAACCAATCACATCACCCATGTCTCTGACCAACACCCCAGAACCTTGCCTGACCATGTCGTCATCAGTCACCCGACATCACATGTCATTGTGATGATTTTTTTTTTAAACACAGTTTATTACTAATAAAATTATTGACATTATCAAAATTACTTGTAATTCACAAATGTAGAGATAAGTAAGTGAACAGTAATTATTTATATAGTAACTTTGTGGTTTTATTTGATTTTATGTTAATGTCCATGGAAAGTGCACTAAGTGCTACTAAAGGAAGTATGTGAAAAATTCATATATTGTTTCTTCTTACAGCCGTACTTGCATGGGTGTAATCTGAGCTCACATTTCATGGCATTGTGCATTTTATTATTCCAACTCACCAGAATGTTGTTTCTTCAAACTTGCAATACGTATTGTCCATTTGATACGTGAATATGTTTCCGTGCTTTGTAAAATAATAAATGAGAGCAGTGTTTACAGTCATGTTGGTATTGTATTGGGAATGCCCAATGAAAGTGAGCCTCTTGTTTCAGCATCCATGTGGCCGAAGATCAACAAGCCGCTGAAGGTAATCCAGACGAAGGAGAACAAGCTGTCCAATCGGTTCTACCCGTACGAGGAGATAGAGACAGAGGCTATCCTCACAATAGATGATGACATTGTCATGCTGACAGCAGATGAACTGGAGTTTGGCTATGAGGTAACATGTCCCTCGAATGAGAAAGACTTCTTTCTTGACAACTTTGGTCTGAGTGAATAATAGTAATTGTGTGAACGAGCATCCTGTTGCCCATTTGGTTAAAGGATATTTACCCTATCTGTCCTAAATCTACTTATTTCTCACCTCAGCATGGTAGTACAGATTTTATGTCATATTTTATGGATCAGTGGGGTATGAGACATAGTATCGTACATTCCTTGAATTCAATTTTCATTGACTGCTTTTGTTGTTACCTCCTCTAGCCACCTACGGAAAGTAATAATTTATTTTCGTCTCGGAATTTACCAGGTATAAAATGGTTTGACAATCTTGGCTATTAGGCATTAGGTATGAACTTTTGCAAGGAGCATAATGATGAAGGAAGGTACAAATGTGAAATGAAGTACGAGAGAAATTACAGATGCAGGGGCAGGTAGAGATTGTAGAGGAAGCAATAATGAGGTGGTATGGGCACGTCAAGAGGGTGGAAAGGAAGAAGTTGAAACTGAAGTACAACAGATAAAGACTGCACGATATACCAAATGAGAGAGAGAGGAGGGGTAAATGGCAGTGTAAGGGAGTAGGGAGAATGTCGGAGAGAGAGAGCATCTATGGAAGATGAAGTGTTTTATCAAGCTGATCCCGCCACAGGCTGGAAGCAACTGAGAATGTTGATGCTTCGTGCTCCGTACTTCACACCTTGTGTAGTAGTCGTTTTTATTGACATGTGGCACCTTGGACTGTCAAAGGACGTCACCACGTCTAGAGAGTGTTTTTGTTGGGTGCTAGGTCAGGCGTGCCTGGTGGCGGAGATTGTTTTAAATCTGTCTTCACGGGTACTGGGGCATGTCCAGTGTATAGTACTGGCCTGGTAGCTTTACGGCAGGTCACAAAATCAGGTTCCGTGAGAGTTATTTTGCATTTCAGTGGATTGGCTCTAGGCGGTATACTTGGACAATGTGTAACCTGTGAAGGCTCCTTAACCTGAGTCAATTCAGCTGGCGTGAGTTTGAGCTTGGTTGAGTAGTGAGCAGGAGCTTGAAGGTTGTGTTGGTCGTAGGGATTGGTTCCGCTGTCTCAAGTCCCCAAAAGCATGGGTTGTTGAGTCCCAAGGACTGTTCCTGTCCGCAAGTATTTCACAAACATGTGTTTCCTCTCTCAAATAAATAGAGCTTCGAAGAGGCCCTTGGGAATCTCTGGTGTATACTGTCTCTGTAGGTGGCGCGAAGCCTGGGCTTGATCCCGCTGTGAGAGTTTAGCGAGTGCGCCCAGGAAGGGGTTCAGCTCCTGCAGTCGCTCAGAGGCAGTGAGCACTTGTCTAACCTTCTCTCGGATACCACTCCTGTTGGAATAGGACATTAGGACAGAATCACACCCTCACGGCTGTGTAGATAAAGCAGGTGACGTGTTGTCCTGTACATGTGTACAGTGCAGTGTCTGACAACCGAAGGTGATATCCCTATTCCAGCACTCGGCGTCAAAACGCAGTGAGCACTGGGAGTCGGTTCTCGCTGGTGGACAGTCCCAGAATGTGGGTTAGTGGCCCAGAAGGAACAGTCTCCCCCAACTCAGGCCATGTTGTGGGCTCCGTGGAGATAGTAGCCACTGAACAGGCAAGCTGGCCTACAGAGACAGAGTACGTAGTGTTGGGGCTCTACCGTTCTACCCACCGTAGTGCACAGAAAGGGTGGTTGTCCAATGTGCGTGTGGGTACTCTATTGGTGTTTGGCTCAATAGAATTACTTCCCCGGTCACCTGCAATCCCTTGGACAGGTATGGAGTCCACTGGAAAAGGAATTACTACTACGGGAAAGATACCCTTCAGTTGGTAAACAATCTGTTTATTCCATTTTACGAGAAATGTCGCTTTTCTTCCTAATGTCGGCAAGAGCTTACGGAAGCTTAACCTAACGCTCAGCCAGGTGAAGGAGACCTGGTTCTAGGCTAACAATGGCAGGGGAGATGAGCATTATGAAACTAACTTGAACTGGTACCACTCCTACTATGTATTGCCCTGAAGGGGCCGTGGTGTCTAGGTGTGTAGACGACGTGGGCAATGGTAACAATCTTCGTCGCAATGTGCGGTGAAGACAGGCTGGTAGAAGGATACTATATCTCCGGCAGCGAGTTGCAGTGGAGACTAGTAGCAGGATATTCCTTCTGCACGAATGCGGTCAAGGAACAGGCAGGTTGGAGCTAACAAGCAGGCTGGTCAAGCTCTCCGGCAAGGTTTGCGCTGGAGAAAATGAAGACTGGTCACGAGCGACACGCTATTTAAACTCTGGCTGGTGTTAGCCTTTCAGTCAGCTGGAGAGAGGTGGTCAATGGAGATAGGGTAGCTGTAGTATAGCTTCCTCAAGGTGTGACATCACCACCCAGCTTGGAGATCGGGATGCGGTAAAACGTGTAAGTAGCACCATCTGGTGGCCTGCTATGGTACTACAATGCCTTGGCCGCATAACCTTGATGGCTCAACCAGCAAACAGTACAATCTTCAGGTTGGAGCATCCATCCATGAGCCATAGTAGACAGTACAATTGTGCGTCGTCTCATGATGCGTGGTAACGATAAAATCTCAGTTGGAGATGAGCGACAAAACTTGCTCACTGATGAGGGGAAGTCATTTATCCATTGTTGAAAAGACGTTGTGCGTCATTATGAAACATTGTTAAATTTATGTGAGGTCGGTCAACCTCAATGCTTATGTATATGTCTGTAGTATATAGATCTTGTATTTTCAGAACAAATGGTGGGATCAATATTTAGTGATTATTCTCCATCTACCGAGGTGTTTGTTTCATTCCCAGGCTCTGGCAGGAAAGCTACCATATTTAATCAAAATTAACGCCCCCATTGTTTTTAAAAAAATTGGCACCTCGCAAATAAGGTAGAGGCAATTCTGCCTCCCAGCAAACCACACTGCTTACTTCCGGGCAGTCGAGTTTAGATAGCGGCCTGACGTTACCCTCCCACTTCACCCTGGGAATATTTATTTGTTATGTTCCCATCAATGTCGTTCGGTTGACATCACCATCCCTTCTATAGCCAAGGCTTGTCGGCGAGAGGGTGAAGGATTCACTGTGTGTATACTTAACCAGGCAAACTATTCTTACTGGAAGAAACTGGCCCCAAAATTGTTTCTGTTAAACCATTATTAAAAAATTGGGAGGGTGTTCTACAGAGCCGGGCATTATACTCAAGTAGGGATGCTAATATGGTGTGAGAGGTTTTTCTCTGGGTGCTACCATCTCATGGTCTCTCAACATTCTCTACAATTTGTTACAACGTATGGCAGTCACCTGTACTTGACACCAGTGGTTTTCTACGTAGATTGATTACTGCATGTTATTGTAGTTTTGAATCGGCCAAGTGATCTGTATGTCACTTGTCAATGCAGGTGTGGAGGGAGTTTCCCGATCGCATCGTGGGTTTCCCATCACGTACGCACGTGTGGGATAACGTCACGCAGCACTGGAAGTACGAGTCTGAGTGGACCAACCAGATATCTATGGTGCTCACTGGCGCTGCTTTCCACCACAAGGTACGCAAGTCTCGTTGTTGTGACGTTTCTGCTCACGTGAGCCCATGTGATGCTCGAGTGTTAGTGTGAACCCAAACTTCTCCATGTGGTTCATGATATGATATGTAAACACTGAGAGTCACCTTCACGTACCAAATCATCATCATCATCATTAGTGACCTTGTTCGTTCACTTCACATGATCGTATGACATCATTATTGACTTCTCTTATCTTGAACTAGTGAAATAAAAAATAATTACACAGCTCACTTCTTTGTTTTCAAAATGAATGCTATAGAAACACACATGTAATCTACATAATTGATATATGTATCATCAAACCGGATAATACATGAAATTGCAAAATATAGGTATTTAAAATAACATTTTTGTGTCAAAGATCTTTTGTAAAAATTTACTACCTGCCTTAATTGCAACATCAAAGACAGTTTGTCACTATGTAAAACTTACTGTAGGGCAAATTTTTAACTTTCCCTAAGGTCAGTTTTGTTAGTAAATTCCTTAAATTTTTAAGTTTATTGCAAGCAAACTACACATTTAGCTATACATTGTTATGCAGTTTTTAAATGTCAGTTTTAGTGTTAATTGTTTTAAGGCAAGTTGATAAAATACCAAATTATTTTATCATAGTCAATTACACCTCTCTATCTAAGTTAAACTAAAATGTGTATGTTGTTAAGAAGAATCATTCATTTTACATATTTCCGGAGAATGTACCAAGATTGTAGACTTAGGGCAAATACAGTAGAATTATGTTGGTGAAACTAGTATTTGTTTTTTTAAGTTCTCAAAACACTTTTTTCCATGCTGGATTTAATATACATCATAAATGTTGTGTTTTTATTTTCATTTCTAGATTTTGCTACTGTCTGGTTTTGGTGACCTTAGTTTTTAAACCCTTAACGCAAGTTTTTAGAAACAGAAAACTCTATACAAACATTGTCTACGGTCGTAATAGAGACTAAAATCCCGTAAGGGATCGCTGTTGACATAATATTACGGTATGTAGCAGTGGATGTTTTGAAAACTGCTGGTCTAACATCTTGTCACCTGAATTCACATACCCATATACATGAAATTTGCCAAAATGTTGTGATGTCCGCGTTCTTTGAAGATGACATGTATATAGTTGTGGCATGAAGTTGTAAAGTGTTGGCGCTGAGATGGGTGTGAATGTTGGCAGTACTGGAGTTACCTGTACACGACGGCGATGCCCGGCAACATCAAGGACTGGGTGGACGAACACATGAACTGTGAAGACATAGCCATGAACTTCCTGGTGGCCAACGTCACCCGCAAGGCCCCCATCAAGGTGAGTTCTGTCCCGCTATCCCCCACCCTCCTCCCGTGCCACGCCTGTGAGGCTAGAATGAAGGCATCTCATTGTGTGAGGCTGTTCAACAAGCAAGTTACAGAAACTACGCTTTAACAAGTATGGGTTATGACACTCGCGACAATTATTTAATGCACTGCCTTGTTCTATATTTAATACACACACTTAAGATACTCAGTTAAAATTAGTGCCTTATTGTATACTCTCTCAGTGTGACAATAATACTGCTCTTTCTACAAGTTTAAACATCTCTAAACGTTTCCATTTTCGTCTGTTTTTCGCCTCAAATTCCACTTGCAAATAAAATCTGGAACTGTTTAACTCAGGAAGCAATGGATGCGTTTCAATTTCTAAATTCAAAAAGGTTTGCTTGAACAACTTAGCAACATAGTATATAGTATGCCACAAAACATACATAGCAGTAACGGTAAGTTTTTGGGCAAAGAATCTAAATGTAGTGTTGCGTGGACTGCAGAGTGTGTGATGTGTGACAGGTGACGCCTCGTAAGAAGTTCAAGTGCCCCGAGTGCACCAACACGGAGATGCTGTCGGCAGACCTCAACCACATGATGGAGAGGTCGCAGTGCATCGACCGCTTTGCCGCCATCTACGGCTCCATGCCGCTCCAGACGGTCGAGTTCCGCGCTGATCCTGTCCTCTTCAAGGACACCTTCCCGGAGAAGCTCAAGCGCTTCAACGATATCGGCAGTCTTTAGGGCAGACGCCTCCTTCCAACGTGCATCTTGCATTTATCCCCTCGCTGGGGACTCCAGGTTTGTCGTGTTGGGCTCTGCACTCTCTGTAGTTCCATGTTAACCCCCCCAGTGTGTTGTTCACATGGTGAAAAGGAACATTATTTATTAGTTATGTTGTAATAGTATGACACTCGCAATCTATCAAATGTTTTCTTTGTAACTAGGAAGCTACTAAATTGCTTATTTCTTAATCACACTACACAGAGTCAAATTGTTGTTATTTACTGGGAGACGAAAGGAACTGACTTATGGTTTATACTCTTGTTGTATGACGTCAGTTACCAAGTCCATTGCTGGTACACTCCGTTTTAAGTAGGTTATAGCAACCAGCACATTTGCTGGAAATTTGTCTTGTTTGCTGTTTCTTCATTTCTATTTATCATTTGTCGTACTTTTGTTATACTATACCTAATACTAATTGGTACACATATTATCAAATCACTGATTATATTTAATATATTTAACCAAAACTGCCAGCCAGTTGATAAATAACAAAATGGTGCACAAATTATTTAATACATGGCTGTGAAGAAGCAAAAAGTGTGGAAACAAAATTCTTTTAAGTACTTTTGATTGTTGTGTTGTGCTTTAAAATGCATGACATGACATGACATGACGCGAGATGCATATATTTGTAACATTGTGACATTGAGCCTATTCTCAAAATTTAGAGGGCTGTAATTTTTTTTTTCTATATTTCTGGTAAATATGTGCACCAAATTAGAAATGTAATGTACAAAATTTGTAGTTACTATTCTTCCAGTTTATATGGATCATTACTTGCCACATACGTATCACTGGGAACTTCATTCAAATATTGCTTCAGCATACGCATCTGTCTTGAAGAAATAGTTATGTAGGACATACGCAGCTTGAAGAAGTCACAAGGTGAAAGTAAATTACTCGTAGTTGTATAATTTTTGCATTATATCTTTTTATTGTTTGAAGATATTTTGCCATATATGTGCTGGTGGTATTAGTAAAGTCATTTATGTGTCAGAATAGTAATTGTACATAATGGCATTGTGTTAAAAAAAATTTCACAGAGTATGATTATTGGTATTACAGTTTTGCGTCGTTAAGTTTATCTTCCGCAACCAGGAATTTTCTTGTTTGCTCAAAACAGAAGCCTGGTAGGGCTGTAATGCATGTGAGGTCGTGTATAGTCTGTGTGGAACTGGACTGTGAGAGTGCGGAGAGCCGACCGTTGTGTGATGTCTGCTGTTGTGTTTCTATTACTCCACTGCTCCTGTTTCCAGGACTGTGATTCATGTATGAGTTACGTCGTACTGTGCAGCCTCGTATGTTCTACACGGTGCAAGTCAAGTAGTCAGTAGTCTATGCTCACTAATTACCAACCTTGCTGAGTTTTTAGATTGAGTTTTCATTGGTGTGATTTTATGAGGGTTTCTTGACTGTTTTAGAAATAAGTGGTACTCGCTGAACTGCTTTGTAACAGAGATACTAGAATTCACACAAATCTCATGATATGCTGATTGCCAAATCCTCTGTAAACGTAACATAGCATGGGTGAACAATGCAAACATTTGATAGGCTTGTGTACATTGTTTGTTGCGGAGGTTAAGTGGCCTTTCGAAGAGCAATCTGGGTGGTTTGGAGAGCAGGTCTTGTGTTTGTGGCGAGGAAGCCGGGATGTTGTATCCAGAGTGTAGAATGTTTCTAAGTTGGCCTTCAGCGGCATATCAGAGTTGTTGATGTTCCAGTATTTGAGATGGCTTGCTGAATCTGTTTGTGGGCGAGGTGCCTGGATAGCTCCTGTCGAGGAATGCTCTGGTAATTTGTTCACATTGTTTGTTGAGATCATTGTTGGTGGAGCAGATACTTGGCTCTGGTGGGTGGCAAGACTGTAAGGTAGGGATTTTTTTTAGTTTGGTATGGGTGGTAGCTGTTGAAATGTAACTACTGATTGGTGGGTTTGATGTATAGAGCAGAATTGCTATACACATGAAACCCAACAACGACCCTCAGTAATGTGTAATATTCCATGTGAGTGAAGCCTGCTTTCAATTGGATGCTATTTCTGTGTATATAATTGTGAATCAGTTGGTTTTGGATGGCGTTTTAGTGATGTCATGGTGTTAGTCAACCGAGATTGTGTAAGCAAATTTTTAATCCCACAGTTCAGCTGACCCTCCATAATTTTACACTAACTCTAGCAGTGGTGTATGAATTGGTAGAATTGAAGTGGTTGGGTTATTGGTTGTCCAGAGAGTGTTGCCCCCATATATCTGGTTCATAGGAAACTCATGTTTTATGCAACTTGTATGTTAGAAACAGTGAGCATGGCTTACTTTTTTCATGTCTTTTGGCTCCTATGCTTGAAACCTGTAGAACATATTGTGTGTGTTTGGTTTATATATTTTGTGTAACGTTATATATATATTTTTTTGCATGCTGAATATATTTTTTTATCATTAAAATTGCATGTTACCAGTATTCAATAATTGAAATGTATACGTACTACATTATAGTTAATGATTTTGATGCTGTATTCATTGTTTATTTTTAATATTGAGCTCTTTTAAGTCACTTGTAATTACATGACTCATGTAATTTTATGAATTTTGTAGCTATTTTATTGTTTATTAATTTTTATGTATTACATGTTCAGTTATTGTACTTTGCTATCTTGTGCACAGTAATTATCGTTCCAACTCGGACATATGCTGTACATCAAAGTATTTTACATTACTGTACTTCATTTTAAAACTGTTAGTCTGTGATGGCACTTCAGGCTGTATTGTGGGATGGAAATTGTGAAAATGGAAAAGTTAGGCATCTAACGGGAAAAGCAAATAAATAAAAACCAACAAAATTTTAAAAAAGTCTGCAATTGATGGAAAGATTGGTGGTAGTCCGTGGGAACATTGTCACAGAAATTGAATATCACATAGTCGCAACAGGACGTTAGTTTATCTGGTCTCAAGTCTGTCAAAATGTTCCATTTCTCATATTTTCCCCTGAGCTTATTATGTTCTTGAGCAATTATAAATTATAATGGGTATAGTTTCATTGCCTAAAGCTGCACTAATTTATTTAATACTGGAACTGTATCTTTATATTATGAAAGGATCCAGTGGCTGTAATCATTTCCCTGGTGTGTGACTCGTCATTTGTGATCACTGAGTCTTGGTTGTGAAGTGGTTTTGTGCATTACCAGGACCTTTGTTATAACCATGTCATCTCATCTATAGATTTTATCCTTTAATAGGACTTTCTGTAAAATCACTGCTTAGTGTATACACACATGTCTAACTACATATGTATTTTAGAAAAGAAAGTTTTTCTTGAAAAAAAAAATATATATATTTTTCTAGAGTTTTCACTTTTTTACTTTTGTCTCATTATGTATATCCAAAAATGAAATAATCAACAAAACAGAAATAGATTAAAATTGTATTTTTCTTTTTTAGTTTGCATGTGTAGTTTTGTTAACAAGAAAAGAAAAAAATACAAATTGTAATGTGCAGGTTTTTTGGTTGGCTCCCAATATATGTAATACATAATATTCCACTGTTGCAGAGTTGTGTGTGCCAAGTAAATGGAGCTGTTGAGAGCATTTGAGGCTTGGAAGCAAGCGAGCAATAAGGGTGACACTGATACATGTCCCTAGTGCTCCATCAGTCTTATGTATAAGGCGCTGAACTGGCATGCAGTGTTTCTCTCAAACTGTTGTAACTATGGGACTTTAATAAATGACCATCATCTATTAACTATTTGCTTGGATTTCAAAAGAAAGTTCAGTGTAGGACCCTGTAATATTTTTCCAAGTAGTATATTATGAGAGAGAGCAGTGTGAAAAAGCCTTTGTTAGGTATGATGAAGGTCTCAGAAATAGCATTTTTTACATGCTTGATATGTATTGAGAGTGTAATTTGTCTCACGAAGAACGCTTGCAGTAGTTTTTTTTTTTTAAAGACATGGTTTTTTTAACACTGCAACACAATTTGAAGCAACAGGTAGGTGGCAATCGTAATTTGTGACTGATTCAGCTACAGCGAGAGCACTTTCGAGCCTTCGATGCAGCTTCATAATGGCATTCATCACCCTGTTTTTACCTATATAGTTGCCTTAACAGGTTGTAGATGCAGTAAAGCAAAGTAGTGCCACATGCACTCTGTTTGAATTAATTGTAAAAGTTTCATTGTGGTGGCAGCTATCTGCAGGCATGGAGTTGCAAATAAGTTTAATCCTGCGCGGAATAGAAGGGAAACATATTATAATCTTCACAAGTGAAACAAGTTTCCTCTTCAATGAAGCCCCCGCTTGACTGTGGCGTGCCGAGTTTCTTTGCTACATCATTGTCCCTCAGGTCTGTCACTATCTTGTGTTGAGTCTGTTCTGACGTTGTGTGTCTGTCACTCGTAACGGTCGTGCAGGAAACCCTGTTACCACAACCATAGGAGCCGATCGATATTGCGTGGTGCATGTCGGAATAGTATCCTTGCCTGTTTCTTTTCTTTTTAGGAGTAATTGGCAACATTGTTCGTAGTTCAAGGGCGCACTTTTCACTGGTGGTGTAGCTGGATATGTTTCTGCTTTAGTTTGTGCAAATAATGAACATTTGTCATTTTGTTGAACTGGGGAACAATATATTCTCACTGGCCGTCTGTGAATCGCAGCAGATACCAAATGCAGTCTTTCTTGCTACAACCGCCAAGTTTCTAACGTGTAAGTATGTAACAGTTTGAACAATTTTGCTGTCTTAATATTACACTTGTTTGAATTTTTATCACAAAAACAGTTCCAAAATGAACGGTACATAAATACTGGTGGGTAGGCATAATTTGTACTGAAAAAATATATGTTAAACGGAAATTAAATACAGTAGTTAAAACTTCGTTTTTATTGTAGTGGCAGGTGGAGTTTGTTTCAATAGTATCAAGTGCTAAGCATGTTTGTCACTTACTATTACATTATACGTTATGCGGTGTCAGATGGACATATACATAGTTTTATTCTGTAATAATTAAAAACTTTTGAATCCTGTTTGTGTGGCATTATCACAGTTGCATGTTTTATAATTTTTTTAATTTGTAATTGTTTTACCATGCTATTCTTAATTCACTTTTACTGTGTAATTTATGTACTGTTTACAGTATTTGCGTATTTTAAGTGCACCCTTTTATTCCAAAATTGCATTTTGTTCAGAATGCTTGCTGTGCCATGTGGGTATTAACGTTTGACAAGTTCTTGCGAAATTTTGCGTGATTTGTGAAGTTTCAAGTATTCTTCAGGCACACATTATTTGTGAACAGTGTTGCAGAATAGAATATAAAGTCACTGATTACTTACTATTGTACAGATTTTGTGAAATACAAATGGTAAAGTCATATCATAACAGTTTGTACGATTAATACACTGTATCAACATCTGGTCAAACTAAATAAATCTGTAAGTCAGGATTTACAATAGCCCGTCACGTCCGTCCATCATACATTTGTCCATCTCCCAGCTGAGCGTTTTACAACCAAACTTCGTATGTCCATCGTAAGTTCATTGCTGCAAACTAACAATAACAAAAATATTTACAATAGGAAAAAATTATGCATAAAAAGTGAAACTTTTGGCAGTATTGTGTTTTTAAGAACCCAAAATGTGCGTATATGTACGTAACGGAAATTGAGTGATATAAAAATATTTTTAATAACATATAAAACATGATTTTATTACTTTTACTATTGCACAAAAGGAGCTCGTTTTTCCAAGCGTAATTATCAATTAGCAAATTAATTATTTATTAATTTTCCAAGGAGCTTTCGGGTGACCTGTACGGAACCAAATGAGGTTGTCTCGTAACCGATATCTACGCAGGACTTGTTTTATGAGGCATTGAATATCTGGATCCTGCTTTAGGTAAAAAGGGGCTTGCTCTCTTGTTATACCCAGCTCTTGGAATCCCAGAAGCCCTGCAGGGTTCCGTCCCCTATTGGTACAAATTCCCGCCCATGCGAGTGGTGGAATCTGCAGACGTACCAGCGGTCACGCACCCTGATGGCTGCCTCCGGCCCTATACGAGAGCAGTGGAGGAGCAGAGAGACTTGCCAGCGAGCGAGTCCGGGTGGTGGCTGCCTCCAGCCCCGAGGAGGATGACGGAGGATCTGAGGCTGAAGTTTTTGGTCATGCCAGACCTTCTATATGTCTCTCTCGTAGACACTCGGAGGTGAGCGGTGCGGGGAGGGATAGCCTCGGCTGCAGGGGTTGAAAATTCAAAGCTATCATCACTTATCTTCGGTTGCTGCTGGAAGTAGACTGGGTGTCGTCCTCCCTCATCATGCTTTGGAACTAGCGTGGTCGGGTTGGAGGGAGCGAGGCTCAGCACACAGTACAATCTTCATTGAGGGATGTTGACGTGATGGCTTCTTTGCGATTTCAGGTGAACACTACAAGCTAATATCACGTGTCTGTAGTCGCTTCTGACATTGCGCCATCGTACCCTGTAGGCAAGTTTCCCGCCTCTCGAGTACTGCGTGGGTTAATCACTTGCGAAAGGGTTGATCATTGCGCTCAAGATGGGACGAAGTCGATTTGTAGAGTGCGCATCAAAGATGCGGAATGCAGCATGCGTCAACGCACTACACATATGCATCAACACACTACACAGCCTTGTAAAGAACTCTTAATGAATGCGTAAAAACAGTGCAAGTTTAGAAGGCTGTAGTTTCATCCTTTCGTCCGTCAATAGTTAAAGCTTGCCAAGGTTTTAATGGACGGACTTAGAGAATGAATGGCCACCTCTGATTGGCTGTTGGTCACGACGCGACGGGTTGTTTAAATCCTGCCTTATATATAGGCATTGTGTGATAGAGATTAAACTTTTGTAGAAAAGTTTATTTATAAAGAGTTTATTTTTTCTTTATTGGAAGTATGTATAAAATACAGTATGGTGTTTCGTTCTTGGTGACAGCAATCAGTTAATGTAATGTATGAAATAAGGATTTTTTCCCACATGTACTTATTTAATATCTACATAAAAATGTGTGTTGACTATGTTATCAGTAGCAGATTTTCATCAGCACTGTTGGAATTTTTGATGTTTATAATCTTTCTGCATTAATGCAGGGTTGTTTTTAGGTGTTTAAGATGGAGATTTTTAAAGGCAAGTTTGCCAAAGTGTAATATTGCTCATAATGTATTTTCATGCTGAAGACTGGAGGTTTTAGTGAAATGCCTGTTGACTTAAAATTAAATAAGTTGCCACTGGGTTCAGTTTTTTGTCTCTGTGGTATGGGTTTTTATTTTTTTTTTTGTTTTATCCATTCTAAGATTGATACTGATATTTTAAGACATTTTTTCTATATTGTAGATGGTTTCATGATCCATAGTTTTACAACTAAGCTGTTGATTTTTTTTTTTGTAGCTGTTACCGAAATTAGTCATTCCCCTCACTACCTTGTAGACATGACATTCTGTTTCTGAATGGTTTTTTGATTGATGTCTCACATCAAACAAAATGAAATTTGTCAAGTTTTTAAATCTCTATGTTATGAGAATATATGTGTGAGGAAGAAGGCTGTCTATTTTGTAAAGAGCACTTGAGGCAGGCCTGCTTCTTCAATGCTGCCATCACAACATTCACCATTGTTCTGTATTTTTGCAGCTTTCTCCATACTATCTGCACCTTTTTAGGTGAAGCCCTGTTTAGTCTCCTGGTGTCTGTGTAGTGTGTTCTCTGGTTGCAGCTGATATTGGGACAGTCCTTTGCGTGTGTTTTTTCTCTTTGTTGATGTTATGCTGTCATTGTAGCATCTAGTTCCACCTGTACAAGATTTGTGTTTGCTAAAGGCATCAAGTAATAATTCTTGGAGAAAAATTTTCTGTAATTAAAAATATGTGATTTTGTGATACTTCTCTGGGGGGAAGTGGTGTTATTTCCGTTGGTCTGATTCTCGCTCAAGTTAGAGAAATGCACTGTAGATTGTGGTTATCGTCTGGTGTGTTTAGACACGAGTGCTACATCCACAGTCACTGGATTTGGTTTCAATAGGGCTCATTCCGATTTTATCTGGCATATCTCGCATCAAAGCAAGAATAGGCGGTGGAGCAAGTTCTTGTAGGTTAGCATTCGCTTTGAAGAGCAATTTCTAGAATCTAGATCATGGAATGGTGATCCCCAAGAAATCCATGTTGTAATTTTTTTTAGGCTTCTAGTATGTCTGCACACTAGCTGACGCAGTGTACATACCATTACAGATGTTCCGTACTGTGATCTGATGGAGTCTTGTAGTTGCCTAGTTATGTTTCGGTTAACCATGATGGTGTGACTGTTATTTTAATTGTGCAATTAGCTATTTCACTATCGATAATAAGCACACAAATACGTATGAGCTTACAATTTTAAAGGGGAAAAAATGCTTATTACGGTGATGCAATTGTGACCATAATTATGGCTATGTTTATCATGTGTAGTACTATCTAACTGTAGCTAAGTGTTTATAATTATGTAGTCCTTAACGAGCCACTCCTACTCAAAACTTCACACGTAAGAAAGCATACGGAAATGTGTACATAGAAAATTTGACATTTCCTCCCCAACTATCTTGCATTTAGATGCCTGTACAATAGAGACTGCAGAACTTGACAAAATTGTAATTGTAATTTATTTTTAATTACACTGGTACATGGCCACGTCTGAATTCTCAAGTACACAGATTTTCGCATCTGCATTTGCATGTGGCATTACAAAGTGTTAATTTGTGCAAAAAGGATACGAGAATATGAAATGGTACGGGCGAAAAATTTTAAGTATGAAAAGAATATCTTGTGAGATATGTTAATAAAAAAATGAAAATATTGATGAAATGTTGCATTCCAAGAGTATTTCTGTTTTAATGACAGATGCTGACATTCAGAAAGATCATTTGGAGATTTCTGAAATGCAGACTTGATGAGGAATGGTAAGTTGTGAGCTGGTACTGGGTGAATATTTGATGCAGTGGCATTAGTAAGAGTGGAGTTGAACATAAATTCTTGGAAGATGGAACTGGAAGTCAGTAGAGAAGTTATTTCTGCAGAACGGATGGAACTGAGCAGGCAATTGAAGGAGAGATAAATAAGACAGCTTATTTAAAGACATGGCATAAAGCCCTGAGACATAAGAGAGCATCGAGGAAACCGCCAGGAATCAAGAAGACCGGAAAAAACTCAAGTGCTGGCTGATTGTGTGGCATGCTGTTTCTCACACGTCTCATTTTGCTGCCGTGATTAGCGATGTATTGGCAGGCTGTAGTTTTTGTGGTTATAAAAAGTGAAGATCAAAATTGTTTTGGCAGCTGTTTGTGTGATATGATGTATTATTTTGGTTAGAATTTTTTCTTGCAACCCCTTCCTGCCCCTGTCCAAGATAGCCAGTAAGTGCAGCTGAGATAGTGAAGGATATTACGGTTTGTTATCAGGCAGCCCCAAGCAGTCTAATAACTGTCCAGTTATAAAACAGCATTTATAATGTACGCTGCATATATTTTTCTGACGTACTTTGTCTAGACAAAGCATCGTCATAATTGGTTGATGTCTAGGATGTAGTTTAGTTCTGCATTACTAATAGATGTTGACAGCGAGAGTATAATTTCTTCATCAGTTGTTTTGTATCGGAGTACTGTCATTACATAGTAGAGACTGTATCGTAGTATCATTGTGCTCTCTTGCATCGTTGTGTGTGTTTGAAATGAGCTGACAGTTGGGCAAGTTCCAAGCAGTTCACTTAGGCTACGTATCAGTATAACTTAGATAATTTTACTCTGTCTGTTGTGGACACCTATTATTCAAAGATAGGTAGTTTTAAATTTTAAACTGCCTACATTTTTAATGGAAACAAAAATACTATCATGGAATTTCTTGTAGTTATTTTTACCTATGCTCTTAAGGCTTGAATATTAAATGTATTACCATATTTGTAGCAAATTTGGAGATACTGAAAGTTGATAGTTGTGTGTAGGTTGTATACCCATCGTAAAAATTTTTTTATGTTTTTTAGTTTAAAATTAAAATGTTTATAATTATATATTGGTTAGTAACTGTGGTTTAGGGAGAGTGGTAAGCCACAATGGGCACAATAACTGTCAATTATCACTGATTTCAGTTGCTCTTTTTTGTGTATACACTCATTGTCATTTCTTAATTTTTTTCTGGAACTTTTATATTTCATGCGTACATACGCTGCAATATGCTACGTTAATTACTTGAATGACAGTGATTTTTATTGCAGCAATAATTGTTAACTTGTGAATTTGTAATGAATTTTTGTCGCAGCTTGAATTCAAAATTTAAAGTTGGAATTTAACACAAGGAGAAATGTCGCGAGTTCGGAGATGAAATCTTCCTTACAAATTGTGTGTGTTTGCATATGAGTTTACCAGATGTAGTGATGAGAGTAGTGTTCCAAGACGTGGTAAATTTCTCCTTTTAATTCTGAAATCATTCATTAGACTGCAAATATACATAGTATATGTAGGTGTTTTCTCATTGTAAATCCTTTTACTTGAAGTAAATATGTGAATAAACATTTAAGGAATCGCTGTAAGTATTTTATGTTCTGTGTATTATATAATGATTGACATAATACATGCATGTAACTGTGTAACTATATGTAATTACATTTTTTGTTTATTTGAAAGTTATTTTTTAAAGTACAGCACAGGATATGTATTTTGAGACGTGTATTGTCTCCTAAAAGTGAATAGTATATATAATACAGCCTTTTCGTTATATGTTTGTATTAATGGAATAGATCCAGTTAATGTAATTATATATTGTTTTCATCTTTGTGGCAGTTGTTACATATATTATAGCAACTTTTAACTGCTCTTTTACTGCCATTGATGTATTTTATAAAATATGTTACAACAAACTATAGTGTATGGAAAGTAGTTTCTGCTGTCGAACTGAATTTTCACACCAACCAGCAACACAGATTTTGTATTTTAATTCAGTCATAGCTTAGGGCATTGCTTTGCATGTGTACTGAACATGTGTTGATTGATTACGTCGCTAGTAATATTTCTGTTATCACGGAGAAGAAAAACTGACTTCTTGCCAGCAGCATAGTTGGCCAACTATACTTATTTGATAAAGCTTAAGAAGCTGTTATTTGTAATGTATCATGCGAAATATTTAGTTGAACTCTGAAATTGGACTTATGATTTAAAAAAATGGGCGGGACTGATCCTGATTGAGTCTTGCTGGTGGTTTGGAGTTTTGAATGTTGGTGGGAGGTTATCGGTTTGTATCCCGCCACACATGTGGGGTGAGTTAGGATATGTGTTACTTTGTGAGTTTAGACAAACCTAGTTGGTAGGTAGGTAGTTGGCCTTAACGTCTCGTCGACAGCGAGGTCATCAGAGACTGTGCAAGTTGCGCAGGGAAGAGGGATTGGGGAAGGAATCGGCCATGGCCTTTGTTAGGAACCCATCCCAGCATTTGCCTAGAGTGATTTCGGGAAACCGTGTAAAACCGAAATCAGGATGGCCGAACCGGGAATTGAACCCGGGTCCTGAATACGAGTCCAGGGAGTTACCACTGCGCGATCTCTCTCGGTGCAAAACTAGTTAGGAAGCAGAGAAGAACACTGAATAGGTTAAATTTAGGAGAATGTATCTTTCTTTTCATACAAGTAATTTAATTAATTTTCAGTTGTAATATTGTTGTCACGTTTAATTTGTTGATTTCTTTGATGTAAAATGAATTGTAATGGTAGTGTAAAGCCAGAACCACATAGTTGTGACAAGTATATCATGTTAAGTGCGACATGAAAATTAAAACTGAACGGCTAATCAAATACAAGTTACTTCCGATGTCAGTATCACAAAAACTCTTTCATGACCAGCAGTTTTGGATTAGAAATTATTCCATTTTCATTGTGTTGTGCAGCATTGCAAACAGGCTGTGCAGCATTGTAAAACAAATAGTTCGACTAACTTTCCCTACACTGGAAAATTCAAAATTTGCGTTAAATCAAAGGGAAATTCATCTGCCACCTACCAAATTAAACTCATAAAATTATAACTTATACCTTGTCAGGCTTTAGTGCAATATCTGCACACACTTGTCATCATCATATGTTGTCAATTTACACTGCCTTCAAAACTAATTCATTCTTCGAGCGCCTTGTAAATCCTAACCAGGGGGTGTTCACAGGATAGGGACCAACAGGTCGCTTATTTTTTCAGGCCCTCTCCATGCATACCCTCATTAAAGTGAAATTTGTGATTCCCATTAAAGCAATTACAAATTGCGTCGTCGTCGTTACACTCCAGGAGCTAAAGTATTTTATACATTTCTAAAAAAATTGTGCATTTTCACAGATTTATGCAACAAAAAAATTTTGCCTCTTAATTTTTAATATGTTGCCTGGCCATATTGTTGTTGATAACAATAGTGTAACTACAGGATAAGTTTGAGTTTCTGAAATGCATTGCAATTTTTGGCAGCGTATCGTAATCTTCTGATCCCACCAATAATTCATTTTATTCCTAAAGATATTGAACGGTACATGTGATTATAATAATATTTGTACTGCAGTTGTTCAAGGTATATCCGCCAGGAGCGCTGTAAGTACTCAGTAGCACCAATTTCATAGTTCAAAGTGATGCAGTAGTGCTGACTAAGTTGGTATGCGTGGAGAGGGTAAAAAAAAATTAGCGACCGCTCAATAACATTGCTGTTGTCACTCTGCTATACACCTTTTTTACTCTATGATCCTAACCTTCCTGTGAATTGAAGCAGTCACATTCAAAATATTTTTGTCATATTGTCATAGCTGTTTTTGCCATGTTGAGTTCTGCTCATTGGAGCTGTGTGGCTCCAGTTTTATTCATAGCTAGCTGTGTATTCACAATGATTGTAAGAAAAGCTGTGTATTCTGCAATATTCCAAACTCTGCTGTAATATTGATATGTAGCTAAGAGGCTATTGTAGAAGGTAAATAAAATTAATTGACATGTGATGTCGGGGATAAAGGTGACTGCCTATGTTATGACTGGTCAAGGGTTCTATTTGTGCTGGGCAGAGGCACGGGTTAACTTACACTGCTGGAGCATGTGAATTGGCTTTTTGCTGTGGTATAAAGACGGGTGTGTGGTTTTCCTACACTGCACAAAAACAGGTGTGGGTTTCACTATTCTCCACGCTACGGGCGTGAGTGCGTTTACTGATTTACCTGACTAGTTCATGGCCCGGGGTAGTTCTGGGCGTGGCAGCAGTGGCTATAGCCCACTGCCCTTGGGCGGTGGTGGTGTAGTCTCGACTGGCAGAACTGGCTGTTCCACATGGACTACTGGCTCTCGATCCTTGGAAATGGGGATTGGCAATACTCGAGAGTACTGGCATTCCTCGGTGGAGGTCCTCTACGAAGGGATGTGGCTGGCCGGCTGTTTTGTGGGTTGACTGAAATAAGGAACTAGGTGGGACTGGGAGGTGAGGTCTCGCAAGTTGTCCGGTAGCTTGTGCTTGCTCCCGAGGGGTTGAACAGCCGTCAAGAGGTCACAGATCACTCGGCTAGGCTTTTCGGCAGTAGTTGCCTTCTTGGCGTGCCACTTTGCACCACCTTTAGTGTTGAAGAGCATAGGTAGAGGAACTACGGTCTGCTGCCTACAGAAGAGCAGGCGAAGAAATCCCTAGTTAAGTGTAAAGCCAGTCGTGACCAAGCCGACCAGTCAGACCTGTTGACAACCGTCAACGCAGTGGTTGGAGCGGTGGGTTACCCTGGATGTCGTTCATGACAGCGACGTGGGTGTGGTCCAACAGGGGTCAGGCCCCCATGTCCAGTCTAGTCGCCCCACCCAGCGATAGTGCAACGTGGTGGATGGAGCGGTGGGTTACCCTGGATGTCGTTCGTGACAGCGACGTGGGTGTGGTCCAACAGGGGTCAGGCCCCCATGTCCAGTCTAGTCGCCCCACCCAGCGATAGTGCAACGCGGTGGTTGGAGTGAACTGGCTGGTCTGATTGTCTAGTCGCCTCGTGGATTGAGTCTCTAGTGGTTGTTGCTTTACCATACGTGTGCAACAGGTCTCTTTGCACCTCTGATCCACAGTATGGGTGGCCGTCTAATGTGTATGTTTACGATGTACGTGTATCTGGTTAAGGAAGCCCGCAGCCCTACGCTAAGTTTTGCAAAAGTGGTTTTCAACTCAGTCTCCTGATTTTCTCTAGTAGGCTGACGTCTACAAGGAAATAATTCACTCTAGAAGTAAGTACTTGGAGGTTAGCAAAGAGAATAAGTTTAGTCCAAGAGGAATAGACCCGGTGGCCCGGACTATCTCCTAACTTAAGCATGTGAACTGGAACGGAAAGTGCTCTATGCAAATCCAGGTGAAGGGGACCTGGTTCTATCCTAAACAAAGGCAGATGTGGCTAGGTAGCTATAAAAATACCTAAACCCTAACTAGCTATAATGCCAGTTGCCCAGAAAAGACTCAGGTTGCAGAGTGGTGGCGAGTGTCTGGGAGGCATCGAAGAAAGTCTTTGGGAGTGGCTGAAGATCTGGATGGTGGAGTCTGTCCCTCGTGAGGAAGGCGGTGAGCAGAGAGCTTCAGCAATAGGAAATGATGGAGCGAGCTGTGGTGCGTCAACTGGTGTTTCTCGGCTCGTGCGCTCACCTACATGGAAGGCCGGCTGCGGGTCCTTCGGCCAGTCGGGAATCTTCGACTGTAGCACTCCTCCCTTAGCATCACCTGCCGCATTCTCTTGAGGGAGGTCGGAAGTGCAGTTTTCCTCGTTTGCAGGTGTGTCTGGATGCATCGTGCCTGTGAGTTAGGGGCTGCTTCGGTGACTTCAATCTTACAAGCGAGGAGGGTGACTCCAGACACGTGATGTCTGACAAAAGGCATGAATGGCCTTGCTGTTGTATTCTTTGGTGCCCCCACGTCTAAGGGTTAACTAGTTGATTTTTGGAGCCAGTCTTCTAAGGTTAGGTGGCGTGATACCGCGTGGAGATGAGGTGGATTTGTGTTATTGTAATATTGTCAGTATGCGTTACACGTCAAAATTATAGAAGAAAAGGACAGCACCATTTTCGAAAGGAAATTGTGTGTAATGTAAATATTTTCATTAACTCTTATGTGCAGTGTGAGAACATAAGTTACTGTTCTACACTGTTTATTCCAAATGTCAGGTAAATTGTGGTGCTAGTGGACAACTTTATTTTTGATGTGATTTTTTTTTGTATAGAAAGGAGCAAGTGTTGGAAGCATGTGTGTGTGTGTGTCTTCTCTCTCTCTCTTTTTTTTTCTCCCAGTTAAATGAGGCATTAATGCGCAAAGCAGCCTGCCTTTGTTTCTGCAAGATGACTTCCCTACTAAGAGTACTGAAGGATTTATAATGTGTGCAAATAAAGAAAAAATTGTGTACAGTAATAATATTTTACTGTTGTTGAAGCAGGATAACACCTTTAAATTGAGTAACGTGCAATATAAGCAAAAAATAAAATCACTGCCAATGTTAATTTTTCAATGTTTTTTAAATACATTGTCTCGTGTCGGGGTAGGTTTGTACATGTATATGTGTTACTGTATGTAACGTAAAGTTAAGTTGCATCATTGATGACATGATGTAAATGTGAAGTGGATGTTGTGATTACATAGTTATTACCATTCCTGTTATAAATTAATTAACATATAGTTTTACATTATAATTTTATACTGAGATCACTATGATTATGTTGATAAATTGTTAATATTCACTGTGTTTTATGTATATAAACTGAATTTTGTATATGATCTAAAATAAAAGAAACATGGGAACTGAAGGTAGGTAGTTATTAATTTTTTCCCTTATTTCAGTATGAGTTTGTATAAATGTAGCAGTTTTTATGAACGTATTTAGAGAACATGAACGTTAAGATGTACATAATTAGTACTGTTAAGACATCATGGAAATAGGACCCTAATACTACTAATTAAATTTTCTAAAAGAAGACATAAGAAACAAGTACTCTTAGAGACGTACTTGCAGAAAGAGAGATAGGAAGCAGGTCAAACATATTTTACACATGGACGCACAGTCCCGATGTTTTGCTGGCTGGGCCTGTATCTTCAGGCAGCGCAGGTGATGAGACACTGCAGTCTGTCGAGCAAACAGTGAACATAGATGCCCTGAGATGAAACTAGGGTATAGAGGAAAATTTGAAGTGCAGCAGAGGGATTACCGTATCTTAGGTTTAAGCGAGAGGGAAAAGTTGCAGCTAAGGGTGTGAGCAGTTCAGCGATCCTTTGCAGAATGTTTAGGACAAAATAACATGTCTGTACAAGTGGACGTTGGAGATTTATAATTCTCGTAATGTGCTCATTTGGTAATGAATGGGCATGAGAGAGAGGTATTGATTTGGGTTGTACTGAGTTGCAGATGTATTTAGCACTGATGGGAGTGAAGTGAGGCGCAGATGGAGTAGCGACAGAACGTACTGTCAGGGAAATAGCAGTAAGAATCCAGGTAAATGCTCGAATAAATCGCTGCCCATAACTATGTACGTGTATGCTCGTACTAGTTACCTGGATTATTAACTATCTAAAACACATTTACCTCCCAAAAAATTATATGCTCCCACTTGGATGATGCATGGATAACGTGATAAGTTCCATGGCAAAGTTAATTTCACATAAGGTGTAAGTGGAGTAGAGAGATTTGGGTGGCTCTTTAACATTGAGCTCTTGAGAGCCGATGAGGGTGAAGTGAGGTGAGTATGAGGCAGCGCCGGAATGAAAGGGCAGGGGAAACGGGAGATCCTTGAGAAAATCCACCAACCAGCAGCATTGTCCGGCATGATTCCCACATGAAAAAATTGTGTATCAACACAATGGCAATCAAACCCAGTTCGCCTTGGTGGGAAGTGAGTAGTCTAACCACTACACCACCGCCCCAACACAAGGTGGAAGAATACAAAATGGGAAGAATAGCATCTTTTAAGTGGGGTGTTTCAAAAGTCTTTGATTAACAGCAAATAGCCTATATGACCCCGCCAGAAAATAAATCATGTTTTACCGTAATTATACACCTTTTCCATTTGGTTATCGTTGTGGTATTCTGCCTGGAAATGTGTTTCAAACTGTTGGTGGAAAACCCATGGCTAGGGGCAGGTGTATTTCATGAAAATATTTATAGCCTTGTTAGACTTCAATATCCAGCGTCCATGGCCACAACTTCCTTTGGTTATTGGCCATGTGGCTGCGTGAAGAGACATGTTCATATTTGACTGGGCCAATCGTAATGAAGAACTCCGATGCTGAACGTCCATGACTTGTGGACAGACTCTTGTGGCACATGATATTTAGAATCGTCCAACCACAAAAGGGCATGTGAACTAGTGTTTTGGAGAACAACTGGTCCCAAAATCTTTTTGCGAAAAACACCTGTCTCTACCTATGGCTTCCTTGCACATACTTCTCCAAATTTTAAATGGATGAACCTTCTTTGTCTCATTTTGAAAGTATATCTTTTTTTTTTTCTTTGCTGACTTTTGCGTAGTTTCATTACACTTAGATTGTATGTTAGTGTCGGCATAAAAATCACCATAGATGGGGCAGATGTATGCAAAATTTGAATGAAATTCAGACAAATACTTTTTTAAAGAATGCAGACAGGATTAATAAAATATGTTACTGTACGTAGGGTGGTGGTGGTGGTGGTGGTGTTTATATATATATATATATATATAGCATTCTGCACATACAAATAAAAAAAAGTTATCAAATTTCAAATACAGAATAATGAGAGTTACTACTGATACTGAAATACTCTATTATAGAAATATTCAATACTGTATTTGATAATAAATAATTTATCAAATTAAATTTTACTGTATTGTTATATGTTTCAGTTTATGTGTGGATATGCATGTAATAAGATGTTTTTGAAAAGTTAAAAATGACGTAGTCTCGTACTTTCATGATAGCTGTGTCTGAAATGTGTGTATAACAACATGCAAGGCATTCTGCTACTACTTTCTCGCAGTGAGGACATTGCTGTGTCGTCTCTCTTCTATGGATTTGAAACATGATGTGAAGTAAAGCTGGAAAACGTGGCAAGCTGATTAAATTTTTAACTTTGGCTCGAGTAAATTGCTGTCTGTTAACTTCATACTTATTCAATTAAAATACTGATAACGTTAGTTATTGCTATATTTTAAGTTGCTTGTTACGGTTTTTACATCTATCACAAAGACTGAATGTTGAGTGTAAATAAGACACTAATAGTTTGATACTGATAGTTAGTTGGATACGCTTGTAATTCTCCCCAGAAACATGTTGAGAAATTGCATTACGTACAGTTGAGGTCAAGTGTTATGTTTATCATAGGTTGAGTTGCAAGAACTTGTGATACCAAATCATGCCAAAGTTTCTATGAAAACTTTTCAGGGTTCGGCATTTTGTTTGGTGGAAACCATGTATTTATATAAGTTTGCAAATTTCTCTTGACTTGTGCTGAGCAACAGACTCTCCTCCGTCGTCGAGCGTGCACCACACTGCACTGCAAACACTTCACGTCTCGCCAACACGTGAAAACCTCGCAGCAGTGAGAATGCACTGCCAGTGTATTTTCTGGGCCAGGCCGTGCGTGCAGTATAAGGCGGCGCGGCGCACACCTCCATATTGGTGACATCTGGTTTGACCGCATCGCTCCTATGGTCAAAGTATCCCGCATTCGCGATGGGGGTGGGGAGGAAACTGTTTTTTTCCGAGTCTGCAAGTGCTTCATTCATTGCCGTGCATCCAGAAAGAGTGCAAATTGCTAGCAATGCTGAGGGCTTGGTTACTGCATGTCACTCGCCACACAAAGGCTATAAGAATTTTGGCACTAAGAAAAACACGCGTTGGAGCAAAAGATAGACACTGTGTGGCATTCATGTGTTACTGATGCCACCTTCCGAACCAAAAAGAACATTGAGACAACAAACACAAACTCAGTATGTGAGCACTTTATTGTGCTTATTCCAGCTTGCATATTAACACATTCCTAAGTTTTTGTGAGATATTTTAACTTTTGACAGTTTTTAGGTACAAAGTACAATTTTATTTTTAAAAAATATTATTTCTATAAGTGGTAATATAGAGTGAATGAGTGAGTGAAGAGATTTGAGCGGCTTTTAACGTCAAAGTCGTGAGAGCTGATGGTAATGCAGAGGATTTGCCTAATTTTATAAATATACATTCAGTAAAAATACTTTATTCCATTTGTTTCATGTATATCATGTTGGTAACTATCTGTGATAAATATCCTTCTACTTCCAGCCCCCCTTCCCCCAATTCCTACTCTCAAGAAATAGCAAAGTTAGATGTTGGAATTATTTGTGTGTGTTTATTCTTGCTCAGTTCATTGCATCCCTGGTTTATGCCTCAAACCTTAGGTTAATAATAGAGAGAGTAAATAATTTTCAGATTACCAGTAAATATGACCTTAGTCTCTAAGCGCTAGAGTAATTGGCGATGTACATTTAAAATAAGCACCAATTTGAAGCAGCATGGGGTCATATCATATTGCATGTTTGTGAAAATTTGGTTAGAATTTTTTCAAGGGATTGTTTATTGTACAATTAAACATATTTGGATTCTTTATGTGAACATGTATATAGCTTGCCAATCCCACAAATACAATACGTTCTCATTGGTGGCTGTAAGATTTCTAAGGCCCTAGGCAAAATTTGTTTATAAGATGCCCGAAACAGCTAAGGACTCGGTGTCAGCTGTGATGTGTGTTGCTCGAACATGCAACGGTTCGGAGTAAAATAAAAAATTATGTACAATATATTATTGCCAGCAGTCAACTTCATGAAACTTCATAATTATATTTCATTGACTGCCACACGTGCGACAAAAATACCAATGTTTAACTACAATGTGCAGGATGTGATCTGGTCTAATGAGGAACGTAGAAATGTGGTTATGAGTTAAATGGTCTGGAGGTCCAAATGGCATGGTACCACTAGCTGTCTCTCAACAGAAACGCAGTAGCTATGTTGCCCAGGATGCTGTACTGGTATAGGTAATGTAATCCCAGTATTCAATTCTTTTTTGCGTGTCTGTCAACACCACATGGTTTGCACTAATGTTTGTTAACACTTTATATCAATTGTTTTGAATTTTTAATACACGTAATCATATCAAGTTTTGGTGAAACTTTGATACGACAAAGCTATGCTATCGTTGGGGGGCCGCAGTGGTGAAGCAGACTGCTCATGTCCCACTAAGGTGAACCAGGTTTTACATTCCAGGTTCTCGCATGTGGTGGATGTTGCCGTGGGTCGGCGGGTTTTTTCTCGGGTCATTCCCATCTCCCCCTCCCTTGCATCCCACTATCATTCTATCTTCACCTCGCTTCGCACCCACCGGCACTCGACACCTCTCTGTCAAGCGCCAGACAATCTCTCTGAACTCTATGATGTTCTTTTGTAAAAGCACAAGTCTGTTAAAAAGAACTAAACGTAAACAAATGATCAGAAAATCGTATTAGTACGAGGGTGGTTTTGCAGGTAGATATTTTCCTAGCCTATCTTAAAACTTAAGGGGGGAGTCTGGTATCCAAGGAAGGGATAAGACCTATGTGCATCTCGGGGCATAGCCCTGTAATACTCCCAGGTATGCAGGAGAGGTCCTAACTACAAGGTCAAGTGCTCATGGCTTAAATGCCTGTCTACAATCATGTTGACACAACGTTGCCATAATAAAACTGACATGTCTACAATTGACATTAACAGGAATAAAAATGTAGGTGTAGGTCTATACATATACAAATATTTTTGTTTGTGTTTGAAATTTTAAAAGAACCTTTTGTAAAAAAAAAAAAAAAAAATTCTGCAGACTTAATAGTTACACTAAATTAATTTTTTATGCAGTTTGCATTATTCGTATATTGATTTTGTATAACATGAACGAATTAAATATATATGGTGATAGTGGTTCTATCTGTTGCCAATTGTCTGTAAAATTTGTTTCCACTTGTTTGTGACATCTTGAGTTGTGATTGACTGGCGCAAAATGCAAAGATTTGCAAAGCATTGCGTTTTACGTTTGCCATGGCAACATTTAACATTGGTTGTAGCCAAAGCATGTATGATTCAGGGATTCATGACTTGTAACACGTTATTGTAGCGCCAACGCGATTGCAGACAGTCCCTTACTGGTATTAGGAAAACATGGTCGTGGTTGAAGCCATGGTTACCTCCCGTATTAACTTAACCTGAACTACAAAAGGAGGGATGAGGGAAAATCAGCATGAACAGCATAAAAACCTCTCAACAGAAAAGAACTGCAAAAGTGCATGCAATTTATAAAGTAGTAAATGTCCCGACTATAAAGCACGGATCACACGATGCAAGATGAGTGCCAATCTTACGTGAGATGCCGACCTTGCACGAGTTCATGTGCAAGGCACATCTCGCATGAAATGAGGAGATAGTGCAGGTCCTATATTTCCCGTGCAAGGCGATGCAAGTTGCGATCCTATTGGTCCTTGCATGCTGGTCATGTGACCTGTTGTAAACTTAACCATAGAGTAAAAGATAATTATAATCTGAGGTGTGCAAAGAGGAATACAGGGAAATAAAACATTGCTGGAAAACAACTTTAAAGCATGGATTGAAGTTTAGACGGTTCGCTGACAATAAAATAAAAACAATTATATTTTGGTGGGATAGCTTTGAAACAAATACCTTGTTGAAGTAAGCAACATCATATTTTGTATTATGATACCTTGACTGTTTGGTACTCACTAGGACTATCAAGTAATTTTGATGCGCGAGGGTATTCATTCATCTCATTTATCTGCGTGTGAACTCGTTTGTTGGCATTCTCGTACGAAATCGCGCGCGAAATGCATCTTGCACCGTGTGATCCCTGCTTAAGGGAGGACGGTAATCTGCAAGCAGAAGGCGAGTGGGCTGCGGGACACGCGGGGGCGAGTCCACTATCGGGTCACAAGGAGGGGTGGCGTGGGGTGTGGTGGTAAACAGCGACCCGCTGCCTATGTGCTGTGGGCGGACACAGGATGGCGCCCATTACCTTGCCTTCGAGGCACCGTTATCATCGCCGCAGTCTTATAAGGTCCGGCCGACCATGCCTCACTTCCTGCCCGCAGTCCGCGCGTCCTTAGCCGCCTTCCATACTGTTGAGTTGGTTCACTGGTCCAGTAGTGTCCGCTTGTATGGATACCGCTGGCGCTCGTTTCCGCGCGTGCAGCTGGACGGCACCCTGCGCGAGGCTACGTTCAATACTGAAGTCACCGAGTGTACTGATGTTGCAGAGGTTATGCTGTGCCGGTGAAACATGATTTTGGCGGCCGATTCTAGTTCTCGCAGGTTCTCAGATATACGTATTTGAAATGTGCGTGTACCAGGACCGTTAAATACAAAATAGTCCTTACTGAAATTCCGAACTCAGTACAAAATATTAACTCAAAACAGACTTATGTTGTGTTGTTAATATATATATATATATATATATATATATATATATATATATATATATATATATATATATGTGTGTGTGTGTGTGTGTGTGTGTGTGTCTCTCTCTCTCTCTCTCTCTCTCTCTCTCTCTCTCTCTCTCTCTCTCTCTTCCTCTCTTTCTCGTGTCAACTAGTTGTAAATAATTGTATTTATATGCGTAGGAATTCTTTTGACTCAAAAAAAAGTATGATGATTCGTAAATTCATTATTTAACTCGTTTTATATCATTTTAGTGGATACTACTACGAAACGATGCAAATGTTTACTGTTTAGCGCTAGCTGCTCCCTTATTGCTGACGAACACTGATTAACCATCAGTGATTTCATGGACAACAAAAGTATTATTTCAAAAACATTCTTATTTGATGGGACCGTGATAGCTGAGCGGTTAGAATGATCTCCTCCCACCAAGGCGAACCGGGTTCAATCCCCGGCCGGGTCACTCCGAACCTTCTTCACCCTCATCGGCTCTCAAGACCTCGTTGTTAGAGCCTCCCAAATCTCTCAACTCAACTTTTATTTGATAAATCTTACATTGTTTTCTGAAACAGTAATAAACAGAGTCCTCTTGCCTTGTTACGAATCGAAAGTCTAGCACTGCACTGGCACGGTGGGACAACAAACCCAACCCCCCTTGCACCACGACCTCCTATAAAACAGAATGCGTGTCACCACTGAATCAGTTCGGTTTACGCGAGTGGTTCAGTAATTCTCGTGGCCTGTGATTCCTTCCTAATCTATCATTTTCCTGAACGAATTACTCAGAAACCATCCACGTCGATATTTGTTTTAACAGTTTTATAACATATCATCATCATCATCATCATCATCCATAAGCAGTAGGTTGATGAGTTGGGCACAAGCCCTGGGGGCGCTGGAGCCAGCCGCCGCCAGATTGAATTTCCCTTTTTCCCCTCAAAATTTTTACCTTTATTCTCTTAAAATGTCAAATTTCCCCCCCCCCCCCTATAAAAGCACCGATCCCCCCCCTCCTCTAGTTGCAAAAACGAACCCCTTTGAAAGACACTTTCCGATTTAGAGGGATCGTTTTCGATGGCAGAGCAGTAACGGTCATATTGGGTTTATATACGCAAACGGTATGCCAAATCGACACGGGATCTGGGATTGGAGCCGGAGCAGACCGTCAGCCATCTTAGAGGCCATATTGGAACCAGGTGACCATGAGACCGTGATCTTGAATAACTTTGAACCCAAAAATGTATTTAAAAAAATTCATTAAAAATTTTTGATAAGAATTTAATAAAAAATATGATTAGAAATTATTTTAAAAAAACTTAAATTTCCGGAGGTCCTCCACAGTACATCGTCCAGCAGACTACTCACCCCGCTCCAACAAATCACATTGTGTTAATATTACATCCCCCTCCCCTCCTCTCCCTTCATCGTCGCGCTCACCATTGCTCAATCTGTCGAATGCACTCCACGCGCCATATTGGTTTTGTGTTTGTCATTACATTTTCAACACCAAGGTGGCGCTGATGACTCCGACCAACATTTAGAACTGGCTCACCTTCACCTTGCCCTCACATCTACCCCGTGCCATTGACCTTAGATATCCTTGAACCCAAAAAGAAATTATAAAATCCAAAAATATATATATATATTTTTTTAAATTAATTCGAGACTTGTGTTTTCATCAATCTCGCAATCTTTCCATCAATCTACACCGCAACCAGCAATCCTTCGACCAATCCCTCGGTTTGTCCCCCACCCATACGTATAGAAATCACATTCGTTCGCCAACTGTCTCCAGATTTGTACATGTCGACGGAATCAATGTTTTGTATGCAGTCAACTAGCCAGGTATTTTTATGCTAACGTCTTTATTATCATTCTATATGCAGATCTTTCCGTCAATAGTCGAGTGATCACAGCACCACTTTGAAGTTGTGAGAGGAAAAAACGATACTACACACAAAACTAAAGAAAAATGAATTATTTTATATTAATAATTTATTATTATTTTTTAATTACAATTTCAGAAAAAAGCAATTCATATCATGCGAAATATCCCCGATCCTTCAGTTTACTAATGATTGAAAGTATCTCGTTAATGTGCGTGAGATCCCCGCGTTTTTTGAAGGTCAATCAAATACCTGAGTCTATCGACAAGTTCATTCGGGTCTTCGGGAACTAGGTAGCCAGTAATCTCGGCGTCGTCTGCCATATTCATGTCGCTTGTTGCAGCAAATATGTTGGAGAGGTGTGTCAGTGCGTTGTCTTCACCTCTATCGCTGTCTTCATGTTCATCATCATCAATGATCTCTTCATGGTCATCTTCACCTCCTGTTTATCGAATTATCTTTTATTTGTAGCAGGAGTTGTACGCTCATCAGTATTTAGAGCCTACGAACGTTTATTTTGACGTTCGTCGGCTTCACCCAAACATCTTGCGAGTGTAGTCTTCATTCCACACATGCCGACTCTACCACGCTTCGTAGGTCTCTCATTCCGTCTTTAGCATTAACTGCCCCATCGTAATCTTCTGTGGAATCAGTACCCATCGATGCAGCAGAGGGTATGAACGACATCACTAGCTGGCTCTCAGAAGACGAATCCTTGCAGATCTCGTTGCGGTCCTTCAATGTAACACCCTGTATGAACTGCATGTGCCCATCGATGCAGCAGAGGGTATGAACGACATCACTAGCTGGCTCTCAGAAGACGAATCCTTGCAGATCTCGGTGCGGTCCTTCAATGTAACATCCTGTATGAACTGCATGTGCCCATTGTCGCTACACTTCATCATGCGAGTGCCATCGTCGTCTGCGAACATTTTATTAAGTGTTCTAACAGGAGGTAATGAAGTCAATGCATGTTGGTCTCGAGTCAAGCAAAGGTGCGTTCCCTTCACACATGCCAAATGTCCCGCACATATCGCATGTTAGTATTCTGGAGGTCAATTTCTATGAACATTCGCTCTTTTCATGGCGTCATGCATCACAACGTTTACTGAAGATCTCGGCACAGTAACAACATTTTTTTTCCCATACAATTGTCGAGCAATCGATGGAGGTTTGCACGTAGTCTTACATGACATACGCAATTGCACTTCTGCAGTGGTTTGCATCGTCTTCAAGCATATGTGAATTAAAACACGTGTACTATTACTGCACAGTGCTGACTAGAGGAACGGAGACATACGATGAATACTCTGGTAGACCAGCCCATTTGTTTGACGGAACTGCATCAGTATTAACCGCCCCAAGGCCCCATCCGGCCATGCCAGTGGCGTTTATTCCATAGACGCAAGGTAAACAACGCTTATCCTGTACATATTGGAAATATTTGACCCTTTGTAGTTTTCGCCGTAACTTTAAACACATTTAATTCAGTGTTTCCCGTTTCCGATTCGAGAAACAAAAGAGTTTTCGTAACTCCCGTACTGCACACGTATAGTGCTGCTATCTAGTATTTATTTCCACAAAAGGGAGCGACTAGCGATGAATCGAACTCGCAAGCGAGTTACCCTGCCGCGTTCCTTCGGCAAGGAAAGCAGTCATCCTGTTTGCTTCCTCCAGTCCTCCTTTCCTTGGAAAGTGGATGAAAGTGTTCGGGAAAACGGGAATTTTCTTATAATTTGTAATATGCTCTCTGAATAATATTCAGTTTAATTATATATTATTACATTCATTTCGTTTCTGTTTTTATAACTAATGTTAGGTATTATAAAACGGTAAATACTTGTAAGGGGTAAGCAAAGTTGGAAGTTGCGTTTGTTAGTAGAAATTGAAAATGGAACTTCAGCCCGGCACTAGCAAACGTTATCTAACATGTGACAAAAATGCTCACTACACACCACTGGGCCGTGGGGAAGAATCGCGCGTGTTGTGTTTTCTCAGAATTGCAAGTAGTGACAAGTTTGCATATAATTATAGACGGATTTGGACACTTTTCATTTTAAGCTGAATGGCAAACGACCCGTAAAATACTAATAAGATTTAGTGTACTTAAATATCAGGCGTTGATAAACAGTGATTACAATTAGTAACAAATCATTAATAATTTATACAATTGATACAATTCATCACTAGTGTCGAAGTGTGTGTGTGTGTGTGTGTGTATATATATATATATATATATATATTGCATCTCGGCTCCATTACAGCAATACTTTAATTTACAAACGATCAAATATTTTCTTTGCCAATACAACAGATAAACAATTACTTTCCTTCATTCACTTCTTGGCATAGAATTATTCACAGCACCCATTTAACTTTAAAATGCCACAGAAAGGAATTGCCAATCAAAGCCTCCAAATAATATTAAAAACAATTAAAACAGTTACGTTGGGAGGCAGTCTCATTTGGGACCCGTATAAGCTCCGACCGTTAAAAACTTCATAAAGGGTTAGTCAAGGAATGAAAGGGGGTGGGAGGGGGGGGGGTAACGCGACCCGAGCAGACAGTAAGCTACACCACCACAGGCAGATGGCGTTGATAAACTTAACACGACGACGCTGAAGTCGCCCGGTGTGACTACAGGGTTTTTTAATACAGCAATCTGTTCAGTAAAGATACAGCTTTGTCACTAGTTTAAAACACTGGTTTACAGAAGAACCAGATTGTCGTAAACAGAGATCTACTTACAGTGATTTTTCCTGACTTTGGCAGTTTTCAACGACTGCATTCATGTTTCTAATAACCAAACTTATGAACTGGCGACAAGTATCGTCTTTTACTTCCATCCAGAAATATATTTACATAGAAATATTCCACAGGATTTTTTTTTTTTTTTATATTCACGATTGTCTACGATAAGAACCATACGTCTACTAGCTGCATGGGGTTCCTCTTACTGGCGCATGTGTCGGGGTCGGTTGGCAGTTGTGTCTATCAATATTTAAAATAAACATAAGAGCTATAATATAAGCGGCTGTTGACTTATGAGTCGTGGAGCCGCGGTGGTGTGGTGGTTAGATTACTCGTCACCCTCCAAGGCGAACCGAGTTCGATTTCCGGGGGGGTCGCTCCCGGATTTTCGCATGTGGGGATCGTGCGTACAATGCTGCTGGTGTCAACGGGCTTTCTCGGGGGTCTCCCGTTTCCCCCGCCTTATCATTCCGACGCTACTCCATTCTCGCCTCACTTGATCCTCGTCGGCTCTCAAGACCTCGCTGTTAAGGCAGATTCCCACCGGCCATCTTGGAATTATGGAATGGCAGAGCACAGCGCATCGCCTAGTACAGTGTCTGAGGTCAGTGATTCTTGATTACTGTTGATATCATCGTCTTTGTAATCATCTACAGTAAATAATCTCACGTTTCGCCTGGACAGTTAGCAGCTAAGAATTAACAATTTAAGTGAAGCTGTGGTAGTTCGATAAAGTTTGGGAAGCTGTTATTTAGGATACGTCACGCGGGAAATTTCAATACACCTTCTGAAATAGAAGCTTTGGCGAAAAATCGATGAATCCAATATGGCGGGTGTGAATCCGCCTTAAGGGTATTATGTACCTGCGCATCCAAGGTCAAGAAGCGAAGAAGTGATGCACGCCTAGTGCCACATCGCTCCTACGCGCATGGCGTGCAGTGTTTCCGTCGTGACGCTGTACTGTGGAAATTACATCTGTAACATACAAGGTTTATTACACGCGATGAAAATACACAGATTAAACTACGTCCGTACCGTTGTACTTTTTTTCTTGCCGCTTAAGGAAACTGCATAGGCAAGCTTTAAAAATGCGATATTTGACCACTTTCACGAATTTCTTTCTCCAAGAGTACACTGAATATGGCAAAAGTAAAACGATAGGAATATAGACAATAATTTTTTTTTTATCCTTTCTGTCAAAAAGTCGTATTTTGATGACTTTTATTTTCCGAGATACGCGTTTGCGCGCAAAGGACGATTTCACAGAAAATGTTCCCGTACATAATCGCCTTTAAGAGCCGCCCAGATGTGGACGTCAGGTGTGGAGGGTGCTGCGCTCTGTGCCGGGGTCGGCGACCTGGCGAAATGCGCGCGGACCTGTTGGCTCGTCTCGGCGACGGGAGCGGCATCAGTATTGGGGGAGAGAGGTGGGGGTGGGGTAGTAGCCGTGTGAATGTGCAGGTTGGTGAGTCAGACGGCCCACACACACAAGACCTGCCTGCGATACCGCTCTATCAGGCGCCGCAGGCCGGAGGAGCCCAGCCTCAAGGTCGCCGCCAGCTCCTCACAGTCCACACAGCATCCTTCACTCCTTCCTTACGCCACATCTCGCGACAACATACTGTTACAAGAATGCCTAGTGCCCGGTTGCACCATCGTGGTTCGAAACTCGGTCCGAGATCGGATCTAAGATCGACACAGAAAACTGTTGTACCATTTGAGTACAGAGCTGGACTGGAGACCGAGATGAGGTGAATTTCGAACCGCCAAAATTTACGGTTCGAAATCTCGATCCGATATCAGCAGCCATCGTCGAAAATGTAGTTTGAAAATATGCCAACAGGTAGAACTATTTTCGATTGTTTTCTTGGGAAACAACATTATACGTACTTGAATATTATTCAGTAAAATTCGTACAACAATAATTCACTTTAAACAGATAAAACATCGCACATCTGGTTCTATCTATAGTCAAAAATACACCTTCATGACGTCATATATTACGAACTAATAGCAAAATTTGTCTCATACTTAATATCGATCTCTCACTAAGATCGACGAATCGAAGATCTAGAATCGTGCAATTTCGTTGGTGCAACACTTTTACAATGGAACCCAGATCAAACTGAATCCTGGTCCGGAACTAGGATCATTCGATCTCGGATCGGGAAAGATGTTGGTACAACCGGGCATGAGGCGCGTATCTGAGTTCGTGAGAGATGGAGGTCTTAATAAAAATAAATTGAATAATTATATGTATTCTCAAAGTTACAAACAGTCAAACATCTGTTCCCTTAAACTGCTCCAATTATTTCCACACGTTTAGATAAAACTGTCAATTTCCATCATCCCGAGTGTCTTTTCACTCACGCATCAAATCCACAGTCCCGCAGATCAGCTCCACTCTTCACTGCGCTCAAGCTTGCCGACGCGCTGTCGCAGATAGCGCTGCAGTCGCCCCTCGCCGCTCCGGAATCATTCAACTGTCACCTAAGGTCGCACGACCGTCGGCTCTTAATCACTCCCCCCCCCCCCCTTCCCACAGAGACCCACACGTGGTATTTATACTTGAGGTAGGTGCCTTCTAGAACGTTCTCAGCAATCCAAGTTGTTCTGGGAAACGTAATGGTGATCACTGCGACATTCCTGCGTGATAGTTGGAGACATATGAGCCCCTCGGGGTCAGCTAGGCGCGAGCTGCTATAAGTTTATGGGCGTGTACGGCGGCGTCCTTTATGATAAGCCGCTCGCCTCGTCTAACGTTACAAACTTGACATCCAGCTCTCGGCGCCTTCCCGTGCGGAGGAAACACTGGAAAACGACATGCAACGGTACTGTCACAAGCATGGAGGTGGGAACAATCAGGAGATGACGTGTTATTACGTAACAACTTCGACCATCGTTATATTGTGACGCCCAAAACCATGAAAATGTGGTTTGCTTTTTTATGCGCGAAACGAAAGTTAAATTAATAGAACTGCTGAATCTAAACTTATAAGCCCAGCACTAACTAACATGCTTCGATACAATAGCTCTATCGTATTCCTGACAGGTTAAGTTTTCAATGTTTTTTGGTATCACGACATGACGGGAAGGCTTCATGGAACCTATAAAAATGATTCCTGTCCTTCTGTGGCGCCGGCAACAACCAATAATACAATTCTGATGTGCTAGCGGCAACCAATAGCATTAAGCAGTAAAAATATGCTGTCTGTGTTGATGGTAGCTTCTGACCTTGCACACGCCAGATTTTAAATATTTTTTTAACACGTTATATGTGAAAGAATATACTCGGAGGAATATGTCAACGGGATGAAGTGGTTCTGGAAGGGGTAAAAACTCAGGCAAAAATCGATAAACGGTTGGCCGTATGTGTGGTATGCGGGCATTGTGTTAACAGCATCAGACCCAGTGTACACAATTTTATGGGTAAAGGAATTTCACGAAAAAATTTCAACACAAGTTATATTCCAAAACACTGAAGGGTCGTTTTTGATTGGCTGAATTACTTATTGATACGTGTTAACGGTCTGCACACGAATCACGTACGAGTCGTACCGATGTGGCCGAGTTTTGAGATGCCTAGTCAAATATGAAAACACCTTCTCAAGCAGACATCAACCAATGGCAATAGACAATCTGCTTTTTGTTGTTTATAGTATTGAAGTCTACCGTGAACTCGTATTTTTTTGCGAAAAATCACCAGCTCAAACAATCGTGTACATAAAGCACGTGAATATTACTTTTGTCCTGTGCAGCACTCTCCGAGAGTCAATAGGCAATGATCTTCCCTGCTGAGAATTCATTCGTAAACCGTGTCTCCTAGTCCAGATTATGATTGGTTCTTATTACTATAACTAGAGACCAGGATGTTAAACTTCAACGACATGGGCATGGGAGCATCTGCTCATATTGGAACACAGTGTGTTGGACACGCCCCGAACCACGTTCAACCAATAACGAACCTGCTAAGAAAACAAGGAAAGAATGACGTGCATGCTAGTCTGGAGTGGAATAACAGTTAATGGGCAACTTGAATAAGCTCGAATACACAAAGGATTGTGGTGTCTCACTTGTTGCAGAATGAATCTGCTATATTTCCGGGTCTCTAGCCGATCACAAAGTTTACAGCTCATTGGTATAGAGACCTGAAAAATTCGCGAGTCCAATGAGCTGCAGGCTAGACTCTACAGTCTTATGTACAAATATTCCTAAGTTAACTGCACATTGGTTGTCTGCTGTCACAGTGGAAGGCGACGATTGGGCCAGCCTTCTCTATAGAGCGTCTCACTCTTAGATTGCAAATATGCGGTGTAATGGTTATTCACTCTCTCTTTCCAATACATGGTTTCTGTCGTTAACTCTGTCCTTGTTCCTACGGGCACTGTTTCCTGACGTGTTATCTCTATCCAGCCTAATAAAAATGCCATTTTCGTTGCTTGCGCGCCATGCAATCGCAATGATAGGGTTTCTCACGGGCTTCAGTTTCAAAGGAGCCGCTTAGCTTTGCGTCGCAGGATTGGATTCCTTTACGAGTTGGCAGGGAGGTAAACAGACAAAAATTATCTTAACCAGGCCTTTTCCTTCACCTCCCATTTGTTTATCAGCGTGCCAGTTACGTCACAAAGCTGAAGTAATCTGGCAACAGTGAGCGCCATAAGCCCTGTACTGCAATCCAAGCGTGAGACGGACTATAGGAGGTGTCAGACATCGTGTGGACCAATGGCTAAAGTTATATAAACACACGTGTTTTGAATTCTAGCTTGTCCCAAAATGAATCCGGGAATTCCTCAGGTCTCTGCTCATTGGTTGTGCGGCAACGGAGCAAGTTTTGTCTCGGCTTGAGTGGAGCACGTATCATGAAACCTTTTGCTTGCAACGCCTGAGGCTTTAAATTGAAGTAGGTCTTAATGGGTAAAAAATTTTAATCGGTTGAAGGTATTTCGCTTGTAGATCACGCGGGAGAGAAAACGGGCGAGTACGTTCCGAGCGGCAGTCGCTTGGGCAATAAAGGTAGTCCTACTTATCGACTAGGCGGCAGCAGGTTAGGTTGTTTGTCACCAGGGTGCCAGACGGGGGGGGGGGGGGGTCGGTACAGACTTGCCCGGGCCGGGTCAATGGCGATGCAGATACGTCTACATCTCCACAGAGCGACGCTCGACCTGCTGCGTGTGGGGGGCGCCCACTCCAAAGGCGCCACCGCGACTCGCATGCTCTATGCCTCCGTCGAGGAGTCGTGAGCTCAATGGCGGAGCGACAGTGCTGCTAATATGGCGAGGAGCGGCGGCGAGAGAAAGCTGCGGGACACTCGCTATAAACCACAAGTCGACGTGAACACCTCACGCCGACCAGCGTTCCACAGAGAGAGAGAGAGAGAGCTGCAACATGAAGTGAGCACTTTTTAAATCAACCTTCGAAATACGTCACTGCTTCTATAGGCTGTTCACGGCAAAATGAGCACTTTTGAAAGCCCTGCTTAAAATCTACTTGCATGCACGTTGTGCATTCTTCCGCCTCATGTAAGATTAACATTTAGTGCTTTTAGAGTAAAATTTCGGACTGTATCGAACTCGGATTGGAATCAACTTGTAGCGAACTCGGAGTGAACTCGTATCGACAATATGTGTTTAAGGTAAAGTTTCTAACGTGGACTAGCATGTAAATAAGACTGGATGCGAATTGAAACGGGATAGAAGCACTTTATTGGCGACTTGCAGAACTATAAAACTAACATAATATAAAATGAATTTCGCATATTTCTCCGTCCAAATAATGCTCAGTTCCTTCGTTGTTATTTATTTTTCGCTTCACTTCCAAAAAAAAAATATATTTATTTTGCTAGTCTCAGAATGATTCTAACCTCTTACATAACCAAACTAACGGGTCAATATGGCGGGCACTTCTTCTTTGTTCTAATTTCAGCTCGATCCGTGTTTAAAGTAAATTTCAATCCGGATTATACATTCTAGTCCGCCTCGACAACTGGACTGGATTATCTCACTCCACTCCTACTTCAGTCCTGTACGGATGTGTTTATCCTAACATTTCAATCTGGATTCTTCAGTCCGCTACAGGTTCAGTCCGGATTGAAATGTTACCGTAAACGTACTAACTGTCATGAGCCTCATAACTTGATTCATGCGTCGGTCTAGTGAAACCGTGAACTTATCAGGAAAGTAAATATTCTACACATCTTCTAATTTTTACGCTTCGATTCATAAAAACAACAGTAAGTTAAAGAAATAATTTAAGTTATCAGAAATGGTTACCTAACACTTTTTATTCGACGTTAAGATACGGAACTACTTCCCATCCATCATTACCAACTTTACTGGGTGCATGTCACTCAGTGCGCCAATTAAAATATATGCAGGCATTGGCAGTGATATTTTTCTAAGGTTGATTTAAAAAATGCTCACTTTATCGTGAACAGCCTTTACCTGCATATACTTTAACGAGTGTACTGAGCGCCGTGAGCCCAGCACAGTTGGTAACTGTAGAGGGAAAGTAGTTCCATGGCCTAACGGCGAATTAAAAGTGTTAGGTAAACATCTGTGGTAACTAGGGGCACGCAAAATTCGCGTTATTATTTGGCATCAGGCTGATATCCACAGTAGTGTATCCACGTTTCTCCATTGGCTGCTGCATATCTGTGAAGCCGTGCACGTTCTTACTGAACTTCTCGTGATTGGGCCACGCAATTGTGATGCGTTCATCTATTGGCGCAAAGTTACCCACGGCGCGTCGCATCAAGTATGTTCCAATAACAAACTTATTGCTAAATGTTTCAAGTTTAACGTAACCCCGAATAATAACGCGAATTTTGCACGTCTCTAGTGATAACTTAAATGATTTCTTTCACCTTTTGTACTTTTAATGCATCTAAGAGTAAGAATTAGCAGGTTTGTAAAAATACTTAATTTTCTAACAATTTCATCATTTCACTCGACCAACGCTTGGATAAAGTGATTATGGGCTGTTCACGGTAAAATGAGCACTTTTGAAAGCTATGCTTAAGATCTACTTGTACGCACGTTGTGTATTCCTGCGCCTTATGTAAAATCAACATTGACGTGAGCTTCATCACTTTATTGATGCGTCGGTCAAGTGAGATTGTGGAATTATTAGAAAAGTAAATATGTTACAAATCTGTTCGTTCTTGTACTTAGACGCATTATATAAAAAAAAAAACAGAGAGGAGAATAAATAATTTCAGTTTACCCAAATGGTTACTTAACACTATTTATTTGACGTTATGATATGGCACTATTTCACATCCATCATTACCAACTTTACTGGTAGCAGTGTCTTTTTTCTAATGTTGATTTCGAATGTGCTCAGTTTATCGTGAACAGTCTATAGACCCCATGGCAGTGATAACTTTACATAACGCGGAATAATACACAACGTGCATACAAGCAGGTGTTAAGCAGGGCTTTCAGAAGTGCTCAGTTTACCGTGAACAACTTTATACATTCACGCCATACTGTGTTCCCGGGGGCCTGCAAGTCAGAACTACTTGTTAACCTTTTGAGGACGGCACATATTTACTGTCACACTGAAGACAATGTTGAAGTGAGCAGCTTGTATTCTCCACTACAGAAATATCAGTTGTGTTGGTCTCTGTATTTACACTTACCTTCGTTCTATTGGTCCTGGCTACACCGGACACGCCATTGGCTGGCCATCAGCCAATGAAGTCACGCGTTGACTGTCTACCAATTAATATGTCGTGACTCACTTGACAGATTTTACGATCCATCGTGTTCGACAACTTATTAAAAAGTACAGAGTTACTCTTAGTAAATTTAATGTTGAACAGTTATAATTTGTTATTTATATTCCAATAAAATTCAGCGAAACAGTAAAAATATATAAGTGTGAGTTTTGTCTTGAAGAGTAAAGAAATGTCCATAGAATAGTATAGCCCCGAGCATGTAGACGTAGGTCAAGGCTCAGCCTCTTTTACTTTTTAGGGACACTTAATTTGTATCTACAATTATAGCTCTCTGACAATGCGCATTTCGCTGCAGCATGAGCATGGATTCTGAACTTTCTCGTAGTAACTATGACCTAATATATTGCAGCATCATTTTCAAATTATCAGTAGTGTATTGCTGTCTCACAATTTCTAAATAACGCGTGGATAACACTTTGCGACTACACATGAAGGCAGTTGTGGAATGTAAACGTGCTATAGTAGCAAATATTTGTAACCGTTATTATAAAGAAAGTAATGACACGTAAACAGAGAAATTCAATGTAACGAATGATGCAGGGCCTTAAGGTTAACACATTGAGGTCGGCACACATTTACTGGCACCTTAAGAACACCAGTTCTGTTGGTGCCTGTGTTAGAACTCATCGTCGTCCTATTGGTCCATACCACACCGGACACTACTTTGTACTTTACCAGCGTTCATTATTGGCCGGTCATTAACCAATGAAGAGTCAAGCGGATATTGACCCAATGAAATTTCCTTTATTGTATAAAAGGATTTACAATCAATCATGCCCGTTTGAATGGCTATTAAAAGAGAAATTCTATCGTTGGCAATATCATTGTTACTGTGCTGTCGTGTTCTTGTGAGGCCGTGTTAAACACTAGCCGAACAAAGACTGCACATACATGCGAGTATTGTTCTGAACAATAAAGAAATTTTCAATTTATCTTTGTTCGAGCTACATAGTCTACAAAGTGTTAACGCAGGGCTACCTGTTTTTCGCGAAAAGATTCACTCGCTGGGTAGACTTCAATATCCTACGTGTACTCTAGTAGCTTCCCTTTGGTTATTGGCCATCTGACTTTGTGTGGAGGCTGCTACTTGCGTGAGACAAATAGAATCAAGTTGAGTTGAGAGATTTCGGCGGCTCCCAATAACGAGGTCTTGTGAACCGATGAGGGTAAAGCGAGGTGAGAATGGCGCAGCGCTGGAATGTAAGGGCGGGGGGAAACGGGAGATCCCCGAGCAAACCCGCCAACCAGCGGCATCGTCCGGCAGGATTTCCCACCTGCGAAAATCCGGGAGCGACCCGGCCGGGGATTGAACCCGCATCGCCTTGTTGGGAGGCGAGTAGTCTAACCGCTCAGCCACCGCGGCCCCCAGAATTAAGTTTCTCCGATACTGACCGTCCGTGATTGACGGGCAGGCAGGCAAGCCCCGTAACAATTTCAATGCTCCAATCACGGAAATGGTTCTGAACTGAAGTGTTTAGGAATACAGCTTATCCTGGATTATTTTCTCGAAAAACAGGTGGCCCTCGGTTAGAGCCATTGAATTTTAGCGGAAAAATCTGAGCACATAGTATACTTCAATACTGTATGAACACTTCAGCTGTTGTCATACCTCCATTGGCTGCTGGAGTAGTTTCCACATTTGACTCGCCACTCAGGATTCCGTAACTCCGACACTAAACCTTTGTGGTTCGTGCGCAGACAGTTAACAAGGACCAGAACATGTTTCAGCCAATCAAAGCAGCTGGACGACCCTACAGTGCTTTGGACTGTATCTTGTCTTGACATAATTTCGCGAAATATCGCTGCCCCTACACTTGACTGTACACTTGCCGGTTTACTCTGGACCAGTAACAAACCTCCCGGCGTACGAGGGTGTAATATCGCTGCCCCAACCCTAGGTATAAGTAGATACCCTAGAAATTTGCTAGTGCAATGACCTGTAGGCTCGTACGGATATCAACTGTTTATTGGTTGATTGTTGTGGTAGTAAAAGGCGGTGGTTGGGGGCACAATTTATTGCATGTTTGTTATTGACTCATTTATCTCCAGGAGGTGTCAAACAACACGTCGACCAATTACAAAAGTAATATGAACGTACAAGTGTGTGAATTACAACTTGTCTAGAAACTAACCCGCGAAATTCTCAGGTCTCTAGGTACACTGTAAGTAAAGTGACTTGAAATGGAAGATTGCTCGCAACTGAACAACACTCAGAACTCACTAAAGAGTAGTTCATACACTACCATAATTGTAAGGAATACATTTTTTTCATGAGATGTTAAAGATTGATGTAGGCCCTATATATTTTGTGACGCTGTAAACTATTTTGCTAGCATTTACTTATTTAAATATTTTTAACGGTTTGTTTAATTAAAATTAAAGCGTATTTCCATTCTGAAAATTTCAGAAAGCTCGTTTTCCAAGACGACCATCTTCAAATAAGACAGTCGTAATAATTACAACGGTTGTATGTAAGAAATTATTTATACTAAAGTTAAAAATATATATTTTTAACAATGGATTTTACGTTCATTTATTTCAGTTGTCTTTCGTAACTGAAACGGATGTGCATAAAATAAATTATTTAAAATATATTTAAACATTCTGTTTCTAATTAATGTGTGTTGAATTAAGATTCCTATAAAGTTATCATCTATTTTTATCGTATGTTATAAGCGGTAAAATCTTAAAGTCAGGTTATTATTAATGATTTTAGGCAGTCTAGTTGTGTTATAACTAGTGACGTGTAGAATTCGCGTTATTATTCAGGACAGACTAAACTCCAAACACTCTTGCTTTTGCATTGTATTTGTCATTGGACTACGGTTTGTTTGGGCACACCTTACACGGCTTTGCACCAAGAGCAAACAGCTAATGAATGGCTGGTCCAGTCACGTCCAACCAAGTCAGAAGTGTAAATGGGTCCGTACTGCTTAAGAAGCCAATAAACAAATGGCACCGACTCGAAGATGTAGAGGACGATCAATTCTAGCGTGCTGCCAGAAAATAACGCGAATTTCGCCGGTCTCTAGTTATCACATGACGGAAGTGCTCAGCTGAAGAGCTGACTTACATCACAATGTAGTTATTGAGATGTGAGCTCTCAGCGAGAAAGTAACAGGTCGTGGTTACAGGAGTGTGTTAAGCACATTCAGCTAAAATACATTCGATAGCCAGGTCTGAACAACAGAACGTGTTTCCGCGGTTACACACCCAAATCAGAATGAAATCTATGGCAATTCTAACCTCAACAAAGACATGGAACCTAAAATGAATGACATTTAACTATAATAGCCTCCAAAATTTATCACCATTGTTATTTTTAATTGTTATGAAACCTACACTTTTACTGCACAGGCATAATATGGGTGAGTATTAGTGCATTCACCTTAAACTTAATTAAATTCAACAAGTGTATGAAGTCCCGCCAAATTCATCCATATCTTTGTTTACTTCGAAGCAGCCAATAGGAGCACAGCAGAGAAGAAAAGTCGTTCGAAACGACTTGTGAAAACAGTTCACTTTGAACGAGAAACAACTACGATCAGAACTCGTTCGAAGGTAATGTATCCTCTTCGATAGCTGAACTGGTTTAAGTGAAGTAGTTCTACGGCCTAACTCAAGGATGACGTTCATTTTTTTTTTCACTCTACGGAGAATAAAAATCACAAAACCGAGTTTCAACTACAGCTTGTAACGTCGTTCAGCAGAACGCCTTAACGTTGTAACACAGAAGCTTACTATTGCATGGTTTTAGGCAAAATGGGGGGTAGTCTCTATTTATGCTCTGCCCTAACCCCGCTCCATCCTTATATTTTCTTTTTAGAGTTTCTGTTATCTGCAATGTTTAAAAACAAAAAAAAATTCTACATTGCAGGGTTTATTTTTTTGTGTATGACTTAACTATGTGGTTGCTAATAAGAAGAGAGTGAAGAGAAATTTATTATGTTTCACACTCTTGGTAATAACGCTGGCATCGTTTCATATATCCGATAAGAAATCTCATTGTTTCATTATGGCGTTTTTAATAGCTTTTTGCAGGACTGGTTTCAATACTCACCTCAGCTATGGAAGTCAGCCAAGCCGTATTATCTTCTTTATTACGTTTCATGCTCTCGACGTCTGTATTAAGGTTCCCGCCTACCTTGAGCTATTCTCGGAGCCTGAAGCCGAGAATCGCGAGAGCGATCTAGCCGACGCCTCCACGTGCATCAAGTGAGCCATCGCCAATGAGCACAGAACTCTCAACTGACGCGCAGTGTTCTCTTCGCACTGTGGGACTTTCAGCGGCAATATTGCTGTTTTATCGGAGGAAAGTCTGTAGCAGGCCTTTTAGTAGCTCTGTATGATGTATCTAACACGTATATTTAGAGTTACAGCGGTACGGAAAACCCGTTTTTTTTTTAATTTTTTAATCTATTTTGGAGTACTCTGAAATGGTGTTTGAAATGAGCGTGACGTCTCTTGAAAGCACTCCACAGGCCTCGCCTGAAGTGCGCTCTTTTCGCAGATCATAACGTGTTGGACGCACGTCTGAGAGTGAGATGGACTCCCGCGTCCAAGGTCAAGCAGCGGGAGAACGATACGGGCGACGCTAACACTGCACGCCTAGCGCCTCGTCGCTCCTACGCGCAAGGCGTGCAGTGTTTCCGTCGTGACGCTGTACTGTGCAAATTACATCTGTAACATACAAGGTTTATTACACGCGATGAAAGACCACGGATTAAACTACGTCCGTATCTTTGTACTTTTATCTTGCCGCTTAAGGAAACTGCATAGACACGCTTTAAATGTGCGTTATTTGACTATTTTCCACGATTTTTTTCTCCAAGAATGAGTACACTTAATATGACAAAAGTAAAAAAAAATAGGGGCATAACTAATTGTTTTTTACATTTTCTGACAAAAGTCGTACAGCAATTTCATTAAAAATGCCGCGTTCCATCCCACTCTTAATAGATTCGCAGAAAAAACATGACTTGTAACACTCTGTAAAGCAGTTCAGGCGCCAGGTTAAGTGGGAGCCATAAGGAATATGTAGGAGTACCTGAAGAACTGTCTGAGGAGTGCAACGAAGAACAGCGGCCTGAGGAAATGTAGTGTACAGTTCTGTCATGACTGAGCTTCGAATGAATTCAACATAACGTTATCCTTCAATTGGCGATGTTGTCGACGAATTCGTTTGTTTTCTGAAAGAGTATTTTGGCTGTGTATACGTGCTTCCAATGGGGTCTTGAGAGCCGATGAAGGTGAAGCGAGGATGGAGCAGCGTCGGAATGCAAGGGCGGGAGAAACGGCAGATCCCCGAGGAAACCCGCCGACCAGCGGCGTCGCCCGACACGACAGACTCCGCTGGTGCTCGAACCCGGTTCCCCTTGGTAGGACTTGAGCATTCTAGCCACTGTGCCACCGCGGTCCCTCGAAAATGGACCTCAGCCTAACTTTATTTTATATATAACTAGACAGGAATTCTTTTAGCGAAAACCGCAATTCGCTACTGGTGATCTCTGCGTAAACATTGAAAATGAGGGCACGGGAAAAGCGACGTGCAACAAATTATAATAATAATAAAAATTTCATCTCGCCTAAAACTAAGTTGGCTGTTATTTTTTTTTATTTTAAGAATACCTAGCCAGGTTTTAGAAAATAAAACTTGAATGTGTTTTTTTTATGACTAACCAATGCTGTAAGGACTAAGCCAGACTGTAGGTCGAGCAATGCCAATGTGACAATTGCTCTGTCCTTGAGAATAAATCTAATGTAGGGAATGTTTCACTTGTCTATGATACCAATCTTATATTCCGACATTGAATCACATAAACAATAACTTTCGTAATTAGTCGTGTTACTGCTTTAACGAATACGATAGGTTGTACATGCATCCTTTGAAACAGAATTTGCACAATTTGGTAAGGTCATGGTTAATTTGGCATTCCATTGCCCGACAGCCAGCCAATGACAACAGTAGTTATAAATAATTGGTTCCAGCACAGGAGCCGCGACCGCCATCTTGGATGATGTCATTTTCGCACAGAAAACAGTCAAATTCGAGGAAAAATTCCCTTTTCCCCTCCGATTTGGCCCTTTTCCCGCCGAAATTTCCTTTTTTTTTTTTTTTTCCCCTCCTTAACGTGCCCTTGCGCAATCCGGCTGGCAGTTTGCACAATGTGGATGAATCGTGCGGTTATTGAGAAATCCCATCCACATTGTGCAATATTGAGAAATCATTCCCTGTGGCCATCTTGGATGCGAACCTCCTGCTCTGTCATTCCAGTGCAGGGGTGCCCTCGGCATGCTGCCGCACATGTTATTTACTTCCTAACCAAAATAACAGCATCGCGCTCACGCTTGGAACTTACTGCTCAGTCATTCCACCTCGACAGCTGTCATCTTGGCACTGACTAGAAAAATGACAGCTGGGTCCCAGCTGTATGTTATAGAGGCTTCTGGACGGTACTGCCTAGCAAGATTATGGCTGGATCCCTGCCATATATTCCAGAGGACCCTACTGACTACCAAAATGGCGCCCGAGTCCACACAACGAAGCCACCCTCTGCCATTAACCGGCACTGACTACAAAAATGGCACCCGAGTACACACATCTTGGACGTCGCTCACTGACTAGCAAAAAGTCTCGCCAGGGTCCCCATGACGAATTTTTCCTGCCGTACTGACTAGCAATATGGCACCTTCACTGGCTGGGTCCGCATGATGAATTCCCCCTGCTCTGTCAATCTGGCTGCACTGTCTAGCAAAATGACTACCAATGTATCGTCTAGCAAAATTGAGGCCAATGTATGGTCCTAGCCAAACTGCCATCTTGTAACTCATACTGACTGGTAAGATAGCGGTAATTGTGGGCCATGCCAAAGTGTCCGGTGCTGACTAGCAAGATGGCGACCTCATATCGCAAAGCCTCGTGCCAGAAATCCCTACCGCAAGCCCCATATGACCAACTACTACCACTGACCAGCGATATGGCGGCTGCGTCCACAGCCTGAAGCCCCCTCCAACACCATGGGCTTGGGGCTGAGGACCCGAGGACAACCGACCGCCATCTTGGATGACGTCACGAGGGAAAAAATTCGCCTATGTGCCATTTTCCCTTACACCTGCGGCATCCATCTTGGATTTTCGCCTTCTGCTCTAGCATTCCGGTCGGTGTTCTCTGGATGCTCCCAACCGAAATTTCTGTCCTACCGAAAGTGCGCACTTCAAAGGTTAACTTCGCATATCCTCACTCTACCTAGAACAGCCTATAACTAGGGACACCCTAGTTTTCGATGTCACTACCTGAGTGAGCCAATTCTCATTGGTCCAGCAAACACCGCGCTGTCTTCCGACGAAGGTACGCGGCCAATAACTGCAGGAGCGCGAGTACGATATTGAAATATCGCCTCTGTGGAATTATTTGCACGGAATTCGGCTGTCTATCTGTAAGTATCCTTGGCTGGTAAAGCTCACCCATTGTTGCTTCTAACTTTTCTTAATACCAACTAAATTCCTATTTTCAGGCAATTCCTCCGCCTCGTGCAAACAAAGCTTAACTTAGTTTATAGGCTGTTCACGATAAAGTGAGCACTTTCGAAATCAACCTTAGAAAAAGGTTACTGCTCCTACCTGCATATATTTTATCGGGAGCCCTGAGTGACATGCGCCCTGTTAAGTTGGTAACGATGGATGGGGAAGTAGTTCCGTTTCTTTGCGTCGAATAAAAAGTGTAAGTAAACATTTCTGTTAACTTAAATTATTTCTTTCGCTTCCTGTTTATTTTAATGCATCGAAGTGTAAAAAAGGTCAGATATGTAAAATATTTACTTTTCTAATGATTAGGGATGCCCGAATTTCGCGAAAACATTTCACGACCAGTTATATTGCATAACACATTAGCTCAAATCCACGTTCATTATTGGAAAATGTAGGTGTTACTAGTCTTAAGTTTCTACCCGCGAATCACAGACGTGCGCTATCAGAGTTACTTAACTCTGATTGGCCGGTCAGGTTAAAAAATACCTCCTCACGGAGACTCGCCACCAATAAGCAAAAGAGAGCTGCTGGAATGCCATAGGGTATTGAAACCTAGCGTGTGTAAAAATACCTTCTCACGGAGACTCGCCACCAATAAGCAAAAGAGAGCTGCTGGAATGCCATAGGGTATTGAAACCTAGCGTGTGTAAAAATACCTTCTCACGGAGACTCGCCACCAATAAGCAAAAGAGAGCTGCTGGAATGCCATAGGGTATTGAAACCTAGCGTGTGTAAAAATACCTTCTCACGGAGACTCGCCACCAATAAGCAAAAGAGAGCTGCTGGAATGCCATAGGGTATTGAAACCTAGCGTGTGTAAAAATCTTTTCACGAAATTCGGATGTGCCAACTAATAATTTCACAGTTTCACTTGACCGACGCATGAATAAAGTGATGACGTCGAGATGAGAATGTTATTCGTACATAAGGTGGAAGAATACACAACGTGCATGCAAGTAGCTCCTAAGCAGGGCTTTCAAAAGTGCTCACGTTGTCGTGAATAGCCTATAGATAATTACACAAAAAGAACGACGTACCGCAATCGTGCGCACTTATAGTATTTTGTATTCGAACTGGACATTGCCATCACACTCGTTTCCTCTCTTTTTTATTTGAATTATTACAAATGAAAGTATTGTAAGTTCTAGACAGGGACACCCGAATTCCTGCACACGCAAGAGTTCAGTACCTTACTAACTATTTTCGTTTGCTTATTGTGGCGTGTCTTGTGCGAAGATCTTACCCAACTTAACTGGCCAAATAAGGATTTTTGTAACTTCAAAACTGCGCGTTTTCTATTCGCGGGCAGACACCTGAAGACGTGTCACACGGAAAGCATTCGATCACAAAAGAGGATCTGATCCAAAGTGTTATGAAGTACAACTGGTCGCGAAATTCGAGTATCCCTAGTTATAGATAAAGTATACGTAAATGTCGAATTCAACCAGAAATAATGTACTTTAATTTGAACAGACGAACAAAAAGCCTGTGACGTGTTTAGGAGACAACCGAACACGTGAAACATGGACTGATTTTTTAAAAGTTTGATTCAAAAATACCTATAATTTCATGGTACCTAGCAACCTTTACTTATAATTACACAATGTCCCTTCATTCTCCATTGATTAGTAATTTTCTTTCCCGTTTATTTCATTTACAATATTTGGTATGTCTTCATTCTTCACCTTCTGAACGTTACAAAGAAAGGCTTTTTTTACTTTGTCTCCGTACTTGACATTATTCTAATTGGTAACCAAACGTTTGCGTGCGAATGAGTTTGATCTGGTTATTGACATTTCCGTCGTGCTTACGTCCCGAGGGCATTTCATACACTCTCACTCTCAAACAGTGAGAATCGAGCCAAATCAGTGAAACTGGTGAGAATTGAGCGACTGATAATTAGTGCCAGGAAACTGTAATTAATATGGAGGCTGAATTTCACTTATTTACTTGTGATCCCCACTGAATGTCGAGAATTCTACTGCAGATTTTCTTCGCACAAACATAAGCAGCCAACAGTCGAATAAAGTCTGCAAGTGTGCACATAAGATATTGAAATCTTGCCTCCGCGTGAATATTTTTGCGAAAAAAAAAAGGTGGGCCTACTACTCATCACCGATACAAATCCAACAGCTTATTGGCTGTGAAAACGAATCAAGACTTTTGACAGCACGCATCACGATTTTTCTCCTTCGCAACACCAGAAATACTATCTCAACCCCCTTAACTTGCAGGTTAATTTGTGTTGCGAAAAAGGAAATATTTTGTCTGACAAGTACTTACGAATTCCTTGTAATAACGTACTTGATGGAACCTATAGAAAGGATTTAATTAGTCTACGGCATCGGCAGCAACCAAATAGTAATAATATTCTGGTGTGCTAGAGGCAACCAGCGGCATTGACCAGACCCCGTCTGCGTTGGTGATAGCTTATGACGTTGTACAGCACTCACCACAATATCACATGTTTTGCAACACGTGATACGTGAACGAGAGTACTCGGATAATGTGTTGACACTTTCAGTCCCTGTGTCCACTACATCGGACATGTTGCAAGTTAAGGAGAAATACGACAAGATCTGTACACATCTAGGGTCATTGCCGAATGCTGTGAGTGTCTTCCCTGTCGTTAACATGATTTGTGGACATTTATACGGCTCATTGTTTGTGAGTGGTTTATCCAATATTTCCCAAGCACCAACCTCACGGTCCATTGGTTGCGTGAATGAACCAAGAGTTGAATCAGGACACTTACACCACGAACCAAAATATTACTTACTATATTGCAACGCTTGAAGCTATAAATGGAGACCCGAGAATCTCGCGGGTTCATTTCTACACAAGTTGGAATTCACACACGTGTACGCTCATGTTACTTTTGTAATTGGCCGACGTGTCGTTTGACACCTCCTGGAAATAAATGAGCCAATAACAAACATGCAATAAATTGTGCGCCCAACCACCGCATTTTACTACCACAACAATCAACCAATAAACAGTTAATATCTGTATGAGAGTTTATATGACTGTGAAGTATAGCCTACAGGTCATTGCACTCGCGAATTTCTCGGGTCTCTAGCTATAAATTACCGCGGGACTCAAAGTACCAAGGGTTTAATGTGGGAATGAAATGATTAATAGATAACGTTTTAAATTGGTAAACTTAATCGGAAAGAGAATCAAAGATAGTGCAGCTATAGGCTGTTCACGGTAAAATGAGCACTTTTGAAAGCCCTGCTTAAGATCTACTTGTATACACTTTGTGAATTGTTCCGCTATATGTAAAATTAACATTGCAATGGGCCTCATCACTTTATTTATGCGTCGGTCTAGTAAAACTGTGAAATTATTAGGAAAGTAAATACTACAAAGATCTGTTCATTTTTTCACTTTCGTGCATAAAAAAAAAAAAAAAAAAAACTTAAAGTGAAACAAATAATATTAAGTTATCACAAATGGTTACCTAGCACTTTTTATTGAACGTCAAGATATGGAACTATTTTTCCATCCATAGTTACCAACTTTACTGGGCAAACGTCACTTAGCGCGCCCATTAAAGTATATGCATTCAGGGGCAGTGACTTATTTCTAAGGTTCATTTGAAAAGTGCTCACTTAATCGTGAACAGCCTCTAGACTGCAGTGTTTGTTTGACGAGGTGTCTAAGGTGGGTCGAGGGTAACAGTCTGACGGGGGGGGGGGGGTTTACACCGGGGTGTTCCGGGAGGCCCCATGTTTGGCTCGCCGGCGCGGTGCGGCGGGCGGACTGATATGGCAGCGACGCGGTAAGGCACACCTGTCCAGTGTGTAGAGGAGGGAGGAGGGCGGACCCCACCAAGTAAGGCAGCCTGCAGCACCGCTCCAAATGTGGCAGTAAACACACCTCCTCCTGCCCCTCCCTTCATCAACTGGGAGAGAGCCGACCCCGGGGGGGGGGGGGGGACAATTAAGCGACTTGCCCCTGCCGATGTAGGGTCGGCAACCCCGCTTCTCATTCCGCCGCCATTGCTTCATACGCCGACCTCCAACTCGCTGCCGTCACATAGCCCCCGACAAACACTGTACGACACGACAAAAACTGCAACCACGACACAACATTTACATTTTCGACTGCTCGAATTTACAGCCCGGCAGTTTGCTGACACGACACGAACATTATAAATTTTCAGCGCCATTTTGAAGGCGCCGATCAACTACTCTGATAGTTAAGGGCCACGGTTGCTGAGCGGTTAACCTGCTCGCCTCCCACCAAGGCGATCCGGGTTAAATATCCGGCCAGGCACGTGGGAATCGTGCCGGACGATGCCGTTGGTCGGCAGGTTTTCTCGGGGATCTCCCGTTTTCCCTCGCCCTTGCATTCCGGCACAGCTCTATTCTCACCTCATTTCACCCTCATCGGCTCTGAAGACTTCGTTGTTAAGAGCCGCCCAAATCTCTTAACTCAACTCGTGAAATGGAACCACTAAGCCTAGTATGATAACTAAATATAACTTAGACCAGCTTTTAAACCTTGCAAAGCAGTTTACGTGTGTCAAATATGCATATATTTGAAATAATAAAGTTTTCTACTTAACGAAAAAGTACAGCGGTTTGTCGTTATGTGGTGTTCAATACACTCCACACAAAACGCGTTTAGAGATGTTAAAACACAGCAGTTGAGGTTTCGTAAAATATATATCGTCAAGCACCCAAGGCGCGGGTTCGAATCCCCTCATCATCGTCATTTCGTCATTTTTTTCTTCGTCGGTAATATTCATTTCATATTGGAAAGTTGTTTTAAAGCAAATTAAATACAAGATAATTTCTAACACAATTGTTAACATCAATTGAACACAAAATTAGTTTTGCCGCAACATAAACAACGCCTTAATGATGACAGCACAGTAAAGAGGTAACGTTAGAACAAAAATACTTAACATTACGTTCACATTAACATCTTAACTTGCGTATTAATATTTCGTTCCAGGTGCTGCAAAAGAGGCTATTTTTTGTTTGTTTGAGAAGTACTTTCAAATTCCTTGTACCAACCTACGTGATGGAACTATGAAAATAATTTATGTTGGTTCGCGCAACCGGCAGGAACCAATAAAAGAGAACTTTGATGCGCTAGCTGTAACCAATAGCATTAGCTGTAACCAATAGCATTAGCTGTAACCAATAGCATTAGCTGTAGCCAATAGCATTAGCTGTAACCAATAACATTAGCTGTAACCAATAGCATTAGCTGTAACCAATAGCATTAGCTGTAGCCAATAGCATTAGCTGTAACCAATAGCATTAGCTGTAACCAATAACATTAGCTGTAACCAATAGCATTAGCTGTAACCAATAGCATTAGTCAGGAACAATTCGCTGTTTATATTTATTCTTGCCTTTTATTTTGTACAGCACCAACCAAGATCTCGCTTATTTGCAACACGTAATTTGTGAACGAGTGCAATCGGGATAGTAAGGGACTAATAGCTTAACGATATATTACGTTAACCGCGACATTAGTTGCTGGCGGCTCACACATACTACAACAATTAATGTTGACGTAACGTTATTGCTGTTGGCCCAACATTCAACAGATTTCTTCTGTTTATCCTTTCTTTCAGAAAAACCTCATCTGGCTTGAAACGTTTTCCTCCCTCGCATGTTGTTTACTGGAGGTTTGAAAAGAATGCATTTACAAACGAATGTGAGGTTGTTCGAACTCTGAGATAAGTGAAGCATCCCCTCCCCCCCCCCCCCCTTGTCAGATTTCTGATGGAGAGATGCAAACCGGGTTCATATCGGGCATATTTAGCAACGGAGTTTAATACAATTGCTACCCTTGTACGTAAGCCAATGATGTAGACTAGGGGCGGCTGTTTTTTACAAACTATTTTCGAGGCGAGTTGAGTTCCAACACACTTTAGTTCAGAACCACTTTCATGATTGGATAATTTGAATTGTTACGCGTCTTATCTGCCTAACCATGAATCACGGACAGTCAATATCGGAGATCGGAGAAACTTAATTCTGATTGGCTCGCTCATGCAAAAGACTCTCTTCACACGAAAACAAGCCGCCGATAGTCAGTTGAGAGAGTGAGTGAAGAGATTTGGGCGGCTCTTAACAGCGAGGTCTTGAGAGCCGATGAGGGAGATCGAGGTGAATATGGGTGGAATGAACGGGAGATCCCCTAGAAAACCCGCCGACTAGCGGCATCGTCCGGCACTATTTCCAAAATGCGAAAATCCGGGAGTGACCCGGCCAGGGATTGAACCCGGTTAGCCTTGGTGGGAGACGAGCAGTCTAACCGCTCAGCCACCGCGGCCCCACGTGGGTGTAGAAGCTGTGTGGATAGTAGGGGCCCGGGCCCCCGCTGGAATTATGCGATGACCCCCACAGCTCCCCAAATTATAATTACACTGGAGTTTAATTTTCCTGTAACTATGTTTTCATTTCTTAAGTACCACTTGAGTTCAGTTTATATTTTTACTTCTACTTCAATACGGAAAGTATTTAATGATATTAATTCAGGATGAGGCAAGCACCACGTTGCAATGCAGGCGATGAGGAGTACACTACAATGGAAAGATAATAAACATTTTCCAGCATGCCAAAAACGAGCACAATATATAGCAGCCACGCGAAAAGAGTGTTTTATTCTTGGAAATTATCGATAACGTCCCTTAAGTTTGATTTCTCAAGAGTTTCGTAGTATTTCATTAAATTTCTACATTCAGTTCCACAAAAAAATTATTGAATTAGTTAACTTTAGTTAATTAGCACTCCCCCCTCCCTTTTTTTTGCATCAAGGGTTTCAAAACAAAATTTAAAAATGAAACAAAATTGTAATGAATTGTTTGTAAGAATTTGTAGTATATGATCAGTTTCAATAAATTATTTTCTTCTTGAAGATAACTGTAGAAGTATTAAATGTAACAGGAGTCAGGCCATAATCTTCATGAATCAATAAAATTATATTGTAACTCAACAAAAAATGTTTAATAAATATAAAAATAAGTTCTCACTCACCAAGGCTTCCTTCGCTTGTTAATGGCCGTGTGGATAGAAGTCGAGGAGGGGGTATGGCAAAACGTCAAAAATCTGTTCAGTTTTCAGTACATGCATGTTTGTTTATATCAGTAGTGAAAGAGTGTAATACTTCCGGTAGAACTTGCAACAATATACTGTAGCGGTTGGGTTCCATGTTCAAACTCACGTGTCACTCTCAGGAACAAGTTTAGAACTTGAGTCGTTTCCGGCCTATTTTCCGCGAGGAGGATACATTCCCCGGTTGACCGTTATACCGAGCGAGGGGAAGCAGCGGTTTAACTTCTGGATCTCATTAAATGCCTGTATACGACTGCGATATCCCAACCTGTGTCTTAGGACAAGGATGCGCTGATTGGGGCACGTGACCCTGTGACGTCACTGCGCTGTCCCAAGCTGCCGCGTCCCAAGTTGAAGCATTCGGGAGATCGAACTTTTGTCCGAAGTTGCGTCCTAAGCTGATATAAAAATAAGAAGAAGACTACAGATACTTTCGCGCGCACTCGTGGAATGTTTACATTACTAATGTAAACATTGAGTGTGCATGGTGAGCTTTCTCAAAACCAATATAATGAAATGCTAATAAATCATTAATGATGTCTTTGTTCGGTCTGACAATTTTATTTGAAGGCTAAAACTTTTAAAACTTGAGTTAAAAATGTATATAATGTGGATGTCAGTTGGCGAACTTACTTAAAACAAAACCGTTACGGCATTTATTATAAATAAATTTTCGAACGTGACATCGTAAACATTAAACAATAAAAAAAATCAGCAAATTTAAACATCACTTAACAACAAATAATGTACCGTATTTACTGAGACCCAGTGTCAGATTCTGAAAACTCACTTCGGACAAAGGATTTGTCACAATGTGACGTCACTTGACGCCGAGTTTCGTACAACTCCACCTCCACAGGAGCAGCAGATCGTAGGCAGCCACTAAGGGGAATCAGTCCCCGCCATCTTGGATTTACTGAGATCCAGTGTCAGATTCTGAAAACTCACTTCGGACAAAGGACTTGTCACAATGTGACGTCACTTGACGCCGAGTTTCGTACAACTCCACCTCCACAGGAGCAGCAGATCGTAGGCAGCCACTAAGGGGAATCAGTCCCCGCCATCTTGGATTTCCGGAATTTCCGCCGTAAATTGCATTACAGATATTGAATTTCATTTTGGACGTCGACAAAGCGTAGTACACTATATTGTAGTACATGTTATAAAACATGTATTACTAGAATACTGTTGCCAGGACCGTTCCTGTAACCGAGAGCAAGAAAAGATCATTTATTTATCGCCTCCAATCACTAGTCAAAAAATTATAAATTCTGCAGAGATGTGATAGTTCGAGTAAGCTTACGGGGCTATTATTTATGTCATGTCGTGGGAAAAATTTCATTAAATGTTCTTAAACGGAACTTGTAGCAAAATTAGTGAAAATCCAAGATGGCGGGGACTGATCCACCTTAAGGAGGACCCGGGTTCGTATTCTGGTCCGGGCCATGGCACTCTGAAGTCACTCCAGGAGAATGCTAGCATAGTTCCTTCTTCGCTCCTGCCAATATGAGCAACTTGCTCAGTCTCTACTGACCTCGCTGTCGACGAGACGTTATGCCCTACCTTGTCCATACTACTCGCGTGGAACATCCTGTATATTCATGCAGGCTGCAAGTAGTAGCAGAGAAATGCATTCGGCCTTCGGGCACCGCATACGGCGTATCCAGCCGTGCTGCTGCATCTCTGAACACACGTTCGCTTAGGAAACTGTTTCACGTATTTGCAGCAATCTGTTTTCTTGCCCGACGAGAAGAAACGCAAGTCCCGGTTGACACCACCCCAGTACAAGAAGTAGCATATTGCCACAGAATATACAAGTCTCCAGAAGCGAAATGAGATTGCAGCTCCTTTGATGTAAGCGAACACGATCGCTCACTGGCCACGCGAAACTGTGGAAACGCGCCTTATGTCTGATTGACAATCGCACGGTATGGAATACCTACTCCCTATTGGTCGGAGTGGCTGGAGTTCGCAATGTACGTCGCCATTTCGCCCCCGTATTGTCAATCACTCTGCCGTCTTACTGTCAAGAAACTATTAAGAGGACAATGTAGCTGCGCGTCCAAGGTCAAGAAGCGAGGGCGCGATACGGGCGACAGTTACACGCACGCCTAGCGCCTCATCGCTCCTACGCGCAAGACGTGCAGTGTTTCCGGCGTAACGCTGTAATGTGCAAATTAGATCTGTAACACACGGGTTTTATTACCCGCGATGAAAGACCACAGAGTAGTCCGTAGTTTTGTACTTTTCTCTTGCCGCTTAAAGAAACTGCATAGGCAAGATTTTAAAATGCGATATTTGACCATTTTCACGATTTTTTTTCCCAGAATACACTTAATATGACAAAAGTAAACAAATAGAGCCATAGATAATATTTTTAAAAATCTTTTCTGACAAAAAGTCATAATTCCATAACTTTAATTAAAAATCGTTTCAATAGATAGGACTCTAACACCTTTGACCCCTTTGGGAATGTGTACTGGAATCAACACTTCCAACAGGTTTAGTGCGAAACTTTCTCTTGTGCCTGCGAAGAAGAAAACATTTCATTGGCTGTTGCACTTTGCTTACGTCATGTCTACACTATCTTGTCCACTCAGAACTCGCCAATTGTACTGACGAATAGCTTCAGGTGCACCAACATAACGATATAACGATTGTGTCTGGTATTTATAAGTTCGTCACGCTCAGTAACTTACGTCATAGTTGAACTGTTTTGTTCCGCCGGAAGATGTATTTCGAAGGACAAATGCTTGAATGTTATGCTCCCTATTTACAAGGCTGAGGAATGTAAACTGAGTAGGATGGTGAAGGGGCGTCGACCTGTGAAAAATATTGGGGGTGCTTAGAAAAAAGGGGAGGGGGAAGGGGTTAAAATCGTGAAGTTTTCCAAGCCCCGTATTTGAAAAGCTGTGTGCCTTAAAGCCAAAATTAAGTTGTATTTCTACACCTGCCTGTTACTACTCTAGAAAACACTGCCCGCAGAGCAATCCTGTATCCAAAATACAACTAGCGACTTAATGTTAAGGCTTTAAAGAGCTGGAATATTGGGTTGAATATTTTTGGAGGAGCTCAGTATGTAAATCACCCCCGCAGTCGGCGACTACGGGATGGCGTACAGTATTTCGAATCTCAGACATTATCAATGATTCGTTGCCCGTACGGTACACGGGAATAGTGTTAACATTTGTCCACGCATAAGGACCGCATAATACGTAGCCTGCGTATCCTCTATTGTGCTCGTCATGTATTATTGCTCGTGCGGTGACTGTATAGAAATGGCGCCCCCTTTCCCAACATATCTCAAATATTTCTCACTTAAGTCTGTTCACGATAAAGTGAGCAGTTTTTCAATCAACGTTAGAAAATAGTCACTGCTCATACCTGCATATGTTTTAACGAACGCACTGAGTGATATGCGCTCAGTAAAAGTAGTTCCATATCTTAATGTCGAATAAAAAGTGTTAGACAACCATTTGTGACAACTTAAATTATTTATTTCGGTTTCTGTTTTTTTTTTTTTTATACATCGAAATATAAAAGTAAACTGATTTGTAAAATATTAACTTTCATAAAAATTTCAGTTTCACTTTACCGACGCGTCAATGAAGTGATAATTCCCATTGCAATGTTAATTTTACATAAGGTGGAAGAATACACGTGCAAACAAGTATATCTTAAGACGGGCGTTCAAAAGTGCTCAGTTTACCGTGAACAGCCTATATTTACTAAGGGCGCATATAAGACGTTTTCCTTGTGGATGAAGAAAAAGCATGTTGATCTAAGAGTATATATAACGAGACGATACAGGTCGTTAAGCTTTTACACGCTGTTCATATCAAACTGAGCTCGTTTGAAAACCTCGCTTAGGATCTACTTGTTTGCACATGGCGTATCATTCCACCATACGTAAAATTAACACCGCGCGAAATTCATGTACATACCTCAAGTAGTTACACATGGACAATTTGTTTTTAGTCTGCCCAGTAATTGCTGATGTGAAGAACGTTCTTGTTGGAGTGGAGAGATTTAGGTGGTTATTGAAAGTTTCCGCTCCTCTCGTTTATGATTGGTCGACACGCAGTACGTCGCACAGTGGACACAAGTAAAATGTATTCTACTCAGGTTAGTAACAAAACGTGATTTCTTGTGGGAGAGTTTGGTATAAGGTTAATTTCCGCCACTAGGTGCGCGGTGTTGCAAAAAGTAACTTTTAATTTACGTGAATAATAAAAGAGTAAGATTTTACTCACTTACGAAGTTATGTTATATTTGATTTGTGATTATCAAATTATCCTGATTTTTAACGTTGCAGAATTCTGAGTGGCCAGGTCAAATATGAAATCACCTTCTCAAACAGACAGCAACCAATGGCAATAGACAAACTGCTGTTCGGTGCCTATAGTATTGAAGTCTACCGTGTGCTCGTATTTATTCGCTAAAAGTCACTAGCTCTAAACATAGGTCTTATCAATCTGTGGTAAGAGTGACCTTAAACAAATACAGCGCACTATAGACTAAAGATGAGGCAGAGCTACGTATCTCGCTGGCTGCGCACAACCAATCTCCGTGTCCCAACATTGAACTGCTCACCTGCCAACGCGTCTAGCGAAATTAGCATGTTTTGGATTTTGGGTTGGAAAACTGATTTGTAAACAAATTATTTGAGATGTGTCTATACTTAGTCAAATCAATTTGTAATGTAGTTTGATTAAATTGAAACTGCTAAAGTGTTTTATTCATATAGTAGCGCTTGTCATTAAAAAATTAATATGTAAACAAACAGTTCCATCACTGTTGACCATGTGAATTTGACAGTTGTGTATGACTGTGGTAGGTCAATGTTGGGTACATGCGCAGAAGACAAATAAGCGCTCTACTTCATCTTTAGCCTATGCAGCGCACCCCATAATATCTCATGATTGCAACACTTGAGTACAAAATACACAGGGGAATCAGCCGCTTGTAGAGCGAAGTCCAGCGGTACGCACTGGCCAGCAAAATGGCGTCACTGACCATAAGCAACATGTCGGAATGCCACTCGCCAATTAGCGCCTGGCAAAACACTCATCAGCAGGCAGCCCGGCCAACAGCGAACCTGTTGCAGCCTGTAATAGCCAATGAGACACAAGGTGAGTTTCCACAGTCCCGTGCAGCCAATGACATAATGGATACGTCTACATCAAAGGTGCCGCGCCGTTGTATTCCTAGAGACGGACGGCACATATTTCCCCTGTCAGTAGTAATGACCAGGAGGGTTTCTAACTCAAAGGAAATGCCGTCTTTATTGATATCAAAGGGATAAATTGATTAAAAGGGTTAATTAAATTGATTGATAGGGTTCATGAAATTGAAATGGTTAAATTGATAGAAAGGGTTAATTTTTAATCCGATCAAAAATTGTTAGTCTGATTTTAATCCGATTAATATGTTTTGTGTCTTTGGTGTAAGAGTGTACTAAGGGCCAAATTTATTAGTTTCTTTCTTTCTTTTTGTGGGTTGGGGAGCAGCTCTGGTAAATGTTTACCATCTGAGCTCTGGCACTCGACTGAGGTGTGATGTGTTTGGGAGTAGGGTGTGTGTGTGTGTGTGTGTGTGTGTCTATATATATGGTGAGTTTTTGCAAGAGTGGTATAAGTGTTAATTTTTTGGGTTGAAGGTGATATTGCTCGTAGACGGTTGTAAGATATGTGCGATTTTTTGGTAATTAAACAGAAAGAGAAAACGTTATGTATAGTTAACACACGAGAGAAATTTCAGTGTGTTTAAAAAAAAAAAAAGTAACGATTTCTACGAATTAATAACCTGGTGTCGACAAGTGCTAAACGATTACAATTACGTTCGTCTCCAGTATGAAATTAATTAACGAATAAAAAATATCGCTATGAATTAAACGGCAGTCTTCCTAATCACAATAACAAGGTATTTGAAAACACTTAAAAAAATGTGACACTTCTTGGCGCCTCTTGCACGTACCTTACATGATCTTAAAACACGTCCGTTTGTTCGGGAGATGGCTGAAGCAATGGCTGCAATGTATGACGTGCGCCGCCAACTTATAAGCTCTTAGATACGTGGAGTTCGTCTGATAGGCGACTAATGATATAGCTACTCGGAAAGAGATGTGAATACGTGACAAATGAATAAAAATTATGTTTACGAGGCACGTACGAATATATAAATTACACTAGTGGAATTAAAAAAAACGTAACGAAAATCCCGGTTAACAGTCAATTATAGCCTAATATATGTTCATTCGCTCGGGAGGTCGCTTGCGTACTGACTTGGCTATACCACTTACATCAAATTATAAGCTGTTTGTGATAGCAAACAGCTATGCCTGCGCCGGCCTATGTTTGATTATAGACTGAGGTGAGAAACTCGTAAATGAACGAAAAATGCAAAACCAATGTTTCCAAATAAATTAAACGGCTCACGAACACAAGTACACGACAATCAGTAAACGAATTAAAAAACACGTAATGAAATCGCACCAGGAGCTCCCCCAAAACACATCCGTCTGCCTGGGAGGCTGGTGAATGAATGACTGGAGGGTATGACGTGCGCCGGCTTATAAGCTGTTATATACGTAGAGCGCGGCTGAGTTGAAATTTACGACAAAAACTCTGAGTACACTATTTGTCCTACAACAGGCAACGAAACAATAATTTAAAAAAAAAGCTTACCCTGATTTTTAACGAAAGTTTCATTATTGTAAGAAGAAGAAGAATTCACTTTTATGAAAGAGTTGAATTTTATTTTTAAAAAACTTTCAGTTTTGTTTTCTGAATTTGTATGAAATATGACTATGTTTTCACAGCAGACATCTCCGTGTTGGGTGTGCAGACATCTCCGTGTTAGGTCTGCAGACATCTCCGTGTTGGGTGTGCTGACATCTTCGTGTTGGGTGTGCAGACATCTCCGTGTTGGGTGTGCTGACATCTTCGTGTTGGGTGTGCTGACATCTCCGTGTTGGGTGTGCGGACATCTCCGTGTTGGGTCTGCAGACATCTCCGTGTTGGGTGTGCAGACATCTCCGTGTTGGGTCTGCAGACATCTCCGTGTTGGGTGTGCAGACATCTCCGTGTTGGGTCTGCAGCATCTCCGTGTTGGGTGTGTAGACATCTCCGTGTTGGGTCTGCAGACATCTCCGTGTTGGGTGTGCAGACATCTCCTTGTTGGGTCTGCAGACATCTCCGTGTTGGGTGTGTAGACATCTCCGTGTTGGGTGTGCTGACATCTTCATGTTGGGTGTGCTGACATCTCCGTGTTGGGTGTGCAGACATCTCCGTGTTGGGTCTGCAGACATCTCTGTGTTGGGTGTGTAGACATCTCCGTGTTGGGTGTGCAGACATCTCCGTGTTGGGTGTGCAGACATCTCCGTGTTGGGTCTGCAGACATCTCCGTGTTGGGTCTGCAGACATCTCCGTGTTGGGTGTGCAGACATCTCCGTGTTGGGTGTGCAGACATCTCCGTGTTGGGTCTGCAGACATCTCCGTGTTGGGTGTGTAGACATCTCCGTGTTGGGTGTGCTAACATCTTCGTGTTGGGTGTGCTGACATCTCCGTGTTGGGTGTGCAGACATCTCCGTGTTGGGTCTGCAGACATCTCTGTGTTGGGTGTGTAGACATCTCCGTGTTGGGTGTGCAGACATCTCCGTGTTGGGTGTGCAGACATCTCCGTGTTGGGTCTGCAGACATCTCCGTGTTGGGTCTGCAGACATCTCCGTGTTGGGTGTGCAGACATCTCCGTGTTGGGTGTGCAGACATCTCCGTGTTGGGTCTGCAGACATCTCCGTGTTGGGTCTGCAGACATCTCCGTGTTGGGTCTGCAGACATCTCCGTGTTGGGGGTGCAGACATCTCCGTGTTGGGTCTGCAGACATCTCCGTGTTGGGTGTGCAGACATCTCTGTGTTGGGTGTGCAGACATCTCCGTGTTGGGTCTGCAGACATCTCCGTGTTGGGTCTGCAGCATCTCCGTGTTGGGTGTGTAGACATCTCCGTGTTGGGTGTGCTGACATCTCCGTGTTGGGTCTGCAGACATCTCCGTGTTGGGTCTGCAGACATCTCCGTGTTGGGTCTTCAGCTGCAGTAGTAGTTGTAATATTGTTGCTGTGAGAAAATTTATTTTATTTCAAAGTTTTTGGACTCTGCCACTGCTTGCTGTAGAGTTGTAGGGCAGCGGAAAAACGTTCATGGAGCTGGTGTGTTGCTTAGAGGCCTTCCTACCTGCCTCTCAAAAATAAATTTGTCCAACTTGACACTGTTCCCTTGAATTTCCCAGGGTTCTTCAAGTTGGCCAGCGGGTCGGCAAAGTTTTTTTCGAGATAGTACTCTCCTCCCTCTCGTTTCGTTTCAAATTCATTCATCCAGAAGTTCGTTTTTCTCCAACATTTTTGTTTTTATAAAATGTTAATTTAAATGAAAATTTTTTAATGTATAATAATATTTTTGTTCCTCATCAAGAAGGAGACGAGTAACTTGTAAAAAAATTTTCGTGAGAAATTTTCAGTTACCTGATTTTAAAATAAAACCAACAACTTAACACCACCTACTCCTCTCAAGTTTCCAAGAATATTTTTCATTTAAACATTTAATATCCACTCACATCCCATCTCCAATCATTCACAAGAGATATAAAGACATGAGGAATGAGGAATTTTCAAACTAAGAAATAAGTCACTAAATTCCTTTTTAACATAGAAAAATCTTATTACAATTTTTTTTTTCAAAATCTTTTTAAAAACTAAATATATACAATGACTCACACAAAAATTTAATTTACAGATGCATTTTTTTCTATCACACTATGTTTTACCAAATAAAAAAATATGTACAAAAAAATTTTTTTTACATACTTTAAAACTAGCATATCATCAGAATAAAATTTACAGGAATTATGTTACAAACTTAATTACCGAATATTTGTAACAACAATGAGACATTAAAAAAAAAACCAAGGCATTTATCTATGACATTTAAAAATTTAAATGACCAAACATTTCATCAAAGTTAGTTACCTCGTAACACTACTACTACTAATACAACCACTATTAATACCACCACTACTAATACTACCACTACTGCTACCACTACTATAAATACTACCACTACTAATACTACCACTACTAATACTACCACTACTAATACTATCACTACTAATACTATCACTACTATTACTACTACTACTAATAGTACCACTACTAATACTATCACGACTACTATTACTTCTACTACTAATAGTACCACTACTACTAATACTACCACTACTGCTACCACTACTACTAATACTACCACTACTGCTGCCACTACTACTAATACTACCACTGCTAATACTATCACGACTACTATTACTACTACTAATAGTACCACTACTACTAATAGTACCACTACTACTAATACTACCACTACTGCTACCACTACTATTAATACTACCACTACTAATACTACCACTACTAATACTATCACTACTAATACTATCACGACTACTATTACTACTACTACTAATAGTACCACTACTAATACTATCACGACTACTATTACTTCTACTACTAATAGTACCACTACTATTAATACTACCACTACTGCTACCACTACTACTAATACTACCACTACTGCTACCACTATTACTAATACTACCACTACTAATACTATCACTACTAATACTATCACGACTACTATTACTACTACTAATACTACCACTACTGCTACCACTATTACTAATACTACCACTACTAATACTATCACTACTAATACTATCACGACTACTATTACTACTACTAATACTACAACTAATGCTACCACTACTACTAATACTACCACTACTAATACTATCACTACTAATACTATCACGACTACTATTACTACTACTAGTACCACTACTACTAATACTACCACTACTGCTGCCACTACTAATACTATCACGACTACTATTACTACTACTACTAATAGTACAACTACTACTAATACTACTATTACTGCTACCACTACTACTAATACGACCACTACTTCTACCACTACTACTAATACTACCACTACTCCTACCACTACTATTAATACTACCACTACTAATACTATCACGACTACTATTACTACTACTACTAATAGTACCACTACTACTAATACTGCCACTACTGCTACCACTACTATTAATACTACCACTACTAATAATATCACTACTAATACTATCACGACTACTATTACTACTACTACTAATAGTACCACTACTACTAATACTACCACTACTGCTACTACTACTAATACTATCACTACTAATACTATCACGACTACTACTAATAGTACCACTACTAATACTATCACGACTACTATTACTACTACTAATAGTACCACTACTAATACTATCACGACTACTATTACTACTACTACTAATAGTACCACTACTAATACTATCACGATTACTATTAATACTACTACTAATAGTACCACTACTAATACTATCACGACTACTATTACTACTACTAATACTACCACTACTAATACTATCACTACTAATACTATCACGACTACTATTACTACTACTAATAGTACCACTACTACTACCACTACTACTAATACTACCACTACTAATAGTACCACTACTAATACTATCACGACTACTATTACAACTACTAATAGTACCACTACTAATACTATCACGACTACTATTACTACTACTACTAATAGTACCACTACTACTAATACTACCACTACTGCTACCACTACTATTACTACTACTGGTACAACATTCCAAAATCTTTTTAAATAGATAACAAGAACAAAAAATATATATACAAAAATGATTAACAATAAATTTACAAATATAATACAGCAATCTGAATGTAGTTTTTTTTTTACGTAAAACTATGTGTGTGTATATATACAATATGTACAGACTCTTGAAGAGGTCATAAAGACACTAAATGGGGTGCGTTCTTTGTGTCATATCCTGTAGTATAGTTTCCAAACACCCTCACATGCCGAATGAATGGGTTCAGCACACACTCGCACGTAGTTTCCAGATGCTTGCTATATCACACTGCGACTTTCTTCTTCTTATTTTGTTAAACGTATTGAAGGCAATTGTATTCTTGTTACAGGTAGGCAAACAGGTAGCAGCATCGCTGATGTTATTGTAAGATATGTTGCAAACAGTTGTAGAAATGTGCAGACTTTGTAGACATTTGTAGATAGATGTGAAGTTTGTTGTGGAACAGGAGGTAGTTGTGGTGGCGGCAGATACTCGTCATCGGCAGTGTGGTGTTGGAAGTTGCGGTGTCGAGGGCGGGCTGTGTTTATTGTCGTGTCATAACTATTTTAGGGAGAAAATAAAATATATATACTTAGGTATTCTGTAGCGCCCCCAAGGTAAGGTTGATATTCCATCTGCCTCAATGTACCGCTTATCATCCATACCTGACAACACTACCTGTGTTACGCGTTCGGTGTAGACTTCACGAGCACGCGAACGGAACTGATATCGTGTCCCCAAAACCCTTGTGCAATTTTCGAGACAATCTCGATGATCCTCGTACCTGAGTGATTGCGACACGATAGGTTCTACACCCTTCGCCTTACGTATACATTGTTCATTCGCAACAACGTATGCGTAAAGTTTAGGACGTAAACCCACAAAGTGTGTGATGATGCGACCAGCACATTCATCTTTCATCACCCCGGTACGGCCTTTGTTCTCGTGAGGGAATCCTTGGGGGTTATCGAGCTCACAGTTAGATGTATCTAACCGCGCCTTTAAATCTGGGGTAACTACTTTATATATGTCCTCACAAGCAACAGAATATACCAAGGAATCGGTGTCACAATAAAGGAGGTGCAAGGGTGGCGGAAGAAATTTTTGTACGCATGTACCGATAATGGAATTCGTAGAGGGCTAATTTAAAAAAAAGATCAAGAATGGCGACACCGGCGGACATTGTGCAAGGTTGTTCCATAATCGGAATTCATCAATTTGAAAAACGATTTTTCCAAATTCATTCGCAGCCTGGGCACGTTTCTCGATGATACACTCGTTGTACGGAGCCATCCATGCCTTCTGCTCAAAGCTCAAAACGTGATGAACAGGGTCAAGTGTGGCTCCATACATAAATTACTGCCGTAATAGCCTGTTTTGTTTACGTATGGCAAGACATTCACAGAGACGACAATAGTAAACCTGTGATCCTGCCGTACGATTTGACAGGTTAACGAGCTGACAATTGTCGTATGTATAAACAACTTATGATCAAATTAATCGAATATTAAATATTTAACAGCCATCACGAGCACACATCAACCTCAAAGTCGTACACACAACATATTAACATGCGACAAATAATAATATAGAAACCATGTCTTTAAGTTTTCTGCAGCCACTCCGTCCACTTTAAGTGAAAGGAATCCCATTTACAATCAACTTCACATATTCCATCCTTGCCCCTTAGTCGCCGCCGATGCTAACCTCCACATCCGCACTTCCTGGCATTTTCCCGCCACTGTGACGTCAGCGCATGAAGCGTTTGTGCTCCTCCAGGCCTCGTGTAGTTCATGCGTTAGATTGGCAGGAAGTATTGTGACGGCTATTCCTGCACATCGAACGAAACTCAAACCGACGGTGCCATATGAAATTGAAGAAATGTTGGCCGTTTGGGACAGGCTTATATTCGCTGCGACGGGGGTGTGTTTGACGAGCTCCACGCCTCACGTCCGCTGGGCGGGCCTGCTGGTCTGCAAGTATGGGCGCCGCGGGGCTGTACCGCCCACGAAATCTATGACTGCCTTCCTCTCCCTCGTAGGTCACTTTGACCACGTAATGCAAGCCAGCCAGTCACGCACCACTAGAGTGCCCTTCCAGGACTTCAGATATCGACGGAGTGAAGATCATTTTGTAATGTTCTAGATGATTTCAAATGTAATATAAATACAGGTGTCTCGCCCAGATTCGGGGAGGCAGCACAGGGTTTTCACTTGGGCAGGAACTGCTGTTCCGTCAACATTTTATTAAAAAAGGGGGGGGGCGCTTATTGCCTTTTTTGTTAAGTATGGTTTAAAGAAAAATAATTATATGTAACCTGCATGTAGCTGGAAAGAGATGTACTTTTGTAAAAAATGTATATATTGGGCGAAGTTTTAAACATAACTATTTATAATACAAACTTTTTGTACCAAATGTAATCGGTGGGAAAAATGTATTTTTATATAAAGTTTTGCAATGTGATCTTGGGGGGAACATATTGTACATGATTTGAAGTTGATATATAAACGCAAGGCAGCGAATATTTTCTAACCTTTTCACTGGAACCAACTCAAATCCCTTTTTTGACATCACTTGGGGGCTCTCAGCTGTTTTCCAACTTAAAACACCTACATTCAGGAAGTAGTTGAGACAAGGACCTCGTCCTGTATGAGTTGGCAAACACCGTCATAGTAGAATGACGTAGGAGGTGCACAGATGCGCCTGTGAGAAGTGATCGGAACTATTTCGCCACGCATGTTTCGCATTGTGCAGGTAACTTAACACGGCCTTGTAGTCTGCGCCATGCTAACTCAGGAGATGGCACCAATAGAAACAGCGCATTTCCCTGGCCAATGCTATTGGCTGCTGCTGACAAGCAGACATTTTATAATTGGACGAATATTGTGCCTAGGCATAGCAGAAACTGCTTAAATAGGTTCGATTGCGTCAGTTGTGAGGAATTCATAACTATAACTCGATTCACACTTACTTCCCGCACTTTGCTGAAGCCACACTAAAGTTCTACTTGCAGGATATTCCTCCGCCTCGTGTAAACAAACCTCGACCAAGTCTAGAAAATACGCTGAACGGACAACGATTCGTGCGCACTCAGAGTCAGATGTAATAATATTTTGCATAAGAACTATTTCTTACGAGGTGTTACCAACCCTCCTATCTCCTCGCTGTTTTTATTCAGATTAATTATAAATTAAATAAAAAATACATTTTCAATTTAACAGATAAAACTTCCTTATTTTAATTTAAGTTAAAACAAGTATAAATCGTTGGTGATACACAAGATAATTGGGGAATACACGTCAAACGTGGGGTGAATTTCAATGGTTTGATTCAGAACGTGCCAAGAAAACGTTTTCCCATCAAAAATATCCTCTTTTGTAACACATGATTCATTTTTAGGCACTGGGGCCGCGGTGTCTGAGCGTTTAGCTAGTTCGCCTCCCACCAAGGCGAACCGGGTTCAATCCCCGGCCGGGTCACCGGATTTTCGCATGTGGGAATCTTGCCGGACGATGCCGTTGGAAGGCGGGTTTTCTCGGGGATCTCCCGTTTCCCCCTCCCTTTCATTCCGGCGCTGCTCCATACCTTAATCACACTCGTCGGCTCTCAAGACCTCGCTGTTAAAGATCCGCTAAAATATCTTCACTCACTCATGTTTAAGCACTGCTGAGAATACTAAACAGTTTTTGAATTACGTGTTTTCTATTAAACATCTGCACAACCCATTACATTTGCCAGCTAGATGAAGGCCTTGATCGCAGGCATCTCAAGTGTTAAAATATGTTAATCAGACGCTGTGGTCCAGTTACAACCAGAAAGCTGTTAGTCACTGACTGGTGGTCGGTGAAGGTGGAAGTGGTGGGGGGGGGGGGTCCCCCCCTTCAAAGCGCGGTGATGTCATCAGAGGAAGCAAGTGCAAGTGATGGAAGGCCTTCGACTGAACTGACGTCAGCCGCCTTCCGACAGAGACTCGCCTATGGCCGGGAACTGCATCTGCGATAAGGACGGCATGACGGCGTCGACGATGATGATGATGATGAAAACACAAGAGTTGTTCCGACCAGAGAGATCGGTAGAGGGGGGGGGGGGAAGAGAGACAGATGAAATAAAAAAAGGAAGACGGCGAAAGGCGGGAGCTAGTCGACGAAAATGGGTGCCTGCTAAGGTTGTTAAACCTCGGCCGATCATAAAGTTGCGTTCGGACGAGCGGATCTTCCCTGCCGAGAGCCGGCCAATCAGAGGCCAGATCGCTATCGCCGTCTTTCGCTATGTCTCGGGTCGTATCTGCTCATTGCTGGGGACAGCAAACTCCCGCGGGAAAGATCTTTCGCAGGCCCTCTTTGCAGCTGATTACACGAACACAACTGCGTCTTTCCCCGCCACAGATGGTGTTTATACAAACACACACAGCTGACTCCACCCACCCTGCAGGCCAGCAGAAAACATTATGTCATTGGTAGGGCTACCAGTTTCTCGCGAAAAGATTCCAGGGCGAGCTGTGTTCCAAAACACTTCAGTTCAGAATCACTTAGGCGATTGGATCAGTTGAATTGTTATTGGTGTATTATCTGTTTGCTCGCGAAATACGGACAGTCAGTATAGGAGAAACTTATTTCTGATTGGCTCACTCATTTAACAGACCGTCTTCGCACAAAGACAAGCGGCCAGCAGTCAAATTATGACTGCAAGTGTGCACATAGAATATTGAAGTCTAGCTTACACCTACATCTTTTCACTAAAAGCAGGCCTCCTTAGTGATGGCTAGAGACCCGAGAATATCACGGGTTCATTTCTAGACAAGTTGGAATTCACACACTTGTACGTCCATGTTACTTTTGTAATTGGTCGACGTGTTGTTTGACACCTCCTGGAGGTAAATGAGCCAATAACAAACATGCAATAAATTGTGCGCCCAACCACCGCCTTTTACTACCACAACAGGCAACCAATAAACAGTTGATATATGTATGAGAGTATATAATACTGTAAAGTCTAGCCTCTCGTCATTGCACTCACGAATTTCTCTGGTCTCTATACATGACTAAAGATCTGCAAAATTTGCATCACTATTTGAGGACTTATTAAGCTTAAAACACGTTTGCCATTAGGCCATTCTTTATTTGACACTCCCTAGATAACTAACTCTGCGCCAATAAACGAACACTTCACAATCGTGTGCCCCAATCAGAAAAATTCAAGGTAATTAGCTTCCCTTACATGCAAGGGAAGCTAATTACATCTACATGTAGAGTAAATTTACATAACAAGTAAAGTACTATTCCCTAATCGTACGGAAAAAAATACCTGACAAAAGTGGGGGGGGGGGGGGCAATCCCACACACGTAAGGGAATATTAATTATATCGTATAATAAAATTATATTTAAAAATATCCCGGAGTATAAGTACTCTTGAATATATTATTACCTATATCCTCTGGCGAATAATAACCGAACCCTCAACTCTAAATTCCTCGACACTTCTGGTGGATGGGCGCGAACTATGGTCCTCGACACGATAGGTCGATGCGATATCCATTACACCACGAAGACAGTGTGGTAGCATCAGTGAATATTAGTGTGATTGTTTCTTCCACCCGTCCCCCCCCCCCCCACACATAGCTGTTGAGACAATGTTGAAGAGATGCACGCGTCGTAAGGCAGTTTTCCCATCCATGTTTGAGATTATCCACTGCCATGTACGTGAATTTTACTCCAGAGCGCGGTAATTCTACCTTACCCGTAAGGAAAACTATGCTTGCCACACAAGTTTGAGAAAATATTACGTTACAGCGGAAAGCGGAAAATTTCACTCGCAAGCTAGACTTCAGTATTCTAGCCGCTCGCGTGCGACTTCCTTTCAGTAACTGGCCACGTGTCTTCGTGAGGATAGATATTTTATTGACTCGGCTGACCCGTTCAGTCTCACGGTATCCATGATCGTCGACACGTGTTGCACATGAATGATGTTTATGTCCGGTGCTGTACATGGCGAGCAATCAGCGGCCAATGCCTCGAGAGTCTTCCCGACAGGCAATCTGATTTGTAGACACATGCAAATTTCGCGTTATTATTTCGCATCAGACTGAACATCACAGTTTTGTATACACCGGAGCCGGTGTGGTTTTCCCAATGGCTGCTGCTTAGATGTGAAGCCACGCCTTTTATGAGTTAACTGAATGTGATTGGGCCATACAATTGTGAAGTGTTCATTTAATGGTGCAGAGTTACCCAGGGCGTGTATGGTCCAATAACAAACGTGTTGCAAAGGTACACTTGTTTAAAATTTAACGTGTCCTTAAATAATAACTAGAGACCTGAGAAATTCACGATTGCAATGACCTGTAGGCTAAACTTCACAGTCTTATATACTCTCGTACATATATCAACTGTTTATTGGTCGATTGTTGTGGTAGTAAAAGGCGGTAGTTGGGCCCAAAATTTGTTGCATGTATGTTATTGACTCATTTATCTCCAGGAGGTGCCAAACAACACGTCGACCAATTACAAAAGTAACATGAACGTACAAGTGTGTGAATTCCAACTTGTCTGTAGAAATGAACCCGCGAAATTCTCGGGTGTCTAATAATAATGCTAATTTTGCAGGTCTCTACTGATTTGTGAAAGTTACCACACTTCCCTTAGAATGGCTGATGGTAACCGCTTCGAGCACCCAGCACGTTTGCTGAATGGATTTTAAAAAAAGTGCACTAGACACATGTACAGCGCACATCAAAATAATACACTACAGGAACACTTTGACGTACAAATTAATGTTTGACCGAATGGGTTGAATTACGCCGACACTGAACTACCGTGACTAGCGGAAAGACACCTGGGATGCATGGCAATTAAAATTACCCAATCACGTACGTCTATCTGAGCTAAAGTGTTTTAGGGATACAGCGATCCGTTGAATATTTTAGCACAAAACCAGTGCCCCTACCTGTTAAGTGCTGTTTCTTGTTCTGTACACTCTACACCACACCACTTTAAGCCACTTTATGAACAAAGTCACGACAATTTTAGCATAAAACCAGTGTCCCTACCTGTTAAGTGCTGTTTCTTGTTCTGTACACTCTACACCACACCATTTTAAGCCACTTTATGCACAAAGTCCCACAATTTTTTAATCAAACCTTTGAAAAATCTCCCCATTTACGATGTGTTTGGTTCACTAAATATGGCATGAATCACAAGCGTTTATACTTCTGTTAACATGAAAGCACCTTATCTTTGTATAAACTGAACTTTTACTTATATTTTATATATAAATCATGATATTTCATTTATAGTTTATATGAATAACTACAGTGATAAAATAGGGGAGAAAATAGGTGTGTTAGTAATACCTGGTAAGAAATAGTTCGCATGCAAAATATTATTAAATAGTGTGTTGTCCCTTTCCTGTAATTTTATAGGTAGAACAATATCCTGAAAATATAACTTTAACAGGCCTTCAAAAAATTCGGATTTAACCATAAATTGACTATACAATGTCACTAAACGAGTTGGGGTTTTAGAATTCTTCTAAAAATATCCTATCTTCAGCTAGTTTACATAACATTTACGTAACCTCTGAGAGGCACTTTTTCTATCACACCAAATTATATTGTTTGTCTCACGAGTACTAAAAAAACTTACAGATAACTTATAGTATAGAGTCTGTAAGAAATGTGTCCATTTGTCAACTGCACAGTAGCCATTTCTTACCGCACACATACTTTCTACGGTACATGCTGTAAAGATACTAGCATATTCTGTACATCAAACACAGAATACATTAGTAAGTGGCTCTAGCGAGGAGATTGGAGAGAAACATGCACAATTTGCTTTTTATTTCCTAACATTATGGGTACCTACTTGAGAGTAATTCGTGATTTCATTGGCTACTGGTAACTATATGCTATTCACGGTAAAATGAGAACTTTTGAAAGACCTTTCGTTTGGAAAAATAGTCAATGAATACATTTTATTTTAGCCTTAGACTTTAACTTCCGAGTGCGGTGAAACATACACAACCGTGTTTATTACTTACATGGCAATATTTATTTTAAAGGGTGATTAATAGATAAAAAAAATGGCTGAAAGTAAAAAGTAACTAGGGCCTCAAGAGTGCTCACTTTACCCTGAACAGGCTATATACGATATTATTAAACCTCTGCATGCGTGATGCTTTACTGTCAATAAAATATTCCCTGCGAAGTCTGATAACTTTGGACGTGCGCGAAGCTCAACTGCGCAATTAATCGCTGCTGATTGGTCATTCCTGCGGCTATGTCGACCTTGGCGGGCTATCTAAAGGAGAAACTTCCTGGGCGGATACGTGAGCCGATAATCAACACACTCCAAGTTGGTGTCGTTGAATATTGCATACCAAGCTTCGATATCACAATGCCCTATGATTAGCGATAGGAAAATATAGATAATAAATTTAAGGACAAGCCGGACTTCAAATACTTTGTAATCATATGTGCATATAGGCTGTTCACGGTAAAATGAGCACTTTTGAGGGCCCTACTTAAGATCTACTTGTGCATTCCTGCGCCTTAACGCAAAATTAACATTGATATGGGCGTCATTACTTTATTCATGCGCTCGTCAAATGGAACTGTAACATTATTAACAAAGATCATAATTCACAAATCTGTTAATATTTACACTTCGATGCATTAAAAAAAAAAACGGAAAGCGAAATAATTAATTTTAAGTTTTTACAAATGGTTACCAAACACTTTTTATTCGACGTTAGAATATGGAACTACTTTCCATCCATCGTGACCAACATTACTGGGCGAATGTCACTCAATGCGCCCATTAAAATACATGAATAATGGGCAGTGACTTTTTTCTAAGGTTCATTTCTAAAGTGCTCACTTTATCATGAACAGCCTTTAACTATAATATCTTGCTGTAGCAATAACAAATCCGTAAACCTATATTAAGAATTTTCTCATAAATAGGGGCACCCGATTTTCGCGAAAAGCATTACTGTCAAGGTGTCCACGTCGAAAAACCCTATTTTTTTTATCCAGTTCTCAATACCAGGGAAATAAAGATAAGGACGTTTTATCCATATACATAGGTCGTATGAGGTCTTAAGTTAGTAAAAAAAATCATCAAAACACTTACACGTGAGATCTTCTGGTGACACGAAGGATATCGAGTCTGTCTTGAAGTTTTCGTTCAAATCGGCTCCGACATATCCGGAGAGAATCGGTTAAGCATATCACACGCAAATTCGTATAGTCGTAGCTTATCCTCTGGCTTTGGAGCCTGCAGGATCTGCACCTTGTATTCATAGAGCTTCTGCCTCTTTCTGACGACCTTAACGGACAGTTGTTCGTAAGTTGTCGTGAGGCCTGACGAACTGACTTCCGAGGACTTCGTTGGAGCGCTCGGCGGACATTTTCTCCCTGCTGATCGCCTCCTCCTTGCCTCCGCAATACGCTGTCCAGTGTTCGGTGTTCGGTAACTCTGTACGCCATGCTTTTGTCCTCTTGGCGTCTGGCGATACTTTGTTGTAAACTTGACGGAATTCCTTTCGCGCCATAACAATGGACTCGGGTTCCGCACCACACAACTTGTGCCTTCTCATGAACTGGCGCCATCTTGCGTGCGGACTGCCAACAGTGCCAAGTATGTCTCACGTTGGCTGAGAGCAAATGTAAGCGGCGATGCCCAGCGGTCACTTCACGCCTGAAACAAACATTAATTTAGTATTATTAAAATGGCACACAAATTAGGGCGTATTTCCTGTATTTCAACGTCCTGTATTTCGAAACACTTAAGTCAGATCCACTTCGGCGATTGTATGGATTCAACGGCTGCGCGCGCGCCTAACTTGCCTACAACCGTTCAGTACTTGAGTTGCTTTATTCTCATTGGTCCAGTAAACAGCGTATTGTCTTCCGACGAAGGCACGTGGCCAATAACGGAAGGAGTGAGTGAAGAGATTTGGACGGCTTAACATCGAGGTCTTGAGAGATTGGTCTGAGTATGAAGCAGCGCCGGAATGGAAGGGCGAGGGAAACGGGATATCCCCGAGGAAACCCGCCTACCAACAGCATCGTCCGGCACGATTCCCATATGCGAAAATCTGGAGTGAACCGGCCGAGGATTGAACCCGGATCGCGTAGTGGGAGGCAAGCAGGCTAACCACTCACCCCCCCCCCCACCGTGGCCGCTAAACAGAAGGGAAATAACAGCAGTGCAAGTAGGGTATTGAAATATAACCTTCGTGGAGTTCTTTTCGCTGTAATCAGGTGTCGCTATTTATAGATATTTCTTAATCATTTGAGTTTCTTTTGTGCATTTATCTTAGTTGCAAATTTTTAGGAAATAACTAAATAAAATAGAACGTGATCTGTCCACGGCTAGCTAAAAGAAGAAATTGGGTATGTTGGCTCAAAACGGTATACACTTTGGTTTGGATGATATTTGTAATTTTCAAAAATAATTTGACATCTTTGAGCACAAAAATGAATATTTGAAAACTTTCCAAATCAAACGACATTAGCAAATTAACATTATTAAATCATGTATATATTTTTTGCATTTAAAATTGCTATGCTTAACATGTCGTTTTAGGCTTACATGAGGATAAAATGACAAAATTAAGTCTTATATTTTTCAGTAGCTTATTTTTTGTAAGCAGATTGAAATAGTACAATAACATAACGCCACACAGATCATAAAAAAAAATTTTGTATTTCTTTTAATCAATGCTCAATAAGAGTGGCCCATGATCTGCATTACATTCATTGTATGCAGCAAGAAGACATATATACCTAAGTAGAACAGTATTACAATTCGAAACATGCTATTTTCAGTAGTAACAGGGTTGTATTAACGAAATGATATGACGCCAGCGTACTCTAACCGACGTAAAAATCTAACTGCCAGTAATTAAGTTGTAAAAATTAAAATGTACCGATATAACTATACTCCATATCGTAAGGTAATTAATTTTAAAAAAATAAGATGTTTTGAATTGTAACACTATTGGACTGAGGTACTAATATTTTAAAAAATACGTGAGTAGATTTCTTTACTCTCACTCATTGTCCGCAGGTATATTATCTGGGGCCGCGGTGGCTGATCGGTTAGCCAGCCTCTCACCAAGGCGAACCGGGTTCAATCCCCGGCTGGGTCACCAGATTTTCGCATGAGGGAATCGTGCCGGACGATGCCGCTGGTCGGCGGGTTTTCTCGGGGATCTCCCGTATCAGCCCACCCGGCGCAGCTCCATACTCACATCAATCACCCTCATTGGCTCTCAAGACCTCGCTGTTAGGAGCCGCCTAAATGTCTTCATTCATATTCACTCACTAATATAATATGGTAAAGTCTGTTCACGATAAATTGAGCCCTTTTGAAATCAACCCTAGAAAAAAATCACTGCTCCTACCTGCGTATATTTTAACAGGCGCACTGAGGAACATGCGCCCAGTTAAGTTGGTAACGATGGATGGAGAGTAGTTCCATATCTTAACATCGAATAGAAAGTTCTGGGTAAACATTTGTGATAACTTCAATGATATATTTCGCTTTCTGTTTTTTTAATGCATCAAAGTGTCAAAATGACAAAATTTGTAAATTATTCACTTTTCTTATAATTTTACAGTTTCTCTTGACCGACGTATGAATAAAGTGATGAGGCCCTTGGCAATGTTAATTTTATATAAAGTGGAAGAATAGACAACGTGCATACAGGTAGATCTTAAGCAGGGCTTTCAAAAGTGCTCATTTTACCGTGAACAGCCTATAGCGTTCATTCCCACTGATCCGCTATTATTGTGTAATAAGCGATATTAATTGATTCTGCAGTTGGCCGTGTAATTTCTGTTCAGAGGTCGTTACAGACAGATGTTGGCGACATGCGGGGATATGCTGAGGCGGCGGTCAGACGTGTGTGGAACTGACATCACACGCGTGGCGTGTGCTGTCCGTGTGCTCCAGTTGTGCACGTGCCTGCCTGCACGGCCTGTGACGTCACGGCCAGCTGGCCTCGCCCGACACAAACAGCCGAGTTTCCTCTGCAGACACTCGCCGGCCCCCATCACTCCACCCGCATGCGCTCGTCCGCGCGTGCGTGTATGCGCTGTTCACGGTAAACTGAGCTCGTGTGAAATACTTGTACGCACATTGCGTACTGTTGCACCATGAGTAGAGTCCCGAGTATTTCGCGTATTAAGTTGGCAGCAAGCTAGGCTGAGCAGACCTCTTTACACTCGAGACATTATCGTCTGCCTATTGGCTGTCGTCATCAAGTGAGGCCTCTGTACAGGACTGCTCAACACTCACTCACACTACTGCTTCAAGTGAGGCCTCTGTACAGGACTGCTCAACACTCACTCACACTACTGCTTCAAGTGAGGCCTCTGTACAGGACTGCTCAACACTCACTCACACTACTGCTTCAAGTGAGGCCTCTGTACAGGACTGCTCAACACTCACTCACACTACTGCTTCAAGTGAGGCCTCTGTACAGGACTGCTCAACACTCACTCACACTACTGCTTCAAGTGAGGCCTCTGTACAGGACTGCTCAACACTCACTCACACTACTGCTTCCTGCTTATTACTGGCTCACGGTTAAACGGGGCGTGTCTAAACAACTGTCGTCCAATCACAACAGTAGGATAAAAAAAACAAGTGTTTGGAGTTTACCTCGTCTCCGAATGAATTCGCGAAATTCTCGTGGCTCCCATAAGAATTTAATTGCCATGGATCTGATCACTTTATTCGTGCGTCGGTTAAATGAAACTTTGGAGTTATTAGAAAAAACATATACTTTGCAAATTTGCTCATTTTTGCACTTAAACGCATAAAGAAACATGAATCAACTTTACTGGACGCATTCCAGTCAATGTGCCAGTTAAGTATATGCTATTCACGGTAAAGTGAGCACTTTTGAAGGCCCTTTCATATCGAACGATAGTGAATAAATATATTTTATTTTAGCTTTAGATGTAAACTTCCTTGTTCAATGGAATATACACACTGTGTTTATTACTTACATGGCAATATTTATTTAAAATGGTTGTTAAAGGATGGAAAATGGCTGGAAGAAAGAAAATTACTAAGGCCTCAAAAGTGCTCACTTTATCGTGAACAGCCTATATGTGCATGTAGGGGCAGTGAAATTTTTCAAAGGTAGATTTCAAAAGTGCGCTTTTTACCGTAAACAGCGTCAAGAAAATTTGCATATGAGACGGGCATAGTGCAGAAGTAGAATGCAATTACCCGGTTTTTTTTTTTGGAAATGCATATTGTCCACACGCAGCTATCGTTATCTCCTATCGCATTGAACCGACGGATGTGTCACGCCCATCACGGGTCTTAGTGGCAAGAAGCTGCCACGTCATCTGCAATGTAGCCGCGAGTGCTATAATGACATGTGACAGTGCGATCACGTGTCTTACAAGCTCTATTTACAGCACATTTTGTTGCACGAGCTCGAACCGGGACATATGGCAGCGAAAACATGTCATAACGTGGTGAGCGCACGAGGGTGAAGTGGGGCGAGTACGGAGCAGCGCCGGAATGAAAGGGCGGGGGGAAACGGGAGATCCCCGAGGAAACTTGCCGACCAGCGGCATCGTCCGGCACGATTCGCACTTGCGAAAATCCGGGAGTGACCCGGCCGGCGATGGAGCCCGGTTCGCCTTGGTGGGAGGCGAGCAGTCTAACCGCTCTGCCACCACGGCCCTTCCAAAAGAAGTGTCGGTATCACTGACGAAGGCTGTTCACGATAAAGTGAGCACTTTTGAAATCAACCTAAGAAAAATTTCACTGCTCCTGCCTGCAGATATTTTAACGGACGCACTGAGTGACATGCGATCAATGAAGGTGGTAACTATTAATGGGAAGTAATTCCATATCTTAACGTCTAATAGAAAGTGTTGGTCACCATTACTGATAACTTTCTGTTTTTTTTTTATGCGTCGAAATGCAAAAATGGCAATGTTAATTTTACATAATTTAGAAGAACACAATGTGCTTGCAACTAGATCTTAAGCGGGTCTTTCGAAAGCGCTAATTTTACCGCGAACAGCCTATGCCATCGCGCTGGTTCCTTACTTTTTCAATTATCTTATGCGCACCATATCCGCAGTCCCGCGGCAGTGTACTCCATTTCACTCATACTGATCGAGTGCACGCGTCCGCATGTGGACACAGGAGAGCAGTGTACCCACACTCGTACCTCAGGAACCACCTCGCGCGCACACCGCATGGCATACTGTACCATGCATGAGTGGAGCGTACGTTCATTATGCTGCACTAGGTCTACAGGACATGTTCGCCGACTCATGACATCGGGGTTAGCATGCGCGGGAGCGATACGGGCGACACTAACACTGCACGCCTAGCGCCTCATCGCTCCTAAGCGCAAGGCGTGCAGTGTTTCCGTCCTAACACTGTACTGTGCAAATTAGATCGCGATGAAAGTTCACAGATAAAACTACGCCCGTACATTTGTACTTTTCTCTTGCCGCTTAAGGGAATTGCAAAGACAAGCTTTAAAAAAAATGCGATATTTGACCAATTGCACGAATTTTTTCCTTCATTAATACACTTAATATGGCAAAAGTAAATATTATTTCTGACAGAAAGTCGTACTTCCAGAACATTTATTTACCGAGATACGCGTATTCGCGCAAACAACTACTCCACAAAAAATGCGGGGTCCATGCCATTCTTAACTGCCTGCCACCCTCCAGGAGCCGAGCTCGAGTCCTCTCTCGGGCGAGGATGTTATTCCTGGTTTATAGTTTTACAATGTAACGCTAGTACTTAACCTAATGACATTACACGTGGAACATGCTTCCACAACGCCCCGACCTGTGTTGTATTTCACAGCAACAGGCATCCCAACAATGTCGCGGTTATAACGTACGACGGAGGTGTTTCACTATCTCAAGTGGATGCTGGTACCCTTCTGCTCATCCCTGGGAACTAGTAACATCGTCCTGGATACCTCCTGCTTAGCTGTTGGTTGTGCTACTTCTCAGCTCACAGTTCCGGTGAACGCGACCCAATGTGGGCGGATGAGCGCCTGGGTCTGCTGCAACCATCCCTACCTTACAGAAGTTCTGGTTGCCTCGTGAAAAACTATGACGACTAGTTATAGATAGGACTTCGCGTTATTTTTCGGCACCATGTTAAACTTCACAGTACTGTATGTACTGGGGCCGGCGCCGTTTCTCCATTGGCTGCTGCATAGATGTGAAGCCACGCCCTTCTGACTGAACTGCACGTGATTGGGGCACACAGTTGTGAAGTGTTCATTCATTGGCGCAGAGTTACCCAGGGCGTGTCAGATAAAGTATGATCCAATGAGAAACGTATTGCAAAGGTACACGTGTTTTAAGTTTAACTTGTCCCCAAATAATAACGCGAATTTTGCAGGTCTCTAGTTATAGAGTATTTAAAAAATTCTTTAGCAGCTCGAATACATTTCCATTAATAATGGACTGATATTAATTTTACCGCGTTTTATGTGTGTGCCTTCGATCTACCCGCACCCGTTATCGATGTAAACTAGTTCTAATGGGGCCAAACCAATAAGAAAACATCTGTTCACAGCAAAAGAAAACTGCGGGTCTCCGCGTACGACATTGAAGTCTAACCTCTAACCTAACCTAACATACTTGGTGCTTTTTTGTTAAACAAGTTTTGTTAAACGTTAGACACCTGGTAATCTCTCAAATAAATGTCCTCTGTGAAAGAGTACAATCGAAGGATGTATAGTTTAGTAATGCTTTCACTTTGTCCCACAGTTGTTTTAGACTCGCCGTTGACAAGTCTGAGACAGTAAGATGTAGCGATAAAGAGCTTGTAAAAGCGTGTCGAACCCTGTAAAGAGAGAAAGATCTCTCACCGTAGCGTATGGCAATGGTGTGAAGAGTCGGCTGTGACAAGAGGCAGATTATGTTCCGCCAAAATAATTCCTGTCTAGTTTTATGTATTTCAAAACACTTTAGCTCAGATCAGATCCACTTTCGACGGGGTTGGATGGTTTTAAATGCTGCTCTTATTAGGTGCCTGGCCGCTTATCACAGACTTCCAGTAGCAGAGTAAGCTAATTATGACTCGCCCACCAGCCAAGTGCCGAAATGTACTTTCGCGAGCACACGCGGCCAATGAAAGTATAATTCCAGGTCTGCACTAGCATGTAGAGTTCTAGCATGCGTAGAGATATTTTTATGAACAATCAGCTGCCCCTAGCAATAAACTGTTTTCATTCAAACGGTCACGCCAAAATCGACTTGAAAGATGACGACGAAGCTGATGATTACAGGTACTTGGATTACTTGTTAGAATTTTCATTCGTTGAAAGACTCAGGCCGATACTGTTTACTCATTGGTAGGGACAGGAACAGTTCGCGTTTCAAACTACCTGTAGGATAGACTCTGCGATACTACATATGTGACTAGAGACCCGAGAAATTCGCGAGTGCAATGACCTGTAGACTAGACTTCACAGTCTCATATACTCTCATACATATATCAACGGGTTTTTGGTTGATTGTAGTGGTAGTAAAAGGCGGTTATTGGGCGCACAGTTTATTGCATGTTTGTTATTGGCTCATTTATCTCCAGGAGGTGTCAAACAATACGTCGACCAATTACAACAGTAACATGAACATACAAGAGTGTGAATTACAACTTGTCTAGAAATGAACCTGCGAAATTCTCGGGTCTCTAGCCATGTCGGACGATGCCGCCAGTTGGCGGGTTTTCTCGGGTGTCTCCCGTTTCCCCAGCCCTTGAATTCCAGTGCTGCTCCATTCTCACCTCATGTCACCCTTATCGGACCTCAAGACCTTGTTGTTAAGAGCCACCCAAATCTCTCAACTCAACTAAACTTGTGTATTTTCAATCCTCAGCATTCTGTTCGTTGGTCGCTGCTACAGAGTGTAGCTAATCAGACCAAGTGGCACAGGATTCTGTGCTTCTTTACTTACAGGTCTGTTATTTGCTCGGAGTTCACATGGGCGTTTCTGATATACTGTCATCCAATCCTACACATGGCAGAAATGTACGTGTTTTTTATATCTAGCGTGTCCTAAAATATATTAACCAAATTTTCCAGTCCCTACTGATTGGTTGTTACCATGGTGAGAAATGTTTCCCCCGTTTAACTTGGTTCCAAGTGATGCATGCGATCACGTGGTTCCAAGTGATGCGGTCACGTGGTTTCTTCTGTTAATTACTGGTTTAAGATTTATAGTCTGTTCGCGGTTTCTAAGCCCTTTTTTAAATCAAACCTTTGAAAATATCACTCCATGTATAAAGTGTTTGTTCCTTTCCTAAAATATGTCATGTATCACAGCCGTTCTATATATACGGTCAAAGTGAAAGTGCCTTATTTTTTTATTAAATTGAACTTTTTTTATATGTTATCTATAAATTTTAATATTCCAATTACAATTAACATGAGTAAAAACAGTGAAAAAAATAGGAGTGTTGGTATTGTCTAGCAAAATATAGTTCTTGTGTAAAATACTATTAATCAGAATGCGCTGCCTTTTTGGTGTAATTTTCTAGACTTGTTTAAGCTTTGTTTGCACGAGGCGGAGGGATCTCCTGGAAGTATAACTTTAGCAGGGCTTCAGAAAAGTTGGCAGTAACCATGAATGGATTATACTACACTCAGTTGTATACATAACGCACGCTGTAAACAATATTTTCGTAAACTTCCTAAACTTCAAGGGAAGTTTTTAACGTATACGTAGTATGGGAACAATACTACACATCAGACTGCGAATATAGGATTGTCAAGCGTTGGTACAATACAAAGTTACAAAGTTGGCAACTTCCCTATAGATTTGACTCTTTCCTGAGCAAATGCAGCAACACTACCGTGGATGTAAGGGAAAATTATTTACCATTCGCGCTTTCTCACTGTACCTATACACTGATGTCGTACAATTACGAATAGTTTCTTAGAGTGAACAGAATGTTTACATTTAGCTGGCATTCTACACTGCGCGAATTAAGTCCCGATGATCTTTTCTGTAGGTATAGGCTATTCACGGTCAAATGAGCACTTTTGAAAGCCCTGCTTAAAATCCAGTTGTATGCACGTTGTGAATTCTTCCGCCTTATGTAAGATTGATATTGTTACAGGCCTCATCACTCTATTTATGCGTCGGTCAAGTGAAACTGTGAAATTATTCGAAGGTAAATATCTAACAAATCTGCTCATGTTTACACTTCGATGCATTAAAAAAAGAACAGAAATCGAAATAAATAATTTATGTTATCATAAATGGTTACCTAACGCTTTTTATTCGACGTTAAGGTACGGAACTACTTACCATCCATCGTTACCAACTTTACTGGGCGCATGTCACTCAGCGCGCGCGTTAAAATATATGCAGATAGGAGCAGTGTCTTTCTTCTAAGGTTGCCTTCAAAAGTGCTCACTTTATCGTGAACAGCCTTTACATGGTTCCGTAAATGGTTCAGTAGGGCCACCTGTTTTTCTTGAAAATATTTACGCGGAAACTAGATTTCAGTATCCCTCGTGTAGGGACACCCGAATCACGCGGAAATATTTCACGATCAGTTCTATTTCATAACACTTTACCTTAGATCCACTTTCGTTATTGATTGGTTTCCGTGTAACGATAATCACAAACGCGCAGCATTGAAGTTCCCTAATTTTTACTGGCCAGTCTAGCAGGGGAAGATCTTCTCACAAATATACGCCGCCAGTAAGAAACAGGAATCTGTTGGTACGGCCGTAGGGTGTTGAAATCTACCACGTGTGGAAATGTTTTCGCGAAATCCGGATGTCCGCACCTATGCGCACACTTGCAGTCTTTGTTTGACTATTGGCCGCTTGTATTTGTCTGGAGACAGTCTGTTACACGAGGGAGCCAATCCGTATTAAGTTTCTCCGATTCTGACCGTCCGTGATTCGCGGCCAGGCAGATAAGACGCCTAACAATTCAAATGGTCCAATCACGGGAGTGGTTCTGAAAACAAAAGTTCGTTGGAACGCAACTTGTCCTGAACTCATGCCGCTAAAACAATTTTATCTATAAATTGTCATATTTCATTTATAGTTAATATGAATAAAAATAGATATAAAATAGGTGTGTTGGTAATGCTTAGTAAAAAAAAGTTCTCTTGCAAACTGAGCGCGCAGGGATGCTGTGTGTTGTCTCCCTGGTGTAATTTTCTGGAATTTAACCCGTTCGGTGACGCATTTATTTGAAGGCAGAAGTGTTGCAATCGTGTAATATTATGGTGTTAGCTGTACTTGTGTCTACTGTCCATTTTAAAACCAGTGAGTAACGTGCTGCGTTATTATATACATCACCATCATCCATTTATAACCGAGATACATGGTAACTTTCACAAATACCGTTACCTGTCACAAGACATTGGGTGCTGTGTACAGTACTGTACATATATACCCTTCCTGTACAACATGTCCACAGTCGTGGACACAGTGACTGGACGGGTTAAAAAGCGAATCAGTGAGTGAAGAGATTAGGGCGGCTCTTAACATCGCGGTCTTGGGAGCCGATTGGGGTGAAATGAGGTGAGTATGGAGCAGCGCCGGAATGTAAGGGTGGGGGAAACGGGAGATCCTCGACAAAACCCGCCGACCAGCGGCATCGTCTGGCATGATTCCCACTTGCGAAAATCCGGGAGTGACCCGGCCGGGGATTGAACTCGTTTCGCCTTCGTGGGAGGCGAGCAGTCTAATAATGACAAGCACGGAGCATGATATAAGAAATCTGTCCCTCAAATAACATAACAGGTTGAAAAACACGGCTCGACTATAACATGCTTTATAAACTGACAAACAGTGTTTATCCTGTTTGCCGCTCGTCTAGGTGGACATGAATATGGCCACGCCCTTCAACATAGCGGCCATTCATTGGTAAGCCTCAAGAGCTCTCTGCGGAAAATTGAACACGAAGGCTCGGGGGAGAAAGACGCAACGACCAATCAGATGTTCACATCTTCACGGACACGCGAACATGACGCATCTAACTTGTTGTAGACAAATACTCCGCTACATAATTCCACTGAGTGTTGAAAGTTTTAAGACAATTCTGCGCTTCTGTTCGTGATGTCGCTCGTGACTAGTACATTGTGCAGGTCTTGGACACAGAATATCATTGTAAAGTGAAACCATTTTACATAAACTGTGGTGATCGTGCCGGCCCTCGAACAGGCTCTTGCGCTGGGAAGATATTAAGGCGAAGATAGTCCACCAGTCCTGCGTTTCGAGAAAAACCGCCGCAGAAGACTAAACACAGTAATAATTTGATAGTGCAATGTTAACTTTTAAAAAAACATCGGAAAAAGTGTTTTACTCGCCGACAGTAGCAAATAAGGATGTCAAGCTAAATACGACGACATAATGCTCCATTTCTGACGGCATATTTCGCTGCTATTTCACGAACAGGTTTCTAGCGGGCTCTTCCTTAAAAAGGAAGCGACTGCCGTGTCGTCCACAGCGGGATCAAGGTTAGCCACTTGTCTCTTCACACATCAAGCACCGGAGATTCGACAGCTTTCGTCTAAAAACTCATATGCATACACGGATGTGCCGAAAAAAATTGATTTCCTCGTCGCCATGTCTTCACAAACTTATCAGCATCAGTTAAATTTATCGTTATACTCCCCGCGAATGTTTTGTTTGGTTTTATTCCTCGAGACCTGAAAATTTTGCAAGTTCAATGACCTATAGGCTATAGGCTTCGCAGTCTTATATAAACTCATGCAGATATCAACTGTTCATTAGTTGCTTGTTGTGGTAGTACAAGGCGGTGATTTGGCCTACAGTTTATTGCATGTTTGTAATTGGCTCATTTATCTCTAGGATGTGACAAACAACGTGTCGACCAATTATTGCAAAAGTAACATGAGCGTACAAGTTTGTGAATTCCAATTTGTCTCAAAATGAATGCGCGAATTTTTCAGGTCTCTTTTTATTGCATCAATTTGATCTGTTTTCCATAGGTACATAATAGTACATAGATATTGAACAAGTCATACAAATCTCACGATGTAAGGTTTCAAATGTCATTACTAATTATAAAAATGCTAGTCTGGTTATACGTGTAAATAAATAATGTAGAGTCAGCATATCTTTTCTTCTTCTTTTTGTAATTGGTAGGCTACGAGTGACCAGGAACACGTCTTCATTACACTGAAACAAAAAAAGAAGGGCATGAAAAGAGACAAAATATGCGTGGAATGTAATGATAAATTGGTTACTGTTTATGAAATATGTAATCTTCACTGAAAAGAAAGCAAGTTATGTAAAAAAAAAATCTTAAGCTGCTATTTAAAGAGGTTTGGGTTCGAGAAACAACTTACTTGTAGATGTTGTGAAAGTTTATTGAAAAGTTGGCTGCTAGAGTAGGAAGGCCATTTCCTGAGGGAATGTGAATGTGTTACATAGACTATTTTTCTGTGATAAGTAGGGACACCCGAATTTCGCGAAAAGATTTCACGACCAGGTGTATTTCCTAACACTTTAGCTCAGATCAACGTTCTTGATTGGGTGATCTAGGAGTTACGCGTCTTAGGTGTCTACTCGCGAATCACAGACGGACAGTAGCGGAGCTACCCAATTCTGATTGGCCAGTCAAGTAAGAGAATTTCTTCTCACAGACACACCGCCAATAAGCAGAACGAAACTGCTGATTCGCTCGTAGAGTATTATAATCTAGCATGTGCCGAAATGTTTTCGCGAAATTCGGGTGTCCCTAGTGATAAGTGATATTTGCCGCTTGACTTTGTGTGAAGGCAGTTTTCTAATGGAGTGAGCCAATCATAATTAAGTTTCTCCGATACTGACCGTCCGTGATTCGTAAATAGACAGATAAGACCCCGTAACAATTCAAAAATGATCCAGACATGAAAGTGGTTCTGAACTAAAGTGCGTTGGAGCACAACTTGTCCTGAAATCTTTTCGCGAAAAACAGGTTCTCCCTGTTATAAGACATATCCTGTTTTCACTGCCTAACACTTTCACCAATTTGAATTTAATCTGACTGCATTCCCAATCGGTTAGAGGAAGTAGGTATACAAACATCTCACATCCCTAGTTTGTGTAAACTATATTACTTTACTATAATACTTTCTAAAATTATTATGAATTGAATAGGGAGAAAACACGCATTCATGGTTTCTTCGGACGTTTTAATACAAACCTTTGAAAAATCACCCCATGTATTACGTATTAGTTATTTCCTAAATATGAAATGTATCAAGCGTTTTATACCTCTGTAAACACAGACGTGTCTTATTTTTCGTTAAATTGATGTTCCACCTATATTTTATTTAAACATTATAATATTTATTTTATAATAAACACGAATAAAAACCGCGAGAAAAAAATATGTGTTGGTAGGGCCTAGTAATAAATAGCTCTCATGCAAAGAAATATTACAACTTAGTGCGCAGAAATGCTGCGTGTTGTCCTCTGGAGTAATTTTCCAGACTTAGTTAAGCTTAGCTAGCACGAGGCGGAGGAATATCCTGGAAGTAGAACTTCAGCAGGGCTTCAGAAAAGTTGGCTGTAACCACGACTGGATTAGAAGTAAGGATCGAGTGCGCAATGTATCGTGGAGTCTAGCTTGTTGTCGAACTGAATCCGCGAATCACATAGCTCCGACAAATCCAACACGACACGACGAAAACAGCAGCAACCAACACGACAGTTAAAATTTCACTGTGACTGCTTGAATTGCAGCACGACACGACAGTATCGACACGACGCTCTCGGCATTTTACCTAACTATTTAGAAGGCGCCGATTGCCTACGCTAGTTTCAAAGGCGGTGGACAAGAAGGAAATTTGGAATACAAAATGGCGACAAACTGTTATCGCTAGAGACATGCGAAATTCGCGTTATTATTTGCCATCAGACTAAACTTCACAGTATTGTATATACCGGAGCCGGTGCCGTCTTCCCAATGGCTGCTGCATGGATGTGAAGCCACGCTCTTTATGGCTGAACTGAGTGTAACTGGGGCACACAATTGTGAAGTGTTCATTTACTGGCGCAGAGTTACCCAGGGCGTGTCAAATAATGCATGGTCCAATAACAAACGTATTGCACATATACATTTGTTTAAAATTTAACGTGTCCTCAAATAATAGCGCGAATTTCGCAGGTCTCTTGTTATCGCCAATGCATACAAAGGTAAGATTATTATTTTTAATAGTTAAATACGGTAATTTTTAAAATTTGTTTTCTTTTAAGCTGCGTATTTGCCAGTGTAGGGAAAACTGGGAATACAATTTCATTTTGCAAGGTTGTATACATTGTTCGTCGCCTCGCGCGACACGGCAAAAATAGAAATCATTTTTAATCCGACATGCTGGTCGGAAGACAGAACTCGTAGGGCTTACGTTAGATCTATCTTGTATTTGATTGGCTGTTTAGTTTCAAGTGTCGTGTCGGGGCTGCGATTCCGGCATGAGGTAGCGCGGCAGCTGCGTGTCCATAAAGGGCTGCGCATCTATGTCGGCCGCGTAGTTGCCATGGCAACGGCATCCCGTCCGGCTGGACCAGCGCCAACTACGGCAACTGCTCGCAAAAACCGACTATGCTGATGTGCAGAGCGCGCGTTCCCCCCCCCCCCACTACTAGATCGGGAAGGGGGGGGGGGGCGTGCAATGTAATACTCCCTGTAGGTAGGAGAGCCCGGCAAGTAGGTACACTAATCACCTCCAGTGTGGCTACAAAGTCGCTCCGCGGGCTGGGTGCCGCGCCATAAACAGCGCCACGCACATGTGTTACCTTACACGCGTGTGTGCTCGGCCGTGTGTGGACAATGCCACTGTTTCCGTTCACCTGCACCGTGAGACACTGCAGTGTGCTGGTCAGTTACACTCTCTTCGTAGTAAACTGCGCCACGCACATGTCTTACCTTACACGCGTGTGTGCTCGGCCGTGTGTGGACAATGCCACTGTTTCCGTTCACCTGCACTGTGAGACACTGCAGTGTGCTGGTCAGTTACACTCTCTTCGTAGTAAACTGCGCCACGCACATGTCTTACCTTACACGCGTGTGTGCTCGGCCGTGTGTGGACAATGCCACTGTTTCCGTTCACCTGCACTGTGAGACACTGCAGTGTGCTGGTCAGTTACACTCTCTTCGTAGTAAACTGCGCCACTTCTGAAAGCTTTGCGTAAGATCTACTTCCACACACGCTATGTAATCTTCCCCCCTATGTAGAATTAACATTCCCATGGGCCTCGTCACTTTGTTCAAGTGCCGGTGAAGTGAAACTGTGAAATTATTACATGAGTAAATATTTTACAAATCTGCTAATTTTTTTAAATTTCGACGCATTTAATTTAAAAAAAGAGAAAGAAATAATTTAAGTTATCACAAATGGTTACCTAGCACTTTTTTATTTGACGTTAACATATGGAACTACTTTCCATCCATCGTTACCAACCTTACTGGGCGCGTGCCACTCAGGGCGCCAGTTAAAATATATGCAGGTGAGAGCAGTGACTTTTTTAAAGTGTTGATTTCAAAAGTTCTCACTATATCGTGAACAGCCGGTATATTCCCTCCACTTTTACAACTAACCTCAAGCCAAATCTCTCCGCTACCCACTTTTTAGCATAGGGCCAAAACATATATTTAGTTACCTCAGCTAAATATTTCGTTGAGTAAACAAAACTTGAAAAGCAACAAAATTAATTCTGTTCGTCTAGCAAGACGTGAACTTGATTAAGGAAACCCAGTGTTTGGCCAACTGAGACCATACTATCGACAAAATGTTTAGTTGAATCGATTGTGTTTGCAGACTCATTTGATGACGCTCTTTCGAAACCAGAGGCGATGTACTACGATGGAAGATTTCATGCAAGATTACTTGGTAGCTGGTGTGAACGGATCTTCGGAAGTTTAAACAACTCCTGGAAGTCCTGATGGACGTTTTTGTAATCGGTCGTGTGCTGTCTCCAGTGGAATGCTTCCCGCAAAGTGGAAATATTAGCCAATCGGGAAAGGGTTGTGGAGTATGCTATTGGTGGTAATGGTAATTACGTTTAAAGTCAGTTCACGATAAAGTGAGCACTTTTGAAATCAGCCTTAGAAAATAGTCAGTGCCCCTACCTGCATATATCTTAACTGAAAAACTGGATGACGTCCGCCCAGTAGAGTTGGTAATATTGGACGGGAAGTAGTTCCGTATCGTAACGTCGAATAAAAAATGTTAGGTAACCATTTCCGATAACTTAAATTATTTTTTTCGCTTTCTTTTTTTTCTATTGTATCGAAGAGTAAAAATCAGCAGATTTGAAAAGTATTTACTTTTCTAATAATTTTACGGTTTCACTTGACCGACGGATGAATAAAGTTATAAGGCCCATGACAATGTTAATGCTACATAACGCGGAAGAGTACACAACGTATATGCAAGTAGATTCCAAGCAAGGCTTTCAAAAGTGCCCATTTTACCGTGAATAGCTTACATTCTGTTTTGAGAAACAACGATAAGGCTATTATAAAAGAGCAGGGAAATATTAAATTAAAAAACCGCGAAAATGTTATTGATGTTAGATCAGCAAATGATTATAAACATGCATTTTTTTTAAGCGCAAAAAGTTATAAATATCGAAATTGAACAATTAGGCGCTGCGCGTAAACGGATGTTGACGAAGCTGTTAGTGGAATCTGTCCTGGAGCTACAATTGCAGAAGTAAGGTCAAAACAAATGTGCACATGTTTACTTGAGCGACAGCGAGTATTGTGTGACAGGTTAGCCCACAGAAACCTCCATAAATAGAGCTAGTGACTTTTCGCGAATAAATATGAGTACACTGTACACGAAAATACTATAGGCACCCAACAGCAGTTTGTCTGTTGCCATTGGTTGCTGTCTGCTGGAGAAGGCGTTTTCATATTTGACCGGGCCACTCAGAATTCGGCGACATCGGCACGGCTCCTACGTGAAGAGATAGTGAAGAGATTTGGGCGTCTCTTAACAGCAATGTCTTGAGAGGCGATGAGGGTGATTGAAGGGGCTGGGGGAAACGGTAGATCCCCGAGAAAACCCGCCGACCAACAGCATCGTTTGGCACGATTCCCACTTTCGAAAATCCGGTGACCCGGCCATGCTCCTACGTGATTCGTGTGCAGACAGTTAGCAAGAGTCGAAAAGTAATTCAATTAATCAAGATAGGTAAAAGACCCTACGGTGTTTTCAAATATATCTTGTCTTGAAATCTTTTCGCGAAATTTCACTATACCTATCCATATAGCTAGGGACATCCGAATTTCGCGAAAAGATTTCACGACCATGTATACTTCATAACACTTTAGCTAAGAGACACCTCAGCGATTGGATGTTCTGTGCGTTACACGTCTTGAGGTGTCTGCCCGCCAATCAGAGGCCTGCAGTAGCAGAGTAACCGTATCCTGATTGGCAAATCAAGTTGGGAAATTTCTCGCAAACACACGCCGCCAATAAGCAAAAGAATGGTGCTGGTATGCCCACGTGGTATTGAAATCTATCATGTGCCTACATCTTTTCGCAAAATTAGGGTGTCGCTACATATAGCTTACTCGCTGTTTCTTCATTTTTTTCTGATTCAAACAAAAAAAAAAAAAAAACTCCCTGCACGACGTACTTGTTTGTTTCTAAAATATTTAATGTGTCACAAGCATTTTATAATTGTGTTTACATAAAAGTAGCTCTTTTTTTTTTGGGTTTAAATAAATTATTGCTTATATTTATGTATAAATTATAACACGTCATTTTTAACCACACAATTAAAAAAAGGAGATATTTTATATTCCCGATTGAGTTTTTATGTTAAATGAAGTAACTGTGTAACAGTGGAAGGGTAGAAAAGGAAAGAAGGGTAGAAACTAAGTGTGTCATGTGGGTAATAACAAATATATAAATATAATGATTGACATTTTGATAATAGGGTTTTAAAAAATGTGTGTCAACTCGGTGGTGGGAGGGGGGCTGCAGCCCCCTCAGCCCCCCTCCTTGTTACGCCCCTGAAGCCAGCGTTTTGCTAGATCCATTTTACGACAGAATATTAAACAACATGTGAACATATTTCGTTATATTTACACTCTACAGTGCGAATAATGAAGTTTATTATATACGTCTGTTCTAACGCAAATAAATACACATGCGATCCTGCTACACCCTGGTGGCGAGAAATTTCAGCATTGTGCTTGTGAATCTGAGTAGAATAAACGTTAGGAAAAACCGCCTAAAGTTGGGTTGACGATTGACTTAGCACATTGAGGTCCGCACGCATTCACTGGCACTTGATGACAAATTAGAAGTGAGTCTGTTCTGTTGGTGTCTGTGTTATAACTCACCGTCGTCCTATTGTCCCATACCAAACTGGGCACTACCCTGTACTTTACAGCGTTCATTATTGGCCGGTCATCAACCAATGGAGAGCCGAGCTGATATTGACCCAGTCAAATGTCCTTTATCGTATAAAAGGTTTTAACAATCAGTCATGTCCCTTTGAGTGGCTATGTATAAAACCAACATTGTCACTGCGCTGTCGTGTTCTTGTGAGGTCGTGTTAAACACCAGCCGAACAAAGACTGCACATCCATGCGAGATTTGTTCTGAACAATAAAGACATTTGCAAATTATCTTTGCTCGATCTACACTAGAGCATGGTCTACAAAGTGTTAAGAGCCACAGCAGACCGTGAGCTCGGACAGGCGGAGGGAGCGACGTAAACGACATGCATCGCGAGTCTGCACACCTCAACTACGGTTTGTCAGGCTGAATGCTGGTTGGTGGTTAACGATGGAGGGGGGGGGGGGCAGGGGATCATGGCGGCTGTCGACACCTGCGCGCGGCGAGGCCAGTATATCGCGTACTCGTGCGGCAAACTGACGTCACAGCCGCACTGTTACTTCCAACCATCCTGAAGCTCTGCTCAACTTCTACTTCCAGGAGAGCTCTCCGCCTCTTCCAGACATAGCATCCCCTTTCAGACCCACTTTAATTTACGGTCCCAGGTGTTGCGAACGAAACAATTCTATGATGCGTGCTGTACTTAAGTCGACACCACACTTCTTCCGTTGTCACAGCCAATAAGCTGAAGGCTATATGTTCGGCTATGGTTATAGGAATCAATTATGACCTAGACGAGAAAGACGGTTTGCTAATCATATTCCCACAAGTAAGATTTTTTGGTAATTTAGTTTCGCAGTATGTAGTGCAGGCAAAAACTTACCTACACGTGCGTAATATACACAATTGTGTACTCTAGGTCTGAATGGGTTAACTGAATCTTGGAAATTACACTTAAGGCTCTTCACGGTTAAGTGAGCAATTTTTAGGCGTTAGTCACTTTTTTTTCTATTAGCCGTTTTTTAAACTTCCACCATTTTTTTAAATAATAAATATGGCTATCTAGGTAATAAACACAGTGTATATATATTTCACCAGACTCGAAAGTGAACGTCTAGGGCTACAATAAAATATATTGTTACAATTCCTCTCTTGAAATTCAGTGGCCTAAACCAAGTTCGTTAAGAGGGGTAAGTTCCTTAAATATTATTCTCATAATTGAGGGTTTCTTATCACTAGTTTGATTAAATTCACAATAACTTGATAGTTGAAGGTTAAAAATTGCATTTATCAGCTATTAAACTAATTTTTTAGTTTAAAAAAAAAATGCCAATTTTTCGTCAACTTAAACATGAACTGAGTACATGTTTTCTCATGAATTTAGTTTTCTGTAAACTGTGAAACTATGTTCTTTGTTGTACTTCAGGCATTACTTTAACATTTCGTCAAGAATACTTCAAAAATTCGATATTTCCATATCCATTGAATCGTAGGTTTTTTCGCTTTTCTAAAAGTAGCGGCTGTAAATAATGGAAAAAGATTGCAAAGAAACAAAGCTACAGATAATAGATAAAATATAATTAGATTTTCAATTGAACTAAAAATGAGGCATTTTTATAACACAAGTACAAAACGTTCGTGTTTCATGACATATCGAGGAAACAAACAAACAATTCATACATGGGGTGATTTTTCAAAGGTTTCATTCAAAAAGTGTGAAGAAACCGTGAATATACTACATATAGTTAGTGCCACCTGTTTTTTCGCTACAAGATTTACGCGGAGGCTAGACTTTAATGTACTATGTGCACACTTACCGTTTTCATTTGACTATTGACCGCTTGTCTTTGAGCGAAGACAGTGTTACACGAGTGAGCCAATCAGAATTAAGTTTCTCTGGTACTGACCTTCCGCGATTCGCGGCCAGACAGACAGGACGCGTAACAATTCAAATGATCCAATCACGAAAACGGTTCTGAACTAAAGTGTGTTGCAACACAACTTGTTCTGAAATATTTTCGCGAATAACAGGTGCCTCTAACAATACCTAATAGAATGTTCACCTCTTCACCTGTGTATACCGAAGTCCCGCAGTAATCATTTTGGAAGTGATGATTTCACTGTGGAATTTCGTTCACTGTTAAAAGTGTTAATGTGACCGCCTGGGTAGGCCGTCGAACTGTGTGCAGAGTTCCAGCAGAAACTGTTTGGTTAAAATCCGCCCAACGTGTCTGAGTGAGGCCTGCTTACGAATGACATTTAAGAAACATTAAGCATTTATATTTTTTTTTTCAGGTCCTCCGTTTCTCTCTAAAGCATGTTTGAAAATCATCCAACAACGAAAGTGTAGATGAACAAGAGTGTTTTGGAATTCAACCGGTCTCTAAATCTTCTCGCGAAATACGATTGTCCCTAGACATTGCTAGCCAGCTCTCATGTTAATAGCTAGAGACCATGAAATTTCGTGGATTCATTCTGCAACAAGCTTGACTCCACAGTCCTTTGTGTATTCGAGTTTCTTTATATTGTTCATTGGATGTTGCTCCAGTTGAACTCCAGATCAGGTAGCACTTGAATCGGTTCTTGTTTTCTTGTCACGTTCGTTATTGGTCAAACACTGTCCGGGTTATGTCTAACAAACTGTGGTCCAGTAGAAGCGGATACTCCCATGTACATGTGGTTGAAGTTTAACTTGTCCTTAAATGAATCCGCGAGATTTCTGGGTCTCTATTAACAAGTTGAGGTCTGCGCACATTCACTGGCACCTAAGACAAATTAGAAGTGAGTCACCTATATCCACTACTGCAAGAACACCAGTTCTGTTGGTGTCTGTGTTAGAACTCATCGTCGTCCTATTGGTCCATACCACACCTGACACTACCCTGTACTTTACAGCGTTCATTATTGACCGGTCGTCAACCAATGGAGAGACGAGCTGATATTGACCCAATCAAATTTCCTTTATTGTATAAAAGGATTTACAATCAATCACGTCCGTTTGAATGGCTATTAAAAAAATGAAATTCTATCGTTAGCAATATCATTGTTACTGCGCTGTGGTGTTCTTGTGAGGCCGTGTTAAACACTAGTCGAACAAGACTGCACATACATGCGAGTTTTGTTCTGAACAATAAAGACATTTTCAATTTATCTTTGCTCAAGCTACACCCGAGCATAGTCTACAAAGTGTTAATAAACCACATTATAAAACAATAAGAATAGCTCCAGTTGCGCAATGGCACGGCCTGGCGCGTGTGACATGTGTGGCGCCAGCAAGAGAGAGGTTGGTATTGGAGAGACGACAGAAGGAAGAGCCGCCAGGAGCGGGGGAGAGGGCGAAGGAAGGCCGGCTCCTTGTTAGTTATTAGCATCGGCGGGTAATTACACCCCCCACTCCCCCTCCCCGGTTCCTCGTAGAGCGCGTGCGAAAGTCGCGGCCCCGAGTCACGTGCCACGGCGCCCCGTCCTGTCGCGATGAGTCATCAACTCGCCAGTCTGCTGTCTCGTCTACTGTAGCCTGCAGGGACAAGTGTGTTTCGCATTCAGCGCCATTATGTACTACAAAAAACTTTACTTAGTTCATAGGCACTTGATGATTTTAATGCAGGGGTAGTGAAATTTCGCGAAAATTAGAGCTAGTGACTTTTCGCTAGTAAATATGAGTACACGGTAGACTTCAATACTATAAGCACCCAACAGCAGTTTGTATATTGTCATTGGCTGCTGTCTGCTTGAGAGGGCGTTTTCATATTTGACCGGGCCACTCAGAATTCGGCAACATCGGCACGGCTCCTACGTGATTCGTGTGAAGGTAGTGAACACGTGTCAAAATGTAATTCATTCAATCTAGATAGGTTAATGACCCTACAGTGTTTTGAAATATAACCTGTCTTGAAATCTTTTCGCGAAATTTCACTACCCCTAGCGAAAATATTTCAAGACAAGTTATATCTCCAAACACTGTAGGGTCGTTTGCCTATCTTGATTGGCTGAAATACATTTTGACACGTGTCAACTGCCTTCACACGAATCACGTAGGAGCCGAGCCGATGTTGCCGAATTCTGAGTGGCCCGGTCAAATATGAAAACACCCTCTCACGGAGACAGCAACCAATGGCAATAGACGCATTATTGTTGGGTGCCTATGGTATTGAAATCTACTGTGTAATCATATTTATTCGCGAAAAGTCACTAGCTCTATTCGAATGTGACGTGACTCGGGCGTCTGCCCGTGGATCATGGACGTTCAGTATCGGAGTACTTTATTACTATTGGCCCAAATAAATAAGAACATATCTTCACACGTAGACACGCGGCCAATAACCAAATGATATTGTGGTTGTCGACGTAGGATATTGTTGCTTAGCGTGAGCATAAATCTTTCCGCGAAAAGTACATGGCCCTAACTATAGGTACACCCCCGGAAATTTCGCGAATTGGCTTAAGGAAAAGCTAAACTTGAAACACGTGTATATTTGACTTCAGTTTCAATTGGGTGTCTGTTTTTAAGCCTTGCCCTGGACGAGTTAGAGCTAATATATAACCTGCAGGAAAAAAAAAAACCTAATCACTTTCAACTTTACCTAAGGTCAACTAGGACACCAACAAACGAAAAACTAAGTGAGGCTCGAGTACACGGAGTCTAGCTTGACGTCAGATGAATCCGCGGAAAAAAACCGGCTCTCTAACGATAGGCCTAGGTAGGGGGCAGTGATATTTCGAGACAAGAGAGATTCCAAAGTACTGTGGGGTCGTTCACCGTTTTTGATTGGCTAATGCATGTTGCGGTCGATGTTAACTGTCTGCACACGAGTCGCAAAAGTTCAGTGTCGGAGTTACGGAATCCTGAGTGGCGGATCATATGCCGAGATAGGTAGGGCAATTGCTAAGGTGTATATACATATATACAGGTAGCATTGAAGTCTATTGTATGCTCCGATTTTTCCGGGGAAAATAACTGGCCCTAACTATGGGTTATTCACGGTAAAGTGAGCACTTTTTGAACCCCTCACATTTGGAATAATACCCAATAGCCTAAATATGTTTTATTGTAGCCTTAGACATTAACTATCGAGTCCGGTGAAATACATACACTTACTTTATCACTTATATGGCAATATTTATTTTGAAAAGTGGCGGAAGGATAAAAACTACTGATAGGTAGAGACTGGAAAATTTCGCGAATTCTTTTTCGGACAAGCTAGACTTCAAACACATATAGAGTTCGGTTATGTCTGCAATTGGATCGCAGTTTATTAGACACACCCATGTGAACTCCCAGCCAATAAGTGACCTGCCAGGAGACAAGCACGGAATCCAGTGCCACCTGTTCCGAAGTAAATCTGGCTACGTCCTGGGGCAACAGCCAATGGAGAGTAAGCCGAGACTACAATACATAGGACCGTGGAGTCTAGCCTACACGTAGTTTAAAACGCGAAATTTTCATGTCCCTACTGATATAAAAAAAGTAACTAGGGCCTCAAAAGTGCCCACTTTACCGTGTAGGTGGCCGCGGTGGTGTAGTGGTTAGACTGCTCGCCTCCCACCAAGGCGAACCGAGTCCAATCCCAGGCTGGGTCACTCCCGAATTTTCGCAAGTGGGAATCATGGCGGACGATGCCTCTGGTCGGTGGGTTTTCTCGGGGAAATCCCGTTTCCCCCGCCCTTGCATGCTACATTCTCACCTCGCTTCACCCTCATCGGCTCTCAAGACCTCGTTGTTAAGAGCCACCCAAATCTCTCAACCTAGGGATAGGAAAAATCCGCTAATTAATTTCAAGACTAGGTAGATTTCAAAAGTGTACACTGAGGTCATCTTTACAATATTGGATCAGAGTTTATTAGACACACCCAGGACGACTCCACGCCCATAGCCGACTTGCAAGTGAACAAGAAGCGAATCCCGTACTGTCAAACGTGGGGTAACAATGGGGCAACAGCCAATGAACAAACGTCTAAGCTTCGACTATACATAGGATTGCGGAGTCTAGAATATAGGTAGTTGAACTCGCGAAATTTTATTACCCCTATCTCAAAGCAACTCCGGCAGCGCATGACAGCAAAATGACAGCACTTTCAAGCGATACGTTGAAACTCTGTCCGCGAATCAGCGCCTGGTATCACACTTTCCAGCCAGTAAGGCAATCTCTTGCATTGCGCAGTAGCCAACCGAATAACCCGTGCCTGGAACCTCACGCAGCCAATCAGAGAACGAGCACTTCCACATCAAAGGAACCGCCGCGCCATTGCGTTTGAGATTCAGAAGCAAGCGAGGGATAAGGGTCTACATGCTGCAGTCACGATTACATAAAAAAAAAAAACCTGACCATACACAATGAGCACTTTCGAAAACCCTACTTTAGATCTACTTGTATGCACGTTATGTATTCATACGCCTTATGTAAACTTAATACAGTCATTGACCTCATCACTTTATTTGTGTGTCGGTCAAGACAAACTGTAAAATTATTATAAAAGGAAATACTTTACAAATCTGCTAATTGTTACTCTTCTGCGCATAAAAAAAAACAAAAGCGAACGTTATTGCAAATAGTTACCTAACACGCATGACGCTCAGTACGTCCGTTAAAATATATGAAGGCAGGGACAGTGACCTTTTTCTAAGGTTCATTTCAAAAGTTCTCACTTTATCGCGAACAGTCTTTAACACTGTCCACTTGAAACAATTGTCTTGATAGTTGCGGGCGGGGATTAATTACGGCACATTTGCGTTTGATAAAGTTAGGAAGATCGACATTATGTCGTTGACTGTGAAGATTCTTCCGATATGTTACATGGAAGAAGCATGTTGCACATAGTAATATGCGCCATTAGACCGTCCATCCTTCACATCGCCACTTCACACTTGTCTGTACAACTTTGCTTCTCACACTGCCGAACACTTCCGCTGCTGCGAGTGTGATTCTTCTCACATGAGCGACACTAGGGGGCCGGTTGCACCAACATCACCCCTGATCCGAGATCGAATGATCCTAGTTCCAAACCAGAATCCAGTTTCATCTTTGTTCCAATGTAAAAGTGTTGCACCAATGAAATTTCATGATTTTGGATCTCCGATTCGTCGATCTGGGTTCCAAAGTGAGAGATCGATATTACGTATGAGGCAAATTTTGCTATTGGTTCGTATTATATAACGTCATAGAAGTAGGCGTATTTTTCATAATAGATACAACTAGATGTGAGATCTTCTATCTGTTTTAAGTGAATTATTGTTGTACGAGTTTTTTACTGAATAATATTCAAGTACGTATAATGTTGTTTTAATTTCCCAAGAAAACAATCGAACGTAGTTATATCTGTTGGCATATTTTCAAACTACATTTGTCGAGGATGGCTGCTGATCTCGGATCGAGATTTCGAATCGCCAATTTCGGCGGTTCGAAATGAACTTAATCTCGAGCTCCAGTCCAGCTCTGAACTCGAATGGTGCAACAGTTTTCAGTGTCGATCTTAGATACGATCTCAGATCGAGTTTCGAACCACGATGGTGCAAAAGGCCCTAAATAATGCTGGAATGGTTTGGAGGAGGCGGCTGGCCATAAAGTTGTCGCTGGAACAGCGAGTCTGGCATGTTACCCATGCCGTCGGCCGAACTCACGGGCTGCCTCACAGGTTCTCTAGCGAGATGTAGATAACTTGTGGTCCTATCATGTTACTGGTGGAGTGTCTGCAGCGAAGTTCAGTGCAGGTCCCTATAACAGTTTCGTTACTTCACTTGAATACGTCTTTAAATCTGTAACCATAGTGCGAGGCAATACAGAAAATCCGATGATAACAAAATCGGGGGATACAGTTTGGCATTGCAGTTCCCAATCTGTCGTCTACATTTAAAATTCAACAACACCACTCCACTCGATTTCCAAAGGACCAAAGAATATGTTACGTTGAGTGAGGATTGAGAAGCATCACAGAGAAAAAGGGTTGAAAACATCGTCAAGAAGGGGGGGGGGGGGGGGGGTAACAATTCAGAGTTCGTTTCGCTGCGTCTCTTCGCGTAGTATAACTTTTGACTAGGAAAAGCTACGACGCTCGTTTGTGTTTCAGTCGACAGCTCTCGTCAAGATCAATCGATTGCATGTGTAAAAATATTTGTGTGGTGTGGTTAGGCCATGTGCACACGCACGGGCATTGAACGCGCCGGCGCCGCAGCAATGTGTGCACAAATTCATATAAGCCAAGCCCTCGAGGAACGCATGTGTGGTACCACCGCATTTCTGGCACGCTCAGTGGACACCGCAGCAATGTGTGCTCTGATACATGTAAGCCAAGCCCTCGCGGAACGCATGTGTGGTACCACCGCATTTCTGGCACGCTCAGTGGACACCGCAGCTATGTGTGCTCTGATACATATAAGCCAAGCCCTCGCGGAACGCATGTGTGGTACCACCGCATTTCTGGCACGCTAAGTGGACGCGCGGCACCGCGGTAGCGCCGCAGCTATGTGTGCTCTGATACATATAAGCCAAGCCCTCGCGGAACGCATGTGTGGTACCACCGCATTTCTGGCACGCTCAGTGGACACCGCAGCAATGTGTGCTCTGATACATATAAGCCAAGCCCTCGCGGAACGCATGTGTGGTACCACCGCATTTCTGGCACGCTAAGCGGACGCGCGGCACCGCGGTAGCGCCGCAGCTATGTGTGCTCTGATACATATAAGCCAAGCCCTCGCGGAACGCATGTGTGGTACCACCGCATTTCTGGCACGCTAAGTGGACGCGCGGCACCGCGGTAGCGCCGCAGCTATGTGTGCTCTGATACATATAAGCCAAGCCCTCGCGGAACGCATGTGTGGTACCACCGCATTTCTGGCACGCTAAGTGGACGCGCGGCACCGCGGTAGCGCCGCAGCTATGTGTGCTCTGATACATATAAGCCAAGCCCTCGCGGAACGCATGTGTGGTACCACCGCATTTCTGGCACGCTAAGCGGACGCGCGGCACCGCGGTAGCGCCGCAGCTATGTGTGCTCTGATACATATAAGCCAAGCCCTCGTGGAACGCATGTGTGGTACCACCGCATTTCTGGCACGCTAAGTGGACGCGCGGCAGCTCCGCAGCTATGTGCTCGGGATAAACATTTATCATGTGCATGATGTATTGAGAGTACTATTCGTACCTTGTGTGAAATTGATTTTATTCTCATTCATGAGTATAACGGATACAAGTTTAGTGGTTTCATAAAAAAAAAAACGCGGATTTCAAACACAAAGCATACCAATTTAAGAGGGGGGAAGGGGGGCGTGGGCAGCGCCATTTAAGCCCTTTCACGGGATCCACGTTCACTTTAAATTTTCTTCAAAGTTATGGAATTCAATTCCTTGAATGCTGTGCATTACTCGGACGTCATAATCGCGGCCAGCTTTTCTTTCAAGCCATTGAATGACTCAGATTCTTTCAAAGATTTTCGTTTATAACATGTCCTATATTTCGTTGAAACTCATTGTTCAAATAGCACTGCGAATTATTAAGACAGTTTAAATGTTTAGTGTAGTGCCTTAATACAATAATTAATGCGCATTCGAGCTACAAAAATGATTGTATGTTTTTATTTCATGCAAGATAAATTACCCATCTTAGCAAAATTGGTTTGTTTTGATTTTGACGAATTATTCTCGTTAGAGCTTGGTTTTTAGAGGCTTAAAAAATTTACTAAAGTGATTTATAATTTTTTAACTGAAACATCGCGAAAAAACTTTAAGATGCACTTTAGTAGGCTACTTTTTGAACACAGCTACATGCGTGAAACTCTTGAAATAGTAATTAAATTTCTATTGAATTCAATCCATTGAAATGCATATCATCACTCTATATTCAGTAAGTGTAGGTAATTTAGTTGGTTGAATTCAATAAAATATTTGATCGCCCGAAATGGCGTTTAGCGACATCCAGAAATACGGATTTTTTCCTGAAACCATTCTGTTAATTACATGATGTCTCTTATTTATAATTCAAGCATAATTGAAATAATTAACTTTTTAAACATTTATGAAAACATATATCTACAAAATCAGTATATATCTTTAACTATCCACCCAACCAGCGAAACTGTTACCTACATCAGTACTGATTGGCTGATGTCAGCGGTAGTGGCGTGTAATGGGTTTTCTTAACAGGATAAGCAATATGATAGCCCCACATATTTGAGTGTTTTAGATAACATTTGCTAGTGCCGAGCTATAGTTCCATTTTCAATTTCTACTAACAAACGCAACTTCCAACTTTGCTTACCCCCTACAAGTATTTGCCGTTTTATAATACCTAACATTAGTTATAAAAACAGAAACGAAATTAATGTAATAATATATAATTAAACTGAATATTATTCAGAGAGCATATTTCAAATTATAAGAAAACTCCCGTTTTCCCGAGCATTTTCATCCACTTTCCAAGGAAAGGAGGACTGGAGGAAGCAAACAGGATGACTGCTTACCTTGCCGAAGGAACGCGGCAGGGTAACTCGCTTGCGAGTTCGATTCATCGATAGTCGCTCCCTTTTATGGAAATAAATACTAGATAGCAGCACTATACGTGTGCAGTACGGGAGTTACGAAAACTCTTTTTCATAGAGTAGGCATTGCTTACCTTTGTGTCTATGGAATAAACGCCACTGGTCAGCGGGGTTGATTTTATCCACCAGATTTGCTTTGCTGTGGCATCGCCACTAACCCGTACAGTCACGGTGTCTGTGATAGTAGACATGTTGCAATTTAATTATCCTTATGTCCGGTACTGTACATAGTGAGGACTCAGTACCCAATGCCTTGAGAGCCTTCCCGACGGGTAATCTGATTTGTGAAAGTTGCCACCTCTCTCGTTTCGAGCACGCAGCACGTTGCTGACTGGATGCAAAAAGAACACTAGACACAGGTACAGCCACATCAAATTATCACACTGTTGCAACACTTCGACTTAAAGGCTGTTCACAATAAAGTGAGCACTTTAAAAAAGAACATTAGAAAAAAGTCACCGCCCCTGCATGCACATATTTTAATGGGCGCACTGAGTGACATTCGCCCAGTAAAGTTGGTAACGATGGATGAAAAGTAGTTCCATAGCTCAACGTCGAATAAAAAGCATTAGGTAAGAATTTGTGATAGCTTAAAATTATTTATTTCGCTCTCTGTTCTTTTTTATGCTTCGAAGTGTATAAATGAGCAGATTTGTAAAGTATTTACTTTCGTAATAATTTTACAGTTTCGTTTGACCAACGCGTGAATAAAGTGATGAGGCCCATGGCAATGTTTATTTTACATAAGTCGGAAGAATACATAACGTGTATACAAGTAGAGCTTAAGCAGGGCTTTTAAAAGTGCTCATTTTACCGTGAACAGCTTATACAAATTAACTCCTGACCGAATGGTTTAACCCTTTCAGTGAAAAATAAATATATAATTTTAGGCGCTGCAGCAAGCAGATCTTTTGTTCGGCACTGTACCGATATCCAGACGACGCTTTGTCTTATATCGGGACCAACAGAAAACTATACGTGCCTTATGTTCTTGGCAGCAGTGGTTTATGATGCTACGGCACATGTTCTCAACAGCGAATGATATCTCCCACACGTAGAGAACGTTTCTCATTGGAGGTGTACAGTGCAGGCCGTTCTAGCCACTTCATATGGAACGTCCCAGATATAGGACACTGTGAGTGAAACGGTTAGTTAGGGGAACTGGGTTTAAGTCCAGTGAAATAATCAAACATTACTATTCAGCGTAGCTGCAGCAGTGGTCTGTAGCTGGTGTTTTCACTGCGCGAACATTTTATTTTTTTAAATTTTGTGTTAAATTGCCTTCAATTGCAGTGTTTTATTGCGACCTACTTGCAATTTTCCACCATTAGAAGAAAATTTCCTGACTCAATTTTCTTGGACGATTTTGTTTTGATAATTAAAAATGTATATTTAAAGTAGCTAAAGAGAAATGACAAAAATCTGGATATATGAATTTCCTCTTAAAGTAGTTTTTTTGGGAGTTAGTACTGATATTATTAAATAATGGATATAACTGCACAAACTTTTTTTGTAAATAATTTTAACGTATGAAATTTGCCGGATAATCTTCCAAATTTTTCTGTACAGAAGAATTGAATCTGTATAATGCAGTACACTTGTTCGCAACTGAACTTAGCGTAGGTCGCATTCATTGCTGAATTTTTCCTGAGCGTCAAATCAAAAAACAAGGCGTGTCCTGGATGGAGATACTTTGCGTGTCTGAGACCTTAGAATAGCGTTGCGGGAAGGGAGAGGTGGGGGTGGAGGGGTATTAAAAACGTGGGCGCTGTAAGGGCGGACTAGGTAAGCTCACTGAATGTCTAGTCGCCCCTATAGGAATTCAAGTGTTTATATAACTATTTTATGGTTTAATAAGGAATAATAAGGACAAAAGTTTACAGGATGTTGTCATATAGTCTATACGTGGTTTCTTCACACTTTGTGAATCTAACCTATGAAAAACTATCCATATAAAAATATTTTTCTTATATTCCTATCAAGTCCATGGAAACAGTAAAAATATAAAAGATTGAGTGTTTCGTTCAATAGCAAAGGAATTTCCATATAAACATAGCCCCGAGTATATGCACAAAGAGTTCAGAAAGGAGCAATACCACCTGTTGAACAGCTGTCACAAAGACGAGGACTTGTCACCACGACCAGTGCCATTTCAATACCGCGACGCGTGTGGTTGAAATTAACTTGGCTGCCGTATGCTTAACGCGTGGTCGTATTTCCAAAACGGGCGTGGGTCCTACTTTTAATTGTAAGCTATAGGCCGAGTGCGCAGCAGTTCCACGATAGCCCTCTATCGGCCGAGCTCAAGATGTTAAAATATACCGGCTAGTAAAGATTAATAATACAGTTATCATTATACCGTGTTTGGTCAAATCGAACCGTTAATTCGATTTTTTTTTTTTTCGCGGGCCGGCCCGAAAAGGCGTCTCCCCAGAAAGGAAGTCTTGGACCGGAATCCAGCAGGCGTAATTTCTTTGTGGAGCAAAAAATGTCGCCGGAGAAAACTCCAATTAACACTGCCAGTCTCGTCCCGGAGCCACTTTACGTCCCGCAGTTTGAGAAAAATCAGGGCCGATTTGAAAATCTAGCACGTCACTGACTGTGACTAATTATCGGCCATTTTTTAAGACGGCTTCGAACCGTCCGTGTGTTTTCCTTTCAACTCGCTGTTTCCGTTTTAATCGGCGTGTGCAGCTGTATTTTTCCTTATGAACCGTCACCCTGAAGAAATTAAAGGAAGTGCTCTTTGTCGTGAGTGGTTAGTCTCGCCGCACACAGCGACCTCGTCCAATCCACGCTCGTTATACGCCGAACTGCAAACTTCCCTATGGGAAAGAACAAAACACAGTAGCAGGAGGTGGTGGTCCTACCTCACATTTGATTAATCGGATTATCAATTTGATATCAAAGGGTTAGTTAAATTGATTGAAAGGGTTAATCCGATCTTAATCCGATTAGAATTGTCTTAATCCGATCAAAAATGGAAAGGGATAAATTTATTGAAAGGGTTAATTTTTGTTGTTGTACTTCTTTCTTTCTTTTTGAGTGGGGGAGGTGGTAGCAAGAGCTCTGACATGTCCTCATCCTTGAAGCTCTGGGAGTCGATTAACCAGAGTTTTTTTTCTAGCGAACCCCCAAATTTCTCGCTACACCAGCATGAGCACCTTCACTGTTCTGTGTGCCCTCTGGCATGCATGTTAGTAGCTAAGTCGGTTGGAGAATGGGATGTGTCTCAGGGAAAGGCCTTTATGCCTTAGGTCAGGTTTAATTATTATAATGGGCGCATGCATCGCGGATAAGCAGGGTTATAGTGCCATGACCGCAATTGTAGCCATGTGCACACTCCGAAAGAAGAAGGGTATAAATGAAAGAGCATAGTAAACCAGGCAAAGTGGAGATGGCTGTGGAAAATCTATGCGACAGTCGTGGAGGATAAAATAGTTCCTTTTAACTGGATTTGGGCTGGATAAAGTAGGGTATTTGTTAGTTCGGGGGAAAAGACTGGTTGGTTTAATGCAGAGTGAAATGAAATGAGATAACAGCTGGTGTGTATTGTGGGGGACAGAACAGCGCCAGCGCCGATGCCAGTCATTGTGTGGGTGCAGGCACCCTTGAAGTTGAGCTACTGTCAATACTGCCATGTAGAAGAACCAGTACTGCTGTATCGATAGCAACTGAGGATGTAGGCCCCCCCCCCCCTTGCTTCTCGTCTAGTGCGTCGGAAAACCAGACAGCTCAGCCATGACACCGACTCCATCTTAGCTCTTCCGCGCAGATGCAGGGCTCTCCAACCCATGGGTGAAGGTGGGGAGAGTTCTTTCGGGGAGCAACCCCTCTTTCCACCAAAATAGACAGTCGGTCTCGGAAACACGAGATATCCAGGGCCTACAAGTGGTGGTGGCAAATCCACTGGCCCAGGAAAGAAGGCTGACATCGGGGTGCTTCCAAGGTCCGATGCATTCCAATCCATACATCACACACCCGCAGTCGGCCGCTCGCAGAATCCAGCAGTGATAATCGCTTTACTTCGCATTTTTCAGCACCTCGAGATCCCCCTCCCTGCCTTGATCGTTGGGCCACCTCCAGCAGATGCACTTCGCCATCTCGTACTGAGCTGCCCAGGTTCCCAATGACCAAGACGACGGCGCTCTTGCACCAGCCAGTTGGTTCACGGGCTGGTATCTTATTATTTCCAGCCACCCCAGAGCCTGGGGATCCCCATCCACCATCTGGGGATGGCTCGAGTTGCGGATAGTCACCACCCCCAAGCTGCCATGGTCCCATCACACTCGCAGATGGACCTTGCTTTCGCTGGTCAAGTCGCAGCAATGTTAATCCCACAACAGCTTAGCTCGTACTGACCAGAGTGGTGGGTTGAAATGTCTTATATAGGTGTAGAGTTGAGTGCTAGAGTGGGCTATGGAAAATTTCTTCTAATTTGTCTAATTCTGAGGTGTTTAGAGGGGTGTTGGTGGTAGATAGGTGATTTTTACAAAACTATTTAGCAAATAAGAGAATTTCAGAATGTTTAAACGATTTCTAAGAGTGGTCTAAGTGTAAATTTGATATTTTTTGGTGGGATATTGCTCATAGACGATATATAGGCGACTTTGAAAGATGTGATTTACATGTTAAACAATCTGTTTTCTGAATGCAATCAAACATTAGATAATTTTGGAGTGTTGTACGTATGAATAAATTACATGCATCTAATAGGAAATTTCGCCCGACTACATGAATAATAAGTGGAATTACGTGAGTCTTAAAAGTAATGTGAGTCTCGGGCTTAGAAATATAATTTACATGAAAGACAAGTATAAAGAACAACTACTGTTTTTAAACGAAATCCAGCTAATCAGTATGAAAAAATTAAGATTTCCAAACTCGCATTTAAATTTTAAATAGACGCAATAGCAATATAAAAATACACATACACAACTTAATACCTCTCGCACACACCTCCAGTATTTCTTAAAACACGTCCATGTGGAGTCAGGCATAGCAATTACATTGTCATATAAATATAAATTTGTATAAACTAGAACATATTTACAAATCGATTTCCCTAGAATACAAATTTGAAAGTAATATTAAAGAAATAGCATGAAGGAAGGTTGAAATGACTTCTATCGGATCTGGAATACATCAATTTCCACGATATTTGAATACATTTTAGCAAAATTTAAAGGAAAATGTCGGTCATTTTGTATTTGAATAACCCATCTTTTATGATAATACATTCCGACTATCAACAAATTATTTACATCGCAAATAGATATTGGTGACAAATAACTTTATTCCATACAACTTAGGAATCAACATAACGAATTATCAGACAAAAAACGAAAAAACGAAATTTGTATTACATACACAAATTTAAAACAGAAGACCATTAAGACAATCACAGCTCAAAATGGTTTACTGAACAGACTAACCTCCTACTAACACAAATATTATGGTAGATAGTGTATCTAAAATATCGATTGCGAAGTTTTTGAATTTAAACTTTGATTATAAGTAAATTTTAGTGTTGTAGACAAGTATACATGTCAAAAACGTATTTTTCTCTGCTATACATATATATTTAAAACAGATTCAAATTTTGAATATATATATACACACACACATGTGTTGTGTCTTTCATCTTAATAGTTAAAAATTGAATAAAAATACATGATTGAAAAACAGTGATCTTTCAATGTTTTAAAATAAAAATTTTAGTTAGTGAAAATATCTCTTGTATGATAAATACACAGTTTTCTGGAAATACTTGAATAAGTTTGCTGGAAAAGGGATAAAATTTATTGGATTAAAAGTCATTTCTTGGATTAAGATATAAAATTTGTTGGAATTTTATCTGGGGTTTAAGATTTTGGGTAATATTTAGCTTCAGGGATATAAATTTTAATCGGAGGGACTTCTGAAATTTTTAATTCACTACAAATAAGACAGGTAAATACATTCGGAAGCGTCCAAACTTCGCTGCACGAGGGGAGGGATTCAGTTAGGCAGGCAGACAGTATTCATCTAGTGAAAAGACATGCATTCTGGACAAGAGCCAGTTCTGAGGGTTGGTAGGGGACGAAGGGGTAGTTGGCATCGTGGACTCGGACCAGTTCTGAGGGGTGCAGGGTGGAGTTTGGAGGGGGTGGCAGATAGGCTTCCTCTACTGTGAGTGCAACTAATCAGTTGATTCCATCTTGAGAAATTACCAAAAACATCTGACAATCACACGCAGCTCATGGCAGCATGCACTGATGAGTGGTGCTGGGAAGGGGGTGCACGAAGGTATCTTGACCTCAGCTATTCAACTCTCAGCCACATTCAGTCGTACATTAATGTTTGTAGGAGACAGACGTGCTAGTCGTCAGCTCCTTCATAATCACAGCACCTCTTGACACTTGGTGGATGACGAGGCCATCCTCAGGGGTTACCGCACTAGCTATCATCTCTAGTGATACCCATGATTTAATATAAAAGTATTTTATTGGGAGTGTTTAGTAAATATTGCGATAAGTAATTGATTTCGTAGACGAAAATACAGTTTGCATTAACAATTCGCATTTTTTGTTTCCAAGTGACATGAATTTCACAGATTTAACAGAAATTTGTATTATGTCTCTACAATGTGTTTCACAATTACACTTTGTAAGCTTAAGTACTTTTTCGCGTCATCCGAGTGTCCCTATGCTTCGATGGAAATAATTTGTGTTAAAAGTGATTTATTCTGAAAATAGTGTAACATTAGTTTTAAAAATTATCGTTTTGTTGTGTTTTGTAGGACAGTGTAGAGTTTTTCTCGTAAATTTCAACTAATTTGTCTATCGGCTTCGCTACATGTATATAATTAGGATCTCCACACACACAGCTTATAAGACAATGTAATTGCTATGCTGGACTCCACATCAAATGGACATGTTTTAGAAAATACTTGAGGTATGTGCGAGATGAATTACATAGTGCATGTGTATTTATATTATGCTATTGTGTCTGTTTAAAATTCAAATGCGAGTTTGGAAATCTTAAATTAGTCATACTGATTAACTGGATTTAGTTTAAAGACAGTAGTTGTTCTTAATACTTGTATCTTGTGTAGATTACATTTCTAAGCTCGAGACACATGTTACATTTAAGACTCGCGTAGTTCCACTTATTATTCACGTAGTCATGCGAAATTTCCGATTAGATGCATGTAATTTATTCATACATAGAAACTCTGAAATTCTCTAATGTTTAATTGCTTTCGGAAAACAGATTGTTTAACACATAATTCACATATTTCAAAGTCGCCTATCTACAGTCTACGAGCAATATCCCACCAAAAAATCATAAAATTTACACTTAGGCCATTCTTAGAAATAGTTTAAACACTCTGAAATTCTCTCATGTGTTACATATATTAGTAAAAATCGTCTATTTATCACCAACATCCCTCTAAACACGTCAAAATTATTTTAAAAAATGGGAAGAAATTAGCCTTAGCCCACCCTTGCACTCAACTCTACACCTACATAAGACATTGCAACCCACCACCCTGGTCATTGACTGCCAGAGCTCCAAGGGTGGGAACATGCCAGAGCTCCTACTACCCCCTCCCCCAAAAAGAAGGAAAGAAAGTACTACAAAAATGAACCCTTTCAATAAATTTAACCTTTTCAATAAATTCAACCCTTCCATTTTTGATCGTATTAAGATCGACCTAAGAAATTTTTAATCGGAATAAGATTTTTTGATCTGATTAAGATCGGATTAAAATTGGACTAACTTTTTCAATCAATTTAATTAACCTTTTGATATAAATTTAATAATCCGATTGATCAGAAGTGAAGTAGGGCCATCACGCCCCTACTACTCACATTTCCACGCCGAGATTAGTTGAAATGTTGTGCGGCGCTGAAGACTGTTACCTGCCTGGCTCATCAGCTGGCAAGACATCGATGTTAACAGTCGCCCAAATTTCTTCATTCACTCACTCTTTAGATTAAGCTTTGTTTGTCAACATGCCCCTACAGAATTTGAAGCTTTAACAGTTGACATTATATTTGCTTTCCGACATGTTTTTTCTTATGGAACTGGACACAATGAAACTGTCAAAGGTAAAGTGAAGCATTTCTGACTTTATGATCACAAAAAGTTGAAGTTTAAAGTCAAAGTCAAGCAGCCATTTTGCCGAGAATCTAACAGGGGTTATGTGAAATGAGTGTTATTTTATTATAAGGAGATTTTCATTTCGGAATATTAAACCAAGCTCTTCTAAATTAAATAAATGACGGGTGAAAGTAATGTGAAGAATAAACGTATGAATTAATATATTTAAATAAAATTAACAAATAAGTTTTTGTTTTTGTAATGAAATTTCAATATAATTATTAAGCCTATTTTAAGAGAGATATGTAAAATGCATTCTTGGAAAATGTGATAATGATTTACATAAAAAATATATACATTTGAACAGAGCTCGCAGAACCAATTTTAATTTGTCTGAACTTTGACTTTACAACTGTATGGTGTAATGGTGGTTTCGTCAAAGGAAAGAAAATGTAAAGTTAAATGCTAAAGTTTCGTAGTTTATGAGGGCCTTAAGACGGAGGAATATCCTGGAAGTAAAACTTTAGCAGGGCGTCTCATTAATAATGGTACATCTTGTGCTCGTAACAACAAGTGACCATACATTTTTAAACCACGTCCCAGGTAAAAGCAATAGCCAACAACGGCCAGTTCATTTCTCCGCGTGCTGGGAAGAAACAGTGTCTTACATTCTTCAACCAATGGGAATGAAAGCTGGAGGGCCTTCCCTTATCTTAAAGGGCATTCAGAATAGAAGAGCAAATGCCTAAACGCCAAAAGAACCGCTCGCGTCACCCGACCATATCGCACTGTTATTGTGCGCGTCACGCGACCGTACTGCCTGCAGCCCGGCCGTACTGCCTGCTGCCTGGCCGTACTGCCTACAGCCCGGCTGTACCGCCTGTCACCCGGCCGTACTGCCTGCCGCCCGGCCGTACTGCCTGCCACCTGGCCGTACTGCCTGCCACTCGGCCGTACTGCCTGCCACCCGGCCGTACTGCCTGCCACCTGGCCGTACTGCCTGTCGCCAGGCCGTACTGCCTGCCACCCGGCCGTACTGCCTGCCACCTGGCCGTACTGCCTGTCGCCAGGCCGTACTGCCTGCAGCCCGGCCGTACTGCCTGCTGCCTGGCTATACTGCCTGCCGCTCGGCCGTACTGCCTGCTGCCTGGCCGTACTGCCTGCCACCCGGCCGTACTGCCTGCCACCCGGCCGTACTGCCTGCTGCCCGGCCGTACTGCATGTCGCCCGGCCGTACTGCCTGCCACCCGGCCGTACTGCCTGCCACCCGGCCGTACTGCCTGCTGCCAGGCCGTACTGCCTGCCGCCCGGCCGTACTGCCTGCAGCCCGGCCGTACTGCCTGCTGCCTGGCTATACTGCCTGCCGCCCGGCCGTACTGCCTGCCACCTGGCCGTACTGCCTGCCACTCGGCCGTACTGCCTGCCACCCGGCCGTGCTGCCTGCTGCCCGGCCGTACTGCATGTCGCCCGGCCGTACTGCCTGCCACCCGGCTGTACTGCCTGCTGCCTGGCTGTACTGCCTGCCGCCCGGCCGTACTGCCTGCAGCCCGGCCGTACTGCCTGTCGCCCGGCCGTACTGCCTGCCGCCCGGCCGTACTGCCTGCAGCCCGGCCGTACTGCCTGCTACCCGGCCGTACTGCCTGCTGCCTGGCCGTACTGCCTGCCGCCCGGCCGTACTGCCTGCAGCCCGGCCGTACTGCCTGCGGCCTGGCTATACTGCCTGCCGCCCGGCCGTACTGCCTGCCACCTGGCCGTACTGCCTGCCACTCGGCCGTACTGCCTGCCACCCGGCCGTACTGCCTGCTGCCCGGCCGTACTGCCTGCCACCCGGCCGTACTGCCTGCTGCATGGCCGTACTGCCTGCCGCCCGGCCGTACTGCCTGCCACCTGGCCGTACTGCCTGCCACTCGGCCGTACTGCCTGCCACCCGGCCGTACTGCCTGCTGCCCGGCCGTACTGCATGTCGCCCGGCCGTACTGCCTGCCACCCGGCCGTACTTCCTGCCACCCGGCCGTACTGCCTGCTGCCTGGCCGTACTGCTTGTCGCCCGGCCGTACTGCCTGCCACCCGGCCGTACTGCCTGCAGCCCGGCCTTACTGCCTGCTGCCTGGCCGTACTGCCTGCTCTGCGCTACTGTATAAACGTACGCCATAATGTATCTGTTTGCAAAAAAAATTGCACAATTATCAATATCTACCAATTAAATGGTGCAAGATCTACCTAAACGGTCTTGGCCAGGGAAGAGGTACAAACCAATATACAATACCAAGAGGTACATCCACGTATTCGTGGAAGTTTCGGCCGAGGAAATTTAACTACTTTTGAGGCCTTAGTGAAAACTGACAACTCTCTTTACGTTTCAAGGCTACAACCTGCAAGTTAGTACGATGGGAAAATGGTTTTTTTTAAATTGGCAGTTGCTAACCGCGGATTCGCAGCTCGGAAATAAAAATTTACATCGGATTAGTGTGGTGCAGAATAAAATAAAATGAAGTCTTCGTCTACCACTTCGCCCGCATCGGAAATGAATATGCCGTTGATATTGGCAGGGGCACTTTATTTCTGGGGAAAGAATTTTTGCCATACGTATTAAAAAATATTTTAGCTCTGAACAACGTTCCCCTCTGGATGGTTTTATCGGTTCCATGTCTTGGGTGTTCCATGTCTTGGGTGTTCCATGTCTTGGGTGCGTGCCAGCAAACAAGAGATGTTTTTAGGAACAGAGTAACCAAATGCAGATTGGATAAGTCACATTCCGCAAAATATTCTCTCAAGGACATGTGGTCAGCGACCAAAGAAAATTTCGGTGTACTCATCTAAACATAGGCTGCTTGGAAATATTTGCGATAATCAGTTATCTATAGATGTTGGCGTTCGGAAGATAGGAATTAAATTTCTTGCCCACGACATTGCCCACTCGGAATTTGGATTTGTCGATGAATCAGGTAGATTGAAATTAAATACAGCTTTTGTTTTGTTGTTTATGGCATAACGGAAACAAATAAATAGAATGAAGTAAAAAAAATTAAAATGGAAATAAATAAAGAGAAAATTTTTGTAATTAAATAAACTAATAAATGAAAATAAATATAAATGAATAAACAAACAATGGCTTTGCTCATCGGAATAACTGTGATTACCACATCAAGTTATATATGTATTAACCAAAAAGAGTGGATTAACTCACACTGCTAAGTTCATTTCTGACATGGCATGATTATTTACACTTTGCCTTTAATCCATTAACATAACTAAATAGCAATGTAACAATAAGCTAATACAACGAATACATGTGCATAAAAATACGTGCTGGGAAGCGGAACTTCATATAATAAATTAAATTTTTACTTCTCATCTTCCTTTTCATATAGGATGATACATGCCTAAGTATCTGTTTAAGAGATACCACACTCACAGCGATTTTGGGAAAGCTGTTCAGTAGTTTTTACTTGATGCCAAAAAATACAGAAAACAATTTATGTTATTTAGCTCAATTTTCTTATGAATCTGCTAGATATCTGCATAAAATCATTTATATTTAATACAATATTTTTGACAAAATCCTCAATCATCATTTTTTACCTGCAAAGTTATTGTGTACTAAACAACACTTTATACTCACAGATACGTACGTACGGTTATTTGAACACATGATTTACTGTAGGAATCACATATTATTAAGGATGGGTATATATTAATTACGTGACTGCAATAAGTGCTATCATGCGGAGTATTAAATACGTATAGTTTATAATCAAAATAAACTGTGGCATTGACTGATCATTACAGCACACAATAAAACTGTTCTGGCAAAAAACACATTGCAACAAAAAATTCTACACTTAGAAAGACAAAAGAAATGAAATTTCTATCTCTTAAAAAAGCCACACTGTATGAATTTATACAAGCATTCGCGCCGACCTCCTGTGGCGCGCCGCCGATCTGGGTTATGGGAGACTCTGGGTTCGAATCGCAGGTAAGGCATGGGTGTTAGTTTAAGTTAGGGTATAAGTTAATCTGTAAACCGTCCCCTGCTAAGCTTTGAAGCATAAAACCGGGGGACGTTAAAACGCCCTATACAATACAATACAATACAAGCATCCGCCGATTAAAATGTTTAGCTGCAGGTTGCAATAGATCTGCTTGAAAACAGTTTCACACTGAACAATATTTTGTTCTCTTGAACAATCTGATGTTTCTCCAAACATGTTCTGATCTTGCTGCGTCCTAAACCAATGGGCGTGGCAAGGCAGGATTTACATAAACACTTAGCAAAACCAATCAGAACACTGATAATTGAAAAAGCCATGCAAAAACCATTTTTCTGGACAGTGTAAGGGTAATTAAATGTTTGAAACGATTTGTAATAGAAACAAAGAAGTGTGGTCATGTTCTTTTATTTTAAGTACTTTTTTCCGAATTTTTCTTTTCATTCACATTTCTTTCGCAAATATTGCACATGGAAAACTTCTTTGATTAGCTTTTTGACTTTTCATCTGAAAGGGTAATATTATTATTTCCTTTTCCACGTATGGCCAATTTATTCTTAAAAACATTTACATAAAACCCAGGTTGCCAAAAATATAGAATAAAATGCAACCCAATTCAGGTACCAATACTTTCGCTGATATTCAGCTAATACTTATATATATATATATATATATATATATATATATATATATATATATAATATTTATGTTCCTTACTGGCCATATTAATAAGTAAATACAAACTGCAAAAGGTCATCACAAAATATATTGAGCAGATGACCCCAATTTACCCTAGTAACAAATGGCTACTATATTTCTGTCACACCTACATTTACCTTTGTCATTATTACGTCATGTTTAATTCCAACACTAGGAAAGACCCCATTTTGGTAACACATTACTGGTCATCAAACAATAATTATGTTTTAATTTACTCGCAACCCCAGGTGGATGGAAGCAACTGCTAAGCAATGCCAGCCTTAACTCCAGCGAGTAAATTTGATTTTTGAACAAGCCCTAAACTTCGTAAAGCATCTCTTTAAAAAGTCCTAAAAAAAACAAGTAGTTTCGCATAGCTCCTACTTAATACGAGAAGCTGAATCCATAATAAACGATTATTGGCAAGTGTTCACAGAAAGTTACAAAATTTTTACCAAGGTTTGCAATAGTTTTCAAAAAAATTGAAAAATTTTTACAAGCGGTCGCAAAAGTTTACCCGTGGTTTCTATTGGTTACCACCACTTTACGTCTTGGTGACGACATAGCCACTAGAACTTGGTTACAAAAGTACCAGTATTGGGTTTTTGGCTAAAAGTCCAACATTTCGCAAAAGTTAAAAAACTTTGAATTATTTTACGGCCATTATGGCCCCTGCCTAACGTCAAAGTGACGTAAGTGACCTGTTCGCTTTAGGAGCCTACATTGGTAATTCAAATAAGGCACTACTATTCTCATGGTAGAAGCTTGCCTCCTCGAGGTCGCTGAGTTGACCCCGAGATCAGGGCGTTCCGGCATTACATACAACCCTCCGCCTACTTGCGCTACCAATATATTTTTTTTGTTATGGAAGCGCAGATTTTGTAAAATGACTCGCGCAACATTGAGATTTACATTCCCTGATTGCGTAACACCGACTGGGCGGTCGTAGCGAGGAAATGAACCCGCGAAATTCTCGGTTCTCTAACCATCTCACTAAAAGTAAATGTTGAGTACGTCCCGTAGAAGTCACTCACGATTACTTTCAGCTTTACTGAAGCCCTGCTAAAGTTCTACTTGCAGGATATTCCTCCGCCTCATGCAAACAAAGCTCAGTCGAGTCTGGAAAATTACACCAAAGTGACAGTACACCACATTCGTGCGCGCTCACTTTACTAATACTTTCCATCGGTACTATTTCTTACTAGGTATTACCAACACACCTATTTCGTCCCTGTTTTATTCATATTAATTATAAATTTAATATTGTAATTTATAGATAAAACACACGTTAATGTGAAAATTTACAAAACAAATAAAGATACTTCGATCTTAACAGAATAATAAAACGTTTGTGAGACATAACATATTTAGAAAAGACCCAAAAACGGTAATTTTTTAAAATCTATATTTAAAAAATGTGAGGAAACTGTGAATATAATAATGGTGCTTGCTATATTAAAGTTCAAATGAGAAAATAAGCTTGGCGCAGCTATGATGGTGGGAAGGTAGGGGAGGGATGACCCTCGCGCCCGCCGCTGGAGGTAGGGGTACCACGTGACACTGTTGCCGCCATACATACCAAAATGATGACATCGCTCTCTAGTACCGCGTTGTTCAATACCGCCTGACGCGACTTACTTTTTTTTTTTGACAGCCGATGCAAGAATCAGTGGTGGCGATTCGGGTAGGGGACAAGGGGCAGTCAACCAAACACCTCCCCAGTCAACCAAACACACAAACATAAACTTGTTCATTAATTATTTCAGTCAAGCTTTGAAAACTAAGCAGTTTTTAAAATAAGCGAGTAAACGTTTCCGACACATCTTCAGTTAAAGAGCAACTAAGTAGTGAGTTGACACTCCCGTATATTGGTCCGAGACGTTATTTCAAGCTATAACATGCAAACATGTCGCCAATTAACTACCAACCTAACAATGTAAAAAGAAACTAGAAATTTTACAGGCAACATAATACGTTGTGTAATTTTAACTTTTCTATTACACCTTTTTAAATTAATGTTATAAATACAAAGAGGCTTATTTATTCTTAATGTGGCGTTTCCACTAATTTCGCGGTTTGATGTAATTTCGCTAATTTTTCGCGGATACATAACTTTCGTCTTTTTTTTATATATATATAAAATTAGCGCTGATTTCCACGTCCATAGTCACTAGGTTCATACATGCAGGATTCTTGACCTTCGTGTTTTTGTATATTTACGTAGTGCTCTCAGTGACGAAGGTCTTTCCTCGCTACGACCGCCCAGTCGGTGTGGGAGAGGGATCATACCCTCTCGTCGCAGGTGTCCCAGCTTAGCACCTGAGTCGACCAGTTACAAAGCCCTAACCTGATTCACAAGTACAGCAGAGCGCACCCTACCACAAGGTCCTGAGACCCTCGTACTCAGACGAGCAAGCGTGTGGTCTGGCTTCGGTTCCACAGAATGGCCCAAAAGTCCCGCATCATAGGCGTTTGCTCTGCAGTTGTTCTCTTCTTGTCGCAGAGAGACGCTACAGCAGACTTCAATCAGAGGAACCCTGAACGACAGCCAGTGTCGCAAAGCACTGCGAGCCGTCTGCTTGAAAAATTCAAGATCACAGGAAGTGTGGCAGGTGCACCCAGATCTGGACGGCCAAGCACATCAACAGAGGTGGAGGAAACAATTTTGGCAAAAGTGGTGACAAGTCCAAAGAAATCAACTCGCCGAACCAGCTTGGAATTGGGCGTTCCTCGGACAACTCTTCAGCGAATCCTGGAAAAGCACACGTTCCATCCCTACAAGTTGCACGTGATGCACCACACGACAGAAGATTATCCGGACCGTCGTGTTGAAATGTGCAATTGGTTCCTGGAACATCTGGAAGAGGACAAAGTCTTCTTATCCAAAGTCACGATCTCAGATGAAGCAAACTTTCATGTAAACGGCGAGGTAAACAGACAAGATCTGCGCTACTGGTCCAACACAAATCCACATTGGTTAACCGACGACAAAGAACAAGGATCTACTCGCATCATGTTTTGGTGTGGTTTGTGGAAAGACCAAATCTTCGGTTCTTACTTTTTTGAAGGAACTGTCAACAGTGGAAATTACCTGGACATCTTGGGAAACTTACTGATGCCCGATTTGCACATAATTGGTTCACAACCTCAGTGGTTTATGCAGGACGGTGCACCTCCCCATTACGGCACTCAGGTACGTCATTGGCTAGACGAAAACTTGCCATAGTGGATTGGCCGAAGGAGGACTGTCGAATGGGCTCCCCGTTCTCCACATTTAAACCCAGTGGATTTTGCAGTATGGGGATATCTGAAATCGAAAGTTTACAATGTGAAGATCGGAGACAAAAACCACTTGCGTGAGCGAATTACTGCTGAGTGCCGTGCTATAACGCCTATCTTGGTAAAAAAAATAACATTCCTGCGCAACATGAATGGTCGCCTGCAGTTGTGTTTCGATGTTTCAGGCAATCGTCTTGAACACATTTTAAAATATCTATGGAACAAATTTCATGTAAGTTGTTCTTCCTATGATGCGGGATATTTGGGCCACCTGTAGTGTCTCTCCAGGATACAACCGGAGCGGGTTTCCGTTCAGCACCCATGGCCAAACTGCATGCGGTGAGACACGACAAGACAGGAGACGAGTCTGTCTTCGACTACCTGGCCAGACCAAACTGACGCAATATCTCACGAAACACGTGAAGAACATGATATTAAAAAGATAATTTATACTAACAGAATCTTTTGCATTGACTAAATACGTCGGGTTTAATAAAATATGGTTGTGGATTAGTGATATTAATAGGGAGCGGAATAGATCTGGCGAATTTCACCATATATATGCACAGCTCAGACAAAATGAAAACGCATGTTTGAAGTACTTTAGAGTGGACTATAACACTTTTGACTAAAGGTTGTTCACGATTAAATGAGCACTTTTGAAATTAACCTTAGATAAAAGTCACTGCCTGGCCTGCATATATTTTAATGGGCTCACGGAGTGACATGTGCCCAGTAAAGTTGGCAACGATGCATGGGAAGTAGTTCCATATCTTAATGTCGAATAAAAAGTGTTAGGTTATCATTTATAATGACTTAAATTGTTCCTTTTGGTTTTTTTTCTAATGCATTGAAGTGTAGAAATGTGCGGATTTGTGCAATTTTCCTTTTATAATAATTTCACAGTTTCATTTGACCGACGAATGAATAAAGTGATGAGGCCTATGGCAACGTTAATTTTACATAAGGCGGAAGAATAAACCACGTGCATACAAGTAGATCTTAAGCAGGGCTTTCAAAAGTGCTCATTTTACCGTGAATAGCCTATATATTTGTGAAGCAGTTGTTTCCATAATTACCAAGAAAGAAACAAATTGGAGAAAATCAAATGGAGCAGTAGAAATGCTGGCATTTACAGTCATGTAGGTACATTTGACCTGTTATAGGTACGTAGTATTATATATGACCTTATAAACAGTGTTGTATCACTGTCGGGTTACATATTATAGTGCTTTGATCCATGCTATAATTATACGCAGCAGCCAATGGAGAAACGCCATCGGCTCTAGTGGATTAATGAAAAAAAAAAAAAAAAAACTCGACACCTTGTTTCGAATAAAACAAGGTACACAAACTTACCCAGATATCACGATGCTGACAGTAACACAATATAATAATATTCGTGGAATAATGCACTGTGATTTGGGCATCGATTGGATCACTAAGACGTTCATTATTTTCGTAGCACAAGATTATTTTACGCCATGTGCGATGCGCATAAAGACACAACATTTAGCGTGTAGTGATTGCAAAAGTGGCCTCAATTCGTTGTCTCAGTTCCTTTAACAGTTGCGAACATGCGTCGAACGTGCAATGTTCTGCAACCTCGGCTTTGACGTTCCTCCACGGGGTATTTATTACCACATGTGGTCAGGTCGGGACTGCGGACAGGGCACAGGGGTATCTGTAAACGTCTCATGATCCAAGGGCCAGGGAAAAACTTCATCGAGATGAAATAGGTATTATCTCGATCAAGTTTTTCCTAACCGTTGAGTAGGGAGATCTTCACGTGGACTTATGGAACACTCTGTAGGTACGTCTCTGCACAGGTGTCGGTCAGAGATTGGTTTCGCGAATTCAATGACGTATCAGAGAGAAGCCAAACAAAGAACAAACTATGCCGGGGAAAAAAATTATCAATTGCGTCTATTATTACAAAAATCCCCACATCACATGTTGTACGCTATTCACAGTGAAAATGAGCACTTATGGAAGGCTTACGTAACTTCTACTTTCATCCCGTTGCGTATCATTCTTAGAGACCTGAAAATTTCGCGAGTTCAATGTACCTGTAGGGTAGGCTTCACAGTCTTATATAAACTCGTGCAGATATCATCTGTCCATTGGTTGCTTGTTGTGGTAGTACAAGGCGGTGATTGGGCCTACAGTTTATTGCATGTTTGTAATTGGCTCATTTATCTCCAGGAGGTTACAAACAATGCGTCGACCAATTGCAAAAGTAACATGAGTGCACAAGTTTGTGAATTCCAACTTGTCTCAAAATGAATGCGCGAATTTTTCAGGACTCTATAATCATTTCAGATTATCCCAGCGTAAACATTGCTTTGTATCACTCTTATGTGATGTTCAAGAGACGGTATATGCGACAATAATGACCTCGGTAGATGATACCACAGTAAACAGTATTTCTATCTAAACAAAATAAAATTACAAAGGTCCATTAATATATATATATAATTTACTGTATTACGAAATGTAATAAAATTGATTAATTAACTTGAATATTATTTTATTTACATATAAATGATAATATTTCATTTATACCTGTTATGTAAAAAAAGGAAGTAATTAATATTTGTGTTACTGATAGAAACCTAAAAAATTCGCGTTATTATTTACGGACAGACTGAACGGCTAGTTACTGTGTCATTGGCCGGAAATATTTGCAGCACGCCTTGGAGAACGTTTGGGCCAATAATATAAGTTTGAACAGTGCAGTAGTCAATCTAGTTTTAGGAGACCAAGCAGGTAGGTGACGTTGATTAGACTGCAGCGGCCAATGAGATTATGGTCTGTACTCACTTGTTTATAAGTAGATACCTGTGGATTTCGCGGGTTCATTACTAGACAAGTTGGAATTCACACACTTGTACGTTTATGTTAGTTTTGTAATTGGTCGACGTGTTGTTTGACACCTCCTGGAGGTAAATGAGCCAATAACAAACATGCAATAAATTGTGCATCCAACCACCGCCTTATACTACCACAACAATCAACCAATAACCCGTTGATATCTGTATGAGAGTATATAAGACTGTGAAGTCTAGCTTGCAGGTCATTGCACTCGCGAATTTCTCGGGTCTATATTTACAAGGTAATGTGATCTTTCGTAACAGTGAAAAAGATACCGTCAATTTTGCACGTCTCTATGCCTTGTAAGAAATAGTTCTTATGCAAAATATGATCACACTAAGAGCACACGGATGCGGTGAGCTGTCATTTCGGCGTAATTGCCTAGATTCTGCTAAGCTTTGTTTGCCGTTGAAGCGGAGGGATATCGTGGAAGCAGAGCTGCAGTGAAGTTCGAAGCAGGCCGTAATCGCCGTGAATGAACTACAGCAGTTAATGAAAACAACGACCTCGCCGGCAAAGACGCATTCGAACGGCGATGGCGCCTTCATTCGATTTGCCGAAATGTCACCAGCACCACGGCGGCGGAGTTTTATGGCCTGGACTTTGGCTCGGGGGTACTGGAACCACGCCCACGCGGTCTGCGGCGCGCCATTTGTGGAGCTCGCCGCAACGCGGGTTTGTAATTGGTCGCCGGATCGACGTCTCGGCAACAACTGGCAGGTTAGGTTCACGGCCACATACACAGCCGTCGGCTACCTCAGCGTCGACACCGCGTGGATTCTGTCTCACAGAGGTCATCGGCGGCCACTTCTTGTTTCCAGAAGGAAAGGCGAGTCTCATACCCGGTTGCTGTCCTCAGCCGAGATCTCAAGAGAGATAATGATAGTTGAGAGATTTAGGCGGCTGTTAACCAGGCGTAAGACCCCGAAAAATTAATAATTTTACTTTTGTACCAACCAAGCATTGTTCAAATTGTACACAATATATCTGATGTCTAGACACCCGAGAAATTCGCGAGTGCAATGACCTGCAAGCTAGACTTCACAGTCTTATATACTCTCATACAGATATCAACTGTTTATTGGTTGGTAGTTGTGGTAGTAAAAGGCGGTGGTTGGGCGCACAATTTATTGCATGTTTGTTATTGGCTTATTTATCTCCAGGTGGGCTCAAACAACACGTCGACCAATTACAAAAGTAACATGAACGTACAAGTGTGTACATTCCAACTCCTCCAGAAATAAACCCAAGAAATTCTGGGGTCTCTAGTGATGGCAATTTCCTATAATAAAAAAAAAATTACACTTTATATTTTTCGATTATGTAATTCGATGCCAAATTCAAATTTTTTCTGTTTTTCTGCAGCTGTAATATATAGTTACTAACTAAGTTGTACTAATGAAAAAATTTGCAAAATAAAGCAATGTCATGGACTACCGTGTGACACAAATGTAATAATCAAATATACATTAAAGTTAAAAATATGCAAAAATTACCTTCGAGGTCTTGAGAGCCGATGAGGGTGATTGAGGTGAGTACGGAGCAGCGCCGGACTGAAAGAGCGGGGGAAACGGGAGATCCCCGAGAAAGCCACGTTCGGCACACGATGCCCACATGCGAACATCCGGGGATGACCCGGCCAGGTATTGAACCCTGTTCGCCTTCGTGGGAGGTGAGCAGGCTAACCGCCCAGCCACCGCGGCCCCGAGAGATCCTAGGATCTTGGTTCAAACACGATTTTGAATTGGATCCGAGTTCCAGTGTACGAGTGTTGCACCAAAGCGACAAGATTGTGATGAAAGCAAACATTTCGTCGTGTTATTCACTTTTCGATGCGGCTCGTGCGGAAAATTAGACCAGTTTATGATATTCTGAATAACTGCTCCAGTTTTCCGTTGTGTTTTCTCGGAGGGATAATCATAAATATCGTTATCACTTTACTAAACATTAATACATCTTGAATTACATAAATCCATAGAATTCTAAGAATTTAAAACCCAAATCCACCGTTGAACATTTATAATATTTCTACGTTATTTTTTGGTAAATAAATATATCTAACAGTGCTTTTAGTCAGTACTCTGATCTTGGATCGATATTTCGAACCTCCATATTCGGCGGTTCGAAATGAACTTCATCTCGAGCTCCAGTCATGCCCTGAATTCGAATAGTGCAACAGTATTCTTTGTCGAACTTAGATCGAATTCGGACATGATCTCGGATCGAGAAATGATCGTCACTTTTTTGTGACGGTGCCCATTTTAATTCAACAGATTCGACACGGTGCCGGTATGGCATATTTGCAACAATTTATTAATTTATTTTATTTATTTGCGTTTACTCGCTCATAAAATACTATAAATTCACATTTACAACTTCAATTGGAGGTGTAGAAGGTAAGGAACATAAACGAAAAAAAATAGTTTGCCGCTCAGATAATATCGTGGGTCTGAAAAAACACCGCTCGAGAATAAAATACGCAAATGAACTTGGTGAACCGATAAACAATATTTATTTTTTTTCCGTTGTTGCTGTAGATGGACGTGAATATGTCGACGCTCTTGAACACATCAAGTCATTATCAACCATTCACGTGATCATCTCCATCAAGGCGAACCGGGTTCAATCCCCGGCCGGGTCACCGGATTTTCGCCAAGTGGGAATCGTGCAGGACGATGCCGTTGGTCGGCGGGTTTTTCCCGGTGATCTCCCGTTTCCCCCACCCTTTCATTCCGGCGCCCTTCCATACTCACCTCAATCACCCTCATCGGCTCTCAAGACGTCGCTGTTAAGCGCCGCCCACATCTCTTCACTCACGTGATCATCTCTCTGTGGGCAAGCGAGCAACAGGAAACATGACAGAAGCAAGAAGAAATGGCTAACTGAACGCTCAACGCTTCACATCTAGGTCGTCACTGTTTAATTTCGATAAGTGCTGATAAAGGCTGTTCACTATAAAGTGAGCACTTTTGAAATCAACTTTAAAAAAAAAAACTGCACCTACCTGCATATATTGTAACGGGCACTTTGTGTGACATGCGCTCAGTAAAGTTGGTAACGATGGATGGGAAGTAGTTCCGTAGCTTAACGTCAAATAAAAAGTGTTAGGTAATCACTTCTGATAATTTGAATATTTTTTTTTGCTTTCTGTTATTTCTAAATGCACCGAAATTTAAAAATGAGCAGATCTGTAAAATATTTACTCATCTAATAATTTCACATTTTCACCTGACCGACGAATGAATAAAGTAATGAGAAGAGACGACGGAGAATCGCGAAAATTTTTTGAGCCAGCATATATTCTGTAACACCCTGACTACTTTATTATTTCATGATTGGACGAACGAGGTTTTGACTCGGCTAAGTTGTTTGCAGACCAATCCCGAACGTTCTGTCGTATAGTATCAGAATCTCCATTGGTCCAGTGAAAAGGGGCAGTATCTTCATACATGCACGACAGCCAATGGGGAAATAAAACTGTCGGACATGCGTACAGTATGTTTAATCCCAGCAAACAGAGGATAAACCACCATCTCTAGCGACGAGGTTCGTGACAATGTTAATCTGACATAAGACGGAAGAATACACAAAGTACATACAATGCAGGGCTTTCAAAATTTCTCATTTGATCGTGAATATCTTGTAGTGTTAATCCTCTGAGGACGATACAGGTTCACTGTAACTGAAGACAAGAATGAAGTGAGCTGCCTATTATCCACTACAGTAATATCAGTTGTGTTGGTCTCTTCATCTCTACTTGCCATCGTCTTATCGGTTCTGGCTACACCAGACACGCATACTGTGCTCTGCAAACGTTCATCACTGGCTGGCCGTCAGCCAGTGATGTCGTGCGCTGGCTGTGTGCCAATTAATGTGTCGCGACAGATGTAACAGGTTTTACAATCCATCGTGTTCATTTGATAACTTTATGAAAATAACAATTTTATTCTTACGAATTGAAACGTTCACTATTTGTAATTTTTTTGCTTAGCTTCCGACAAAGTCCAGCGATACAGTAAAACTATAAAAGTGTTAGTTTTGTCTTCAAGGGCAAATAAAATTTTATATAGGCTGTTCACGATAAAGTGAGCACTTTTTAAGGCCCTCGCAACAGGCACTAACCGCTAATAAATATATTTTGTTGCAGCATCGGGCATTAAATTTTGATGGTGGTGAAATATCTACACTGTGTTTATTTGTCACATTGCAATGTTTATATTAAAAAGCAGCAAGAAAATAGAAATTGGGCGATAGGAAACATTTGTAAGGGCCTTAAAAAGTGCTCACTTTATCGTGAACAGCCTATAATACCGTAGCCCCAAGTATATACTTGCATACTCCTCAAAGAGTTGAATCGTATGTGTCTCTCCTTCCCCCTCTCCACTCCTCTCTTAAAAACTGTGTGTTGTAAGTTCGTGCAAGCGATTATGCACGTAACACATTCCATGTAGGCGAAGGTTTTAAATATTTGAGTAAAATTATTTCTGATTAAATATTACTGATTTTTTGTTGTGTGAAAGCCTATAAATGAGACATATTTTAAAAAATAATAAGACAAGCAGTCTACAGGAAGTTATAAATACTAACTACAAACTGAAGAGGTTGCCAACCACTGCCTACCACCCCGTTGGGGCGGAGCGGAAGGGGGGGGGGGGGATTAACTACCCCCTTGACTCGCTCTTACTCAGCGTCTGTGGAAGTTTCTTTGCGATCGCTCAAGGCTGTTCAAGTGCTTAAAAAGTTTTTCCGTGTTTTTAGTATATTTCACGGTTTTGTGATATAACATCGATAACAACTTGATAAACTTGCAAAATCAGTTTAAATATAATTAAAAGCATTTCAGCCATAAATTTGTGCCAAACAAATGTCAATCAGTTATTTATAAGAGCCCAATGTTCGATTTCAGCTTATGTGTTTCTCGGAGATTTAAGAAGAAATTTATTGTAAGTCGGGAATTTTGTTCGCCTGTGATTAGGGTTTAATTTATGGCGATTTCGGATTTAAATTTTATCGTAAAACTTGAAATAAAATTATGGCCGAACCACTTAAATAATTTTTATGACAACTATTTATCTCTTTATAAATACCTCAAGAATTCATTTGAACTGCAACGAAACATGTTAATTAAGCAAAATTTTGAAATTTGTATGGCGGAACATATAAATTATAAATTCTCAAAACTTCCGTAATTCATTTAGTGAGATAATTGTTCATGTTTTTTTTTTAAATATTGTCATCATACTGCTATTTGATAATACCACAGCATTATAAAATACCCATAAAATATAGACAGTAATCTTTTGAACTTGAACGCACTTAAAGAGGACATACCTCCACCATCATGGATTTCTGAATTTTATATCGGTTTTCATTTGCCTGACGCTTGAACGCTCTCATCAAGTCCTCGGCATTGTAAGCCGTGTCCAAAACCGTTATGACACGACTATTTAGTTTTCTAAATGGGCCCACGGCCAAGTTTAGGCCCTAAATATTAGGGCACTTAGCCTAGGGTCGAAATTTACTGATCGTGAGAATAACGCTGAAACTCCTATTACCTCCGCAAAAACGTCTGCTGCGAATTTTAAACCAATGACAGGAAAAAATTTCTTTAACGACGAATCACAAGTTCATAATATTGTTCGTTACTCATGTTATTTGCACCGATTGAAATGATATTTGAAACCGTTGTTGTGACGCAAATTATCTAGAATTTCGTAAAATAATTTTTAAATAATGGTTTTCGCTAAGGAGGCGAGTAAATAAATCTATTTTATGGTTTTCCGGTAGAAAATACTTCTAAATCATAGTTTATTTCCGTTGCCTAAATAACAAAGAAACATCTAAACATTCAGTAATTTAGTTCCTAAACTGAACACCAGGAGCGCTACTCAGAGTTGTTCGAACTCCAACACGCAGGATTCCCGGTACCCTAAATTACCATACAAGATATTCGGACACGGCTGTAAATAACAAAGAAACATCGAAACATTCAGTAATTTAGTTCCTAAACTGAGCACCAGGAGCGCTACTCAGCGTTGTTCGAACTCCAACACGCAGGATTCCCAGTACACTAAATTACCATATAAGATATTCGGACACGGCTGTAAATAACAAAGAAACATCGAAACATTCAGTAATTTAGTTCCTAAACTGAGCACCAGGAGCTCTACTCAGCGTTGTTCGAACTCCAACCCGCAGGATTCCTAGTACACTAAATTACCATACAAGATATTCGGACACGGCTGTAAATAACAAAGAAACATCGAAACATTCAGTAATTTAGTTCCTAAACTGAGCACCAGGAGCGCTACTCAGCGTTGTTCGAACTCCAACCCGCAGGATTCCCAGTACACTAAATTACCATACAAGATATTCGGACACGGCTGTAAATAACAAAGAAACATCGAAACATTCAGTAATTTAGTTCCTAAACTGAGCACCAGGAGCTCTACTCAGCGTTGTTCGAACTCCAACCCGCAGGATTCCTAGTACACTAAATTACCATACAAGATATTCGGACACGGCTGTAAATAACAAAGAAACATCGAAACATTCAGTAATTTAGTTCCTAAACTGAGCACCAGGAGCGCTACTCAGCGTTGTTCGAACTCCAACCCGCAGGATTCCCAGTACACTAAATTACCATATAAGATATTCGGACACGGCTGTAAATAACAAAGAAACATCGAAACATTCAGTAATTTAGTTCCTAAACTGAGCACCAGGAGCGCTACTCAGCGTTGTTCGAACTCCAACCCGCAGGATTCCCAGTACACTAAATTACCATCTAAGATATTCGGACACGGCTGTAAATTTCACGTAGCCTATGTCGGAAAGATGCAAAATTAAGAGAAAATACGATCTTAAGCAGGGCTTTGACAAGAGCTGAAGTAACAGTAAGCAGTGTACATACAATCAGTTTACTGTGAACAAAACATGATTGCAATCGTAACAAGTTCGGCGTAATGTAACCATGAACACAATTCGGCATGAACACAAGTCATCATCGAGCCACTGCCGACTTGACTGCAAGTTCACTCTAAACTCGAAACAGTCAGAGCTGCTCCAAAAACAGCAAGACAGCAAGTTAAACTACCGATCTGTTGAAACTGCTCTGCTTGACTACTGACTCAACAGCAATTTCTACTAATTCCTAGCGAATGCCACTGGCCTGTCAGTGAAACTCCAAGACATCCAACTGATTCGCCACTAGATAAAGGCTGTTCACGATAAAGTGAGCACTTTCGAAATAAACCTTATATAAAAGTCACTGCCACTGCCTGCATATATTTGAACTGGCGCCCTGAGTGACAAGTACCCGCTACAGCTAGTAACGATCGATGGTAAGTAGTTCCGTATCTTAACGTCTGATCATTTAAACGATTTATTTCGCTTTCTGTTTTTTTTTTTTTAATGCATCGAAGTGTAAAATTGAGCAGATTTGTAAAATATTCACTTTTCTAATAACTTCACCGACACATGAATAAAGTGATGATACCCGTGACAAGGTTAATACTACATACGGCGGAAGAATTCACGAAGTGCATACAAGTAGATCTTAAGAAGGGCTTTCAAAAGTGCTCAATTTACCGTGAACAGCCTATAACAGCTCATTAATTAAATATTCGTTAAAATATATTCTACTGATTGAACTGACTGATTAATGTTCTGAGAGTTGTGCATCCAGTGCGTAAAGTTAAATATGTAAAATTCCGGGCGGTATTTTTATTAAATGTACATTTCTAGTATTAAATTAACATCATAATAACCTTACGTTACGGCTCTAAAACTCTGCTATTGGTTGATCAACTGCTGTCTCGGGCAGCAGCCTCTTTCACCACAGAGCAGGTCAGTGGCGTATACAGACCTATTTTTCGGAGGGAGCGATCGAAAGCGCTGGAGAATTTTGTGAGGGGGAGCAAGTACGGTCCTAAATACTGCAATGCCTGTTTCTCGCTGGGATGAGGCGATTCATTTCTTTCTAAAGCCGATTGCAGACGAATTACAAAACATCAGTGTTAGTGTGCGAGAACTCATTGATTCATAAAATAGGGAAAACACAATCACCCACATATCAGACGTGTAAATAAGCTCATTTTATCATAAAATCATGGGTGTTCCTCTCATGACAATTTTTTTTTTTTAGACTGCATGTGTAAATAAACCTGTAACACATTTGACAAACTTCAACAATTTATTTAGAAGGCACAATTTTACAGTTATGAAAATAAACTTGAAATCTCTACCGATTTTCTTCGTGCAAGGCCAGCAAAACATAAAGTTACTTTCCGACCAGACAATATCGTTCTGTGAAAACTATCGAAAAATTTGGATTCCCACAGGAGAGGTGATTTTCTCGAGCGCCTCCCCCCCCCCCTTCCAACCTTCTTGAGTAAGCCCCGTGACCACGTAGCACAGGATTTCAACCTTGTTCCCTTGCAGGTTTGCTTTTGGCCCCAAATCAAGTAGGCTGCTTCATGGCGCACCTCACGTATTGTCGCTCAGTACTAACATAATTAATAGAATGTTAAACGATATGGAAGTACACCCTACTCTCAAATGAACTAGCCATTTTTTTTTAAAATTAATTTTACTGAATCTGTATTTAGTGACTGTTATCTCCTGGCGCATCAATGGGATGCGCTGAGGTTTCACTGCCATAGGTCAAAGTAATTCACTAGGAACCAGTAGAAATCGCTGCTTAGTAAGCGAACACTGGCAGCTATAAGGATCGGTAGAATTTCACTGGTTCAAGAGAGGCAGCAGTTTAAACAACAGATCTGCAGTATAAAATTTGTTGAGTTGGATCGGTTATGATTGTTTCGAATTTAGGTTCTGCTAATGCATGAATGGGATCACTTGCGTATAAATATATTTACACTTGACTTTTCGCTACACGCCACGAAATTCGTGTGCGTGATATAAAATGATATTTTGTAGCCCAGTCAATTGTAATTGCATAATAACCTGCGGCCTCCCATTCCCCAAGGCAGTGTTGCTGTTAATATAGACAGTACGTGACCATACGAACCTTAGGAATGGTAACAGCCTGAACATATCGAAATATTGATATCGCACGATATGAGAGTGTAGAGATTTGGGTGGCTCTTAACATCGAAGTCTTGTTGGAGAGCCGACGAGGGCGAAGTGAGGCAAGTATGGAGCGGCGCCAGAATGCAAGCGCGGGGGTAAACTGGAGATCCCTGAGAAAACCAGGCGAGGTGAGTAGTTTAACCACATCACCACGGTGGAGTACATGTGCGTTTTTTCCACTGCATACAACGGACACGTCACACTTGCTGAGATTACAGCGCGCTCTTGTTTCTATGCAGCCAAAGCAGAGTTGTTTACATGCAGCTACACACTTACGGCAGATAAAGAAAATAATTCATCGTATGACGTTTGTGTGAACACGTCTACTTTACTTGAGCCACTTAAACTCAGACCGGAGCCGTTCATTCGCATTTTATTTGATAAGAGAATATTGAAGAGAAAAAAAAGGACACAACTGACACTGTGAGTAATTATGTCATTACTATAAAGTGCAAATCTAAAGTGTGCAACTGAGTAACACAAACGACCTTTATGCAGTATAGCGCTACCAAGGTAGACGGCATACAACGTACATGCGTTATAGTTTTCACGTGCTTTATATAGGCTGTTCACGGTAAAATGAGCACTTTTGAAAGCCCTGCTTAAGATCTACTTCTATGCACGTTGTGTATTTTTCCGCCTTATGTAAAATAAACATTGCCATGGGCCTCGTCACTATTCATGCGTCGGTCAAGCGCAAGAGTGAAATTATTAGAAAAGTAAATACTTTATTAATTTGCTCATTTCTACTTGTCGATGCATTAAAGAAACAACAAATAACGAAATAAATAATTTAATTATCAGAAATCTTTACCTAACACTTTTTATTCAACGCTAAGATATGGAACTACTTTCCATCCCGTGTTACCAACTTTACTGGACGCATGTCACTCAGTGCGTTCGTTAAAATATATGTAGGTGAGGGCAGTGAATTTCTTCTAAGGTTGATTTCAAAAGTGCTCACTTTATCGAGAACAGCCTTTAAGGTGATATTTAAATTTCTTTTTATTTGGTTTGGTTATCTGAAACAGCTTTCGAAAAGTGCCCCCGTAATAAAGCTAGCAGTTATCAAATCATTATAGTTCTCAAAATATAACACTCAAAAGTCTTAAATCCCGAATTCTGCAGCATACTAGACTTTGCTCCTAGATATTTTTTTTAAGTCAAATTGCATTGAATGCACTCTGCATGGTCTGCAGAACATACTGATTCAGTATGAGTGCGATTTATAAACAGTTGAGCGAGTATTGGCACTCTGAATTTTGTCGAAAATAGGGGTCAGACTTGTAAATATATTTTTGTTCATTCAAGCGAAACTGTCAACATTTATTTAATTAATAGTTTAAACCATAAACTGTAGAGAAAACGTTGTTTTTGTTCTTTTCGTAGCATGTAACACAAATGCAATATGCCGCGCTTAGACTCTAAATTCAACACTTCGAGCCTGCCTATAACACTCTTTTGTCGGAATTTGAGTGTTATATTTTGAAAAAATTGTAATGATTTGACAACTAAAAACTGCATTAAGGGGGCAATTTTCGAAACATCTCCCAGATAACCAAATTCCAAAAAAATTAGAAATATCACCTTAACAGTAAACATTCATTACTCTAAAACCACGTGGCTGGCTGGGACACGACAACTGATCCTGTGACGGCTGCAGCCAATGAACAAGTGAACTCAGATAAGAGTACGTGGAGGGATGTGGAGTCTTGGCTAGACACGTTCTCATGACGCGTAATGCTACCTACAGGGTGTCTAATGCCCGGCTGCATTATCGTGGTTCGAAACTCGATCCGAGATCTGACCTAAGATCGACACAGAAAACTGTTGCACCATTCGAGTTGAGAGCTGGACTGGAGATCGAGATGAAGTTCATTTCGAACCGCCGAAATTGGTGGTTCGAAATCTCGATCCGAGATCTGCAGCCATCGTTGACAAATGGAGTTTGAAAATACGCCAACAGATAGAACTACGTTCGATTGATTTTTTGGGAAGTTAAAACAACATTATACGCACTTTAAAATTATTCAGTAAAATTCGTACAACAATAATTCACTTAAAACAGATAAAACATCGTACATCTAGTTCTATCTATAGTGAAAAATACGTTTACTTCCATGACGTCATATATTACGAACCAATAGTAAAATTTGTCTCATACTTAATCTCAATCTCTCACTTTGGAACCAAGATCGACGAATCGCAGATCCAGATTCGTGAAATTTATTTGGTGCAACACTTACATTTGAACCAAGATCAAACTGGATTCTGTTCGGAACTAGGATCATTCGATCGCGGATCGGGGAAGATATTGGTGCAAGCGGGCATAAGTAAGACCGGCACATTGTAGCTACACTATTCTTCACGAGAAATTCCGGAAACAAGAGCGATTTGTATGGCTTAAAGTGATTCCATAACTGTGCACATTTGAAGGAACCGTCCCTGCATTCGCCTCGAGTGACCTCGGGAAGCCATGGAGAACCGAAACCAGGATGGCTGGGCCGAGAATCGAACCCGGGTCTTCCCTGACGCGAGTCCACCGGCTTAACACTCCCGCCTCGCTCGGTCTTTAAGACGCGGCTAAGCCACGATCTTGGAGGACACGCACAGACACTCGACCTTATGAGCTAGTAGGGGGTCTATGTGTAAAAAAAATTGTACTTGTAATGGCTGAATAATTAATTACGTTCAGAGATTTCTTGTGGGGCAATTTCACGTGAGCGATGAATTAATATTCTATAGTTCTACCGGAATTGAAGTTACTTAGAAGCATTTAAGAACTATTTATTTCAGTGGATATTTCCTGTGAATAGAAATATCGCAGAAGTCTTGTGATTAAGTTCGTGTTTCACCGTCTAGAACTGTAGGCATAAACGAAACTTACTTTATTCTAACTTTATTCAAAATTTAGTGGCGCACACGTTAAAACTTTGAAGATACACGCAATTGTCTATAGTAAAATTACTTAAAGTTACTTTCTGAATAAATTATTGATTACTAGAATAAAATACTAGAGTACAATTCTACAAACCCAACATTATAACTAATGCTTTGAAGCCGGTGCTATAACATATTAGGGGCCGTGGTGGTGTAGTGGTTAGAATACTCGCCTTCTACCAAGGCGAACCGCATTGGATTCCCGGCAGGGTCACTTCCGGATTTTCGCAAGTGGGAATCGTGCCGGACGAAGCCGCTGGTCGGTGGGTTTTCTCGGGGATCTTCAGTTTCCCCCGCCCTTGCACTCCGGCGCTGCTCCATACTCACCTCACTTCGCCCTCATCGGCTCTCAAAACTTCGATGTTGTAAGCCACCCAAATCTCTCCACCCCACTTCACTATGATATCTTAACTTTTGTTTCAAACTGGGACTGGAATTTAGTGATATTATGTTGGTGTCGTGCGCGTTGCCTGCCTTTAGGCGCTACAGTCTGTCCTGTGTACATTTCTGCACGAATTCACTTTGTCCTTGAAGTCACTGTGTGCAATGGACGTGTTGCACAACGGCAAAACGACTTTAATTATCAAGGTGGGGCAAACAGTACTGTAACTTCAAGGTCATCCTTTTCTTCATTAAGGACAGACACACCCATATGAAACTCGTTTTTGTTTGCAATGGTTTCCATTCATTAACAAGGCTTTTATGCACCGTCGACATTCAGTATCAGTTTTTTAGGACATCATATTCATGAAAATTTTAAATTTAATAACAAATAAATCATATGTCAACTTTAATGATAAAATGCTTCTGTGTTCGCCAATCATTAACGCGCCATTGTAGAATAAACGACATTACATCTTTCTTTAAATTAAACACACTGTTTACAAAATGTTTAATTTAGTGATGGGGTGTTTTATAAAATTAGTGGCATATTGCTAAGTAAATTGCAAACAATCAAATGTACTGAGAATACCATCAGATAATTCATTATTTAATTATAGGGTAAAATGTATCAGATCAGACTCAAATGAAAATTGCACAGTCGTTTTTCTTGTGACTACACTATGTAGTTTTTCTCAATCGCCAAAGAGCTGCACGCGGTTATATAATATAATAATATATATTATATTATATAATTTTCATAAATTATTATATTAAATAATATATAATAATATAATGATATTATATAATATTATAATATATAATTACAATATATAATTTAAAAAATGGGGAGTGAACCGAGGGCGAAGCACCACTCACTGTCAAGAAATGCATACTTGTGCGTACTTAACCTCCGGAAGTGACATCACCATATATATATATATATATATATATATAACTAGCGCTGTCTGAATTCCCATTATAGTAGACTACATGCAGGCTCTATACTTGGCAAGTATTTGAAATTGTATACTCGCTGGGCATTCTTGCGTACTTACAACAGTCGCCATATTGTATTTAAGGTGTGACAATTGAAGTGTACATTATGTGGTTAAAAAACTCGCAAGTTTTAAAAGTTAACAAGTATTTACAAAATGTAATTATGTTGTATGTGTAAACAATTGTCATTTTAATAACTGCACTTCCATGCACGATTGAAATTCTGAGCGTTTTGTAGACGTCTGCAGCATATTTCCCAGGATTATGCTTACAAATAATATTAAATTTGCAACCCGCATTTTCAAGTTATTACAAACCCCACTGAATTGTATTTATCTTTCTTTTGTTATCAATGTGTATATTTCGGAATCTAGGGACGAGGAAAGAATGCCACTTTCTGTGTAATGTCCCTTTACACACGATAGATAAATGCAACAAATCCCATAACAACTGCCCTATTTTGTTAACAATCTTCCACTGACGTGATAAAGCAATATCCCAAGGCTATTGGTGTGGTATGAATGCTTGTGACATAGAGAGAAGCTGAACAGATAAACATAACCCCAGGATACCGAGGTGCAAGAATTTCCACATTCCTGCGAATTGTTTTTCTGCTCTACAATTTGTACTCGAAGTGTTCGACGACCAAAACCATAGACATTATATTGGCATATTTGTCTGTATTAGTTTTTGTTCAAAACAACACACACCTGTTGTCTTGCTCCTCTGTCCAGCAACCAGTGTACAACAATATTTCTGCGCCGCCTTTCATTTATCTCCTGTACATAATACGCGCCCACTCTTGCTCCTATAAATTCCTCATTCCCAGCTAAAGCCATGTTTCAATGCTCAGAGTCGTAAGATGTCAAGGTACAAAACAACACACACCTGTTGTCTTGCTCCTCTGTCCTGTAACCAGTGTACAACAATATTTCTGCGCCGCCTTTCATTTATCTCCTGTACATAATACGCGCCCACTCTTGCTCCTATAAATTCCTCATTCCCAGCTAAAGCCATGTTTCAATGCTCAGAGTCGTAAGATGTCAAGGTACAAAACAACACACACCTGTTGTCTTGCTCCTCTGTCCTGTAACCAGTGTACAACAATATTTCTGCGCCGCCTTTCATTTATCTCCTGTACATAATACGCGCCCACTCTTGCTCCTATAAATTCCTCATTCCCAGCTAAAGCCATGTTTCAACGCTCAGAGTCGTAAGATGTCAAGGTACAAAACCATGGCACAAAAATAAATAACAAATGTTTATAAGGTTAGGTGTGCCTTCCTAATGCATAACCATAGAAGTTGTAACGTATATACAGGATGAGTCAGCAGCTCTGCGACAAACGGCGAGAGGGCGTTCCTTGCAAAATTTCAGTTAGAAAATGTCTGACAACGAACGCCAGGAAACCACTCCTAAGGGCAGGAAACCCTTGTGAAGATGGGGTTGCAAATATGAAATGTATTTAATTACACTGAAACCATGTGATATTAAGGGATGAATTTCTGTAGGCATGCCAAACAATTCAGTCACTGTAACATACAAGTACCCATGTTTACCTACCGCATACCCTACATATACCATATATATATATATATATATATATATATATATATATATATATATATATATATATATATATATACACAATAGTTAAAACAGGACAACAAATAAAATAACAAAATACATGATATATATATATATATATATGTGTGTGTGTGTATTTTGTTATTTTATTTGTTGTCCTGTATTAACTATTGTGTCTATTATGTAGTTTATTCATAAAATTATGACAAATCATTTTCATTTGCAAATGGAAATAAAATAATGGTTGTTGTATAAATTAAAAGTCAAATATACAACATCCATATCAGTTAGATATATTTTATAAAATGCCGCAATTATTCATGGCCAGCAATTTTTCCATTTTAGCCAGTGATTAAAAAATTAATTTTTAAATTTCTAAAGTGATTTAAATTTTTCTAAGTAAGAAACTTGGCTACCAAATATAAACACGAATTTCACTGTTGTCTATGATGTTCTTGTAAACAATCACTTCAACAGTTTTTTCATATTGTCATGAGAAATAAAAGGACAATTCCTAAAACAATTATTCCTCTCCCTTCTGCTTAAAGGCGATTCTTTAAGATAAATATTTGTTAAAGAACTAATTTATCGATAGATGCAGTGAATGGTGACAATATGATGTTGGTGATTGTTTTATAATATCCTTTCTACAGTGGTATTTACTGTATTTAATTGATTTAATTATTCCTGAGAGTAAAATGTACCTACTGAGTAAACGATTTTGCTTCTACAGTATAATATTTTGTAAACACCACGGTATGATACAATTTATTTTTCCTTTTTCCTTTTTTTTTTTTTCCCCGCATATAAGACAGTCTACAAAATGATAAATTAAAATAAATATAAAGGGAAGTAGAGGGCTTAGACGATTATAGCCTATTAGTTGTATTAAAGCGCGGTAACCATTTATTAGTTTAGCACAAGAACAGCCGGCCAAACATGCAAAGACAAATTGATAACGTATAGCGAAGAAGGCGTTGGGTGCGAGTACATCCCAATGGATAGAATGAGAGGGCTCAAGCATCACAAGGGGATGACGGCGTTAAAGTATCAGACCGCGCCCAAAGATGCACTAGACGTGGCCACCAGAAAGCTGGAAGGCTAAAATTAACACGTTCGGTTTGGCCCCTTCGGCCCGCCTGTAACAGCTGCGGCACATGTGTTCTCGTTTCGTTTGGAAAAGGGATGCCGGTATTCTCAGCAAGGCCTGGCCGTTTTTAACCACGTCTATTTTTATGGCCGTGAAGTGACTGGAAAACCCAATTAGTGCCCAACAAGTAACTACCCATGTTTGATGTGTGTTTGTTATCGTAAACTAAATAACACGCCGAAGTATGACATTTACGGCGAATAACTGCATTGAACAGAATCAGTTTCAGTATCGAACTTATTCGCTAGTCAGATTCCTCTTGAGATATCAGAAATTGCTCCTGTCTCAATTTCATAAACGGGCAATTTAAATTTCAAAATATAGAAATAATTACAACCCATGATTCACCTAAAAATATTTGCTATTTCGACATATCGGTATTAACGAAGAAAAATAACAAAATTAAGTTAAGTATGTTAAAAGTAGCACAGAAATTTAACTCAAAACTTTTTTCCAGCCGGCATAAATTAATTTGCATTAGCGGTATAATATCCGACAAAATAATTGCTTTCAAAAAAACTTCACGGCCAGCATATAACTTGAAAGATAGTTTTGTAGGAATAACCACCACTGGAGTTGAGCTGATTCGCGACCTCCCCGCAACTGAGATTCGAACTCGGACTCTTGTAATTTACGGGCATTGCACGTTCAAGTCGCGCGCCATTATTCCTGGCGTAGCGCGCGCTCTCCTATTTCGTAGTGAATTTGAATTTGATGTTTTAATAATGTCCGACTGTCAACAAGATGTTGTGTGGTTCAGTAGGAAATGAAGCCCGTATCTGTCAACTGCATGTCTCAACCAGAAAGGGTGGATCTTTGTTTACCATATTAGGAGAAGTTTGCCTAATTTGGCAACAGCGACTTCTAAATATGGCAGAGGGGCCGTCCTTAGGTTCGCGCTTGTATCACTGCGCGGCGTATTTACGAAGCGTGCATCTCTGAAACTACGCCATGACCTTAAAATAACCAGCGTCGAGAAATAAACCCATATTATTTCATGCTTTCGAGGGCAGAGTTACGTAGGAGTGAAGCGAAGCGTGTTTTATTCGCCCGGAGGAACTACTTTCTGTCCGCGCGGTGGCGGTGCTGCGGCCGCGAGGCTCACGTAGGTCAAATTACGAACAAACAGTAGTGGTGTGGCGATGGTGCTATTGTTGAGGTGTTGGTCGAGCGTTGGGTCCGCGTCGTCGTGAAGTTCGCGGCGTGGCGTGCGTATACCGCCCCGAGGACCCTTGTTGTGATGACACGAGTGTAAACAAGTGTCGAGAAGTGATGGATACCCCACCGGGAGGGGGACGAGATTCCCGTTTTAACATGGGCTACAACATGTCACTTCTGAGCGGCGGCGAAGGGGCGGCCGATATGTACGGCAATGCAGGCCACAGCAGACCTTCAACTTCGATCAGTTCAGGAGTGCCAAGGCCTGCGTTATCGCTACAGACGAGTTGCGCGAGCATGCAGCGCGGAGTGAAACGAACGTCCTCGGATGTGTACTTGGACCAGGAAGTGTCCGGCGCCCGCTCTGTCATGTCATCTCACGGAGGCCTGGGACTCGCGAGCGAATGCGCCGAGATGGGCGACGCTACCTTTACCGAGGTGAAGAAATCACCGCCGGCAAACGGCAAAAAGACCAAAGGACGTGTGAAAATAAAAATGGAATACATAGACAATAAGTTACGAAGATACACGACTTTTTCGAAGCGGAAGACGGGGATTATGAAAAAGGTACGTACGAAATGATACCGTTGCACCTGACTTGACAGATAGGTACACCTGTTACTGTAATGCAGTTTCAGTGCTCCTCGAGCTGGTGACGTGATGATGTTTGCTTATTTTTCTTCCAAGTGTGTCGGAATTAGCGTCTTTGTTAACTTTCACACCGCTGTCATCCTGTTCTGTAGTTTTATAGTGCCCTTTGTGGAAGTAGTGTACAGTTGCCCCCGTTTCATGTAAACAAACGTACAGATACAATGCGCCCAATTATTGACAGATTAACACGCACATATTTTTCACTGTAAGCATCGCACGCACGTCAGGTTAAGGAAAGACTGATTTATACACATTGCAAAAACCAGCTGTGTAGTAACATAACCTCAAACCGAGAGAGAGTTTTCTTACGATGATAAACAATTTCAATATCCTGTGTTTGCCCGTTAGGATGAGTAATAGGTTATAAGAAGCCACTTTTTATTGAATATTCAGTTTCTTGCGTGATTATACAAGAGACATAATTCTGAACAGTGGTAGTCTACAGTTCACATGTTGGTATGCCTACATAATGGCGGCCTGCTTGGATTATGAGCGTGATCATTTCTAACCCATTCGGCGCGGGAATAATAAAACGTCGTTGCATAATATGTTGCAGTGTTTATGTTATGTTACGCTTGTTTTTTTTGCGACATTTAAACAATTGTCACACCACTTACTTATAACTATCAGTAGCAGGCTGCCAAGTGCGCCATCAAAAATTATATTTACCTGCTCTGTAAACAAGCGAGAAGACACTCGTGACTTTATAGTACATCGCATTTCCATTGTGAATGACGTAAGGAGACGAAGTGCTCCAAGTGTTTTTGAAATAGCTTACGGATTTATGCTGTATCAATTTTTTAATGGAATGCCGGAGCACATTGTAGCTAACCTGTATCACAGACCCCACATCTCCCATGACACTACTTACTACCTTTCGTGTTAATACATAGTAATAGTTTACTTAATTTATGCTTTTTCCTTTGAAAAATAATATATATGTGAAGCGACATTTTGTATGTTTACAGAAGCTGCCGTATTTTTTTTTCTTTCACATTTATTCTGCACATAAGAAACTGATGTGGCTATGAAGATTAGAACAATTGTAGGTTAATGTAAAAAAAGTTACCACCAGAAAATTTGATTTTGATAACCCTACACAACGGAATTCTGCAGAATGTGGCATGAGCATGGAATTACCATTATAACAAATAGAACATCAGTTACTTATGCCCTGTCTACAATCAACATGGTGCATGTAACATGCATAGCATAATGAAGTAAAAACGTGTAGTTGAAATGGTAACATCCACAACGGGCATTTAGCGTGACTGACTTGGCGTTAAGATGGTCATCTCTGAGTGTCTTACGCCAATCTTTTAACACCGGCCGATGGAAATGTGAAATGTCGTAAAACGGCTGTATTCAACTTATGCATATAAAAATTCTTCCGCTATAAAAATTATTTCCTATTTGTTTACTCTTTCTATTTGAGGGTTTTTTTTTTTTTTGACATTAACACAGATTGTTGACAGATGATTTCGCTTGTTATGCTGTGTAAGTAATGCTATTTAAGTCAAGTTGATGGTGTACGGGGCCTTTTATTTTCTATATAACTAGGGAAATATTTTAATACTGGCAAATAATTACATACATGTACAAACACTGCAAGCCATTAAAGGCTTAAATAAATAATATATTAAATGTGACTGGAAACAAATAGGATCTTAAGTGAAACACTGTTTTTGGTACAATCTTAGAATTTTTGGTTATTTGTAAGAGTTTAGTCGGTAATTATGAACAATAGGAACTTCTTAAATTTAAACAATAACTAGAAAATGGTATGAATTTTGCCTACATTAATCATGCTGAATAATAATAGGTTAGAGACACATTGTTTTGTAGGTATATTCACAGTAAAAACTATGAATCTCGCTAGAGGGAAGGGCGATGAAGGTCAGGGAAATTGTAGCTGGTAAAAGTTGTTAAAAAAGGGCAAATATCACTCCTTACAGGAAATGCCGAGGTAAAATTACACAATAGTGGCGTTTTTGATAAAATGGAAAAAAAATCTCGGAAAGTGGTATAAATCCACTCTACTAATTACACAACAAAAATTTACTAGGGGCATCAACATTTGACCAATAGAAACCTCGAAAACGATAGTTGGGAGGGATATGAAGATAAGGGAAAATGTGTGAAAAATATGTAATACATAATGTAATATTTGTTCACAAAAATACATTGAATTGCAAAAAGACTTAACCGAACATTACCTAAATTGACTATTACTAATACACGCTACAAATACGATAGTGGGGAGGGCTATGAAGATCAGGGAAATTGCAGGGTAAAACAAATAAAAACTCTATAAGTTTTCATGATAAAATTTTACTCCACAATTTCCCTCCAGTTCATAGCCCTCCCCACTATAGTATTTGTAAATTATATTGGTAACATTGTCAATTTAGGTAATATTCTGTTCAATCTTTTTGCAATTAAACATGTTTTCATTCATTATACAATACTACAATAATATAACAAATAACATGAGAATATTTTAAATTGCAAAAAAAAAACACACATTATTTTCCAGAAATGAGCTGCACATGAAAATCATTTCTGGAGAATCTCTGAGCTTCGCTGATGTGTGACGCTTTTGTGTCACCACCAGAAAAATTGCTGTCGTGCCTTGAATCACTGTTTTGGGGATTTACTCCCCTGCTGTTGCTGGGACTGTGGCTCAGTGCATAATGTTTGGCTACACTTGTACAGTACTTTTCCCTGCGAGGACTACACTTGAATATCATACATTATCACAGTAACATTTGGGTGTGTGTGTGTGTGTGTGTGTGTGTGTGTATTGATATAATGGTGAATTTAGGTATTGTTTGTTTAGGTCGTTTTACAATTTAATATTTTTGTGATATTCTTGAAATAATTCTAGTATTTAATCATGAAACCACGTTTAATTGCACAAAGATGTAACCGAATAATACCTAAATAGACACTATTACTAATAATATGAGTTTCAAATTCAATAGTGGGGAGGGCTGGAGATAAATTTGTGGTGTACAATTTGATAACGTAAATGTACATATTTTACGTTCGTTGTACCCTGCAATTTCCCTGATGTACATAGCCCTCGCCACTATCATATTTGTAACTTGTTTTGTAAAATTGTCGATTTAGGTATTCTGTGTGGTCTTTGGGCAATTTATTGCATTTAGGCATACATCGTTAAATATTACTAACCACGCAGTTAACACAACCGCACACAATACTACACACTTCATTTCACAATATAATTACTCTGTGTCATCTAAAATTGAAAATGTATTACATTACTCACCAATTCAATACATCATAAATGATTGACGACACAAGGTGTATTAAATTTAACGACTCTCTATACACACTCAAAATACTGCACAAATATTATATTTTAACTTTTGCCATTATTTTTGAATAAAAAAAAAAAAAAAAAACAGGTTTAAGCTCTCGTAAATCCCAAACCTCCGACAGAACAAAAATCAAACCATAACTAACGTCCGGCAATTTCCCACAATTCACCGACTTGTCAACCGACTTCGATGCACATTGATTTACTGTTTACTGTCTCATTGGTCATCGTGTATTGAAAAGTAACATGGCGTTATGTATTACCTCTTTATAAACACTGCCACTGAATGGTGTTATGTATCATCTATGATAGGTTTATGTATATTTATTCTACTAGTAATAAGTTACGTAGTATTATCCTCTCATGAATAAAGACCAGGTAAGCCTTGAGTAATTCACCAGAGTTACATAATGTCCTGATACTGCTCGATACCTATGTTTAACTATATAATCTCAGAGCAGCACATTAAATATACCCTGTAAATAACTTTTCATACATTAAAGATTTGTTTAAAGGTATTCTCACATTTAATACAATTATTTGACCTGATATAAATATGTCAGACGTAAATTATACGTCTTTTACTCCATACCGCGATCTTGGTAACCCTCCTCACTATGGCATTTTATTTTTTTTTACAGCAAATTACATGGATCCCCTCCAAAATTCCTAGTGATTATTATTATTATTATTATTAATCATATCTATCATATGCAGGTATTATTTTCACAGTTGTTGAAAAAGACCCTGTTCTGGAGTTTTATCTGTGCCGATATGCACGAAAAATGTTAAACGTTTCCGCAAACAGTTTCAGGAAAGTGAATTCACACAAAATCTCCTCCCCTCTGGTTCCCAGATTACGAGCAATATAAAGCTTGGGGGGCATGTCCATTTACATGCGTCATACAATGTTACCAGGTATGTAAGAAGCGTGTGCCCTCGGTGTTTCCTATTTCTAGTGCAGATTTTGTGTGAATTTACTTTTCTCTAGTTGGTTGGCAGCCTGTACAAACTCTCAACAGTTGCAAACCTCTAGGCATTATAAAAAAAAATGTACATCTGCTACTATCGCCAACACACGATCGTTAACTGAAACACTGAAGTACTCGCCACGCAACTCACAATGGAGTGAAAGTTGTCAGCATTGGGCAGAGAAAATGGCACATTCAACCCAAATACTTATTGCGTGGATGCTAAACAATAATTTGTCAACTTTCACGTAAAGGTAGCATACAAATAACTTCTTTCGAACCATTTACATTGTAGAAGATAATTCTTAACGTTACACTGAACCTTATTTTCGTCCTACCAGTATGTGTCTTAACAGACTTTTTGAATAAAAAATAATGTGTGTCCATTACCAATTTGATTACTGTAAGGCTTCTCAAAGAAATACTTTATTTATTTATTTGATTTTTCATTCCGTCAAGCCGCTTGTGTAGTAATAGAACCACAAGGCTACACAACATGTCATAATCATTAATCACTTGACTAAAATAAACATTACAACTTGAAAACAAAACGCCAAGCATCAGCCATAACTCAAAACTCGGGAATGCCCACTAAACATGCCCAAAACTAGTGATACTCAATTTCCAAATCACTGAAACCTCCGCACACCATTCAGATATACATGTTTACACTTTCAAATGCAAAAAAAAAAAATATCCATGAACACGTGCCAACAGGGAAATTGCAGGGTAAAACGAGGGGAAAATATGTACATAATAATAATAATATTTAATCCAGACGATACGTTAAATTGCAAAAATACCTAAATTGACCATATTACCAATACAAATTACAAATACAATAGTGGGGAGGGCTATGAACATCTGGAAAATTGCGGGGTAAAACAAGTGGAAAATATGTACCTTTTTGTAATAAAATTGTACCATGCAATGACCTTCCATTTCGTAGTCCTCTGTTAGATATTTTTGCAATTATGTGTGTTTTCATGATAAAATGTGATTATATCAAGATTATCACGAAAATATGTTAGATTGCAAAACGGCCTAACCAAACTATACTAAAATTCACAATATTACCAATATGCACACACCACATGTTACTGCGATAATGGATTATATTCAAGCGTAACCCCCTTGCAATGACAAGTAATGTTCAAGCGTAGCCATATATTATGCACAGAGCTAGAGTCCCAGCGCCAGCAGGGGAGTAAATCCGCAATACAGTGATTCAACCTCGCTGGCTTTCTTCTGTAAGTAATGATGCGAATTGTCATGCATCAACAAAGCTTGGAGAATTCCCAGAAATGAATTTCAACCCTATCCCATTCGTACTGGAAACTTGTCAGTGAGTCTGTGTGTATTGGTAATATTGTGTTTTTAGGTCATGTTTGGTTAGGTAGTTTTGCAATTTAATGTATTTTCGTGCTATCTGTAATATTATAATAATATTGTATCATGAAAACACATTTAATTGCAAAAGCATTGAACTGAATATTACCTAAATTGACATTATTACCAATACAATTTACAAATACGATCCTAGGGAGGGTAATGAACTGGAAGGATATTGCGGGGTAAAATTTTATCATGAAACGTACACATTTTTATTTGTTCTCTACCCCACAATTTCCATGATATTCAAAGCCCTTCCCACTATTGTTTTTGGGGTTTATATTGGTTATATCTTGATGCCCCTAGTAAATTTGTGTTCTGTGTAGTTAGTAGAGTGAAATTATACCACTTTCCGAGACTTTTTTCTTTCAAAAAGCCCCTATTCTACATTTTACCCAATTCAGATATAAATGCCCAAGTGGTAAAATGCAAAAAATAACGATGAATGCATGCATCCACTTGCCGCAATGACACATTCCAAAATCTTCCGCCATGCCAATGGATAAGTGTGTAGAAATGGCTGAACAGTGATTATAAAGACTAGAGGTTTTCCCTAAGAAACTTAAAAATACTGTGGAAAGTTGTATGTATTGACACTTATGCTGAATAATAATTGCACTGGCATGTTATATTCACAGTAAGTAGACCTAATAAGAATTCTTTCAGATTGCTGAGAAATTGTGTAAATGTATGCAGAATGCGGAGTCCACCAATATGCCCCCCCCCTCTCAACCGCATAGCTGGGTGGGGGGGGGGGGTTGCACACTGGGTTTGTATGATGTAACACTGTCTTGCTCGGGGTTGCTTCTCCACGCATCATACTCGGCACAACACCACGTTGTATTGGGTATTGCGGTGGATGCGCAGCATGGCAAACTGTCTGCAGGGCATGGATGCATCTGTGCACCGCTGATGCAGCTGAAATGGGTGCCTGCTGCAGTGTTTTGACACTGTGGCATGCCTGTGCTGGCAGATATTTCCTTCGTGACCGGCAGGGGAGGGACCAGTTGTATGCCTTGCTGTCCTCGCTGCCGTCACTGCTGCTGCTGCTGCACCGCCGACCCTATGGCCACCGGTAGTAACCCGGACGGGCAGTGACAGAGGGGAGTTGGCCACGTAGTGATAAGCCCTCGGCTGTTGGCAGTGCTCCTGCTGTGGTGCTACTCTCAACGAGCACACTCTCACCAGCCGTGGACACCTCCGGTAACCACCTTGATGCCGTCAACAAAGCGGCAGGGGATCCCGGGGTGTCACCTGGTATGGACGAAGTAGCGGGGCGGGCGCCTCTGTTGTTGTGGACGTCACGATGCCGGGCACTGCGATGCGATGCATGCAGACCGTGGTGCTCCTTGCAGTGCATGCGCCTTGTTTGGTGCCGTGTTTAGACGGCAGCGCTAGCATGCACCTCGCTGTCTGTGTGGCTCAGATTTCAGCCACGATGCTCCCTGTAGGGGGCTGGTGCGCCGAGCATCGTCGGGTCTTCCGTCCCTGCTAGAGTAACTTCTGAGAGAGGTGCTGATGCACTTTCCATCTCTGAAGCTGCATGGGAGAGCTTGGCAGCGGAGTCGCCGCCATGGGTCACTGGGGTTCCTGGTGCGACGGCAACATCACCAGCTGTCAGCCGCAGGTTGTCCCAGTGTACCCTGATGATTTTCCACTCAAGCCGGACCATGTAAGTGGTTGGCCTGTTGCTCGTCATTATCTCGTGCAGCTTGCTTCACTTGGCTGTGCAGCCCGCGCAGAAAACTCTGTGGACTGCGGGTGTGCACAGACACATTCTTGCTGACCCACTTACAATAGTGGCGGTGGCAGCGTGAGGGTCTGCAGCCACCGTGCGGTGTAGCCCTGTTGATGCTCATGCACCTCCGGTGCTGCTCACGTCGGGTGTCGCTGCTAATTGGGTTCCCACTTTCTACTTCCCCCGAGCAGTCAAATTCACCTGGTAGGGTGAGGTTGTGGCCCAGTAGCATGTCAGCAGGAGGTGACTTGCTGGTCGCGGCGTTGATGCACTGACGGAGGGTGAAGAGGGTGCGGGCACGTGGTCGGCCCACGTTGTGTGCTGGTCACCCACATGGAGTTGCGGCTGCGTCTTCAACTCCTGGTTGTGATGCTCCGTGGTATTTGCACTTGGATGATACACATCCGTCTTCAAGTGCCGAGCTCCTCAAGAGTGCACAATTCCGTCCATATTTTGCCAGTAAATTGCATCCCGTTGTCAGTGAGCAGATTTTGTGGGTATCCCCACCTGAGGAAAATGTCAATTTGCAAAACTTTGGAAATACTGTTAGCTCGCATGTTGTTGACTGAGTAGGCCTCAACCTACCTTGAGAAGTTATCGGTGACCACAATAATGAACGGCTTGACACCGGAGGAGCTGGGGTAGGGCCCCATGAGGTTCAAACACACCATCTCAAAAGACTTTGTCGGTAATTGGGGCTATTGTTACTTCACCCCGTCAGCTCGCCTGGCTTTAAACTTATTGCACTTAGTACACTTTTGCACGTGTTGGCACGCATGTATGGTGAGTTTAGGCAAAAAGATGCTCTCTCACATGCCGTATTGTCTGTTCCGTCCCCGGGTGCCCTGCCACATTGCTGTTATGCACATGCTCTAATACTTGCTTCCTTGTGCTGGGGGGAACAAACAGCCTCCATCTGGTGTGATCACTGGGGGAACAAGTTTTTAACTGGCCATCTAACACTAACCAACACTCCACTGCTTGCGGTGTACAACTGTCTTCTTGCTTCTGAGTGAGCGTGCATATCCCAGTTATGCTTGCGCTTGCACTACGTCACTGTACAAATTCCTCACAGTGATGTTAATGTTGGTGACATTGATTTGGTGCAGGCTTACCTCAACTCGGTGGTTCCTGCGTGGTTGGTGGTACTATCTCCTCCCACTCTGCATCGTCATGTACCATGATGTCGGCACCAGGTGACCTGGACAGCGCGTCTGCCAGCTGGTTTTCACTGTCTGGGACATGTTCCACAAGGAAGTCATATGCTTGGAGGAGCAATGCCCACCGGGTCAGTGTTCTGTGTGCTTCATGCATGTTGTGGAGCCAGACAGGACAGCGGATGTCAGTACAGAGCATGAAGCGTTGGTACTCCAAATAAGCCTGGTATTTTTTCTTGGACCATACCACTGCCAAACACTCACATTTGTTGATGTTGTACCTCCACTTGGACAATCCGAACTTGGCACTGGCAAAGTCGATGACGAGACGTTCACCGTTATCACCACACTGGTATAGCACTGCACCGTGTCCCTCCTGGCTGGCATCAATTTGCAAATACAGATGTTTGGTGTGGCCGTACCTCATCAAGGTCGGGCACAATCTAAAACGCACCTTAATTTCTCTAAAGGCGTCTGCAGGGCTGTCCCACTGGTAACATAGTTGCATCGACAGCAGCAGATTTGCCAGTGGTGCGTTGACGACGGCAAAGTCCTGGATGTGCTTCTGGAGGTATTTTATCAATCCGAAAATCTTCCATATCTGCTTGCACGTGTGTAGTGGTGGTTACTCGTCAATCAACCGCAGTTGTTTGGGGTTTGGTTTATTGCCTACTTCGTCAACGATGTGCCCTAGGGAATCCATGCTGGTCTTTCTCAAGTTCCACTTGGGGGTTGCGCATCTGAGGCCGTTGATGGCTAACCTCTTGAGCACAAATGACAGGTGGTGGTGCATCTCCCAGCTCACCAACAATATTACTACTTTGTCCATGTAGGAGAGAGTGAACTCCCCGATGAGTTCGTTCAACATCCTGACCATCATTGCCTGGAAGGTGGCAGGTGCATACTTCAGTCCAAACTGCATGACACAAAACTGGAAATGTCTGTCATCGGGGCCGTGAAAGTTGTCTTATCACGATCTTCCATTTTGACAAGAACTTGCTAATATCCGCTCTTAAGGTCAAGAGATGTCATGACCTTGGCTTGTCCGAGAGAACCGAGTGCGTCCTTCATGCTGATGTACGGCGTAATGCACTGCTTGTCACTTGGTTCACTGTTAAAAAATCCACACAAAACTTCCACGTGCCATCTTTCTTAGGTGCAAGTGTGATGGCGGAATTAAAATCACTGCAATGGGTTCAATGGCACTGTCATTTAACATTTCCTGGATTTGTTGTTTGATGTTGTGTGCTTGGTGTGGTAAATAACTATGCAGTGGCGTGTAGATTGGCCCTTCTTGCATTAACAGTATTGAGTGTTCTGCCACAGTGGTTTGATGAAGGGCATTTTGTGGAGGGCAAAGATGCCCCGCGTTCGTCGAGAAGCCATTGGAATCCTGCCTGGTGTTCTGGCTGTATGTTATTATCAAAGTTTATTAATGTCACTGGTGGTATGTTCTCGGCTGGTCGCCGGTCAAGGCAATATACTGTGCTCGGCTCCTTTGAAACAAAATAGATGCGACATGCCGTGGGTTCAACTATTGTGTTTTGTTCGGTCAACCATGATATGCCAAGCATAGCATCTTCTGTAGTGTCTGGGGTAATAACTGTGGTGGTAATGGTCTGTAATAAATCACACATGCAAACTGTCACTGTTGCTTGACCTTGGGCAGTACTGGTGTGCTGTTGGTAGCTAAGCGAATTACGTGATTTGCTGGAGTAATGTCTGCTGGATGCACAAAATGAGGTTGTAAAATATAATGCAATGCGGCTGTATCTATTAATACGTTGCAATGATGACCGTTAATGAACACTAAAATGCAGATGAATTATGAACGACTGCTACTGACCTGGTTAATTCATGGTTGTTATGGTGTCAAGTTGGTGTTTTTCTCCGGCTCCCTTACTTCTGCTTCCCGTTTCCCGGGTTGCTAACTTTATGTGGGGGTTATTTGGGCACTCACTCACTATACCAATGGTACACTTGGCCGTCACAATGATGACACAGCATTGGTAGTGGTTGGCTTCTGCCCTACTTTACATTTTTGCTACTTCCACTGGTCTCCTTGTTTATACTAATTCCTGAGTCTGTTGTTTTTGCAGTGTTCTGTCTCCTTTTCACTGCCCAAGCGTGGCTCCATCGTGCAGCACTCTGTTCCTGTTCGCGGTGCGGTTGACACGGATTACTCTAGAGTATTATCGCAGCGTACATCAGTTCTTCCAAACTGCTGTTGAGCAGGGGCACCGATGCGGCACAGTATTCACAGTCCCTGCCACTACTTCCAGGACTTAGCGTTCAGGAAGATGTGGGTGAAAACGCTGAACAAGGTGCACTATCCAGGTGATGGACGTTTTCAGTTTGTTGCTGCTTCTCTGTCAGCTTGCTCTGGGCCTGGAGTGACGTAAATGCTCCTCCAAAGCGGCACTGAAAAGCGTGAAGGATCTCCTCCCACTGCAGGCTGTAGTGCCACCAGAAACGTGCTTCTCCGGAGAGTTGTGCTCTGACGCAGCTTGGCTACTCCTCCACGCACACCCCATAGCTTGCAGGCGTGATGTGCAATTACCTAAAGATGCTGACGGGTCCTTGGTTATTGATCCCAGGAAGGTTGGCAGCTACTGGAACCGTGACAGTGTGGGCATAGCAGTTGGCCCAGGTGCAGGTGTTGGGATGGCTGCAGTGGTTTGCGGTTGCCTTCCGGCGCCGTGCGGCCACGTGCTTGCAGCTGGTTGAGTGAAGCTGGGTAGAAATGATGTGACTGGGTTTAGCTGGGGAAAATGTTGTGTTGGAGTTAGCAGTACTGGGTACACTTGGAGAGGTGCTGGAATTAAGGCCGGCTGATGAGGTGTGGAATGTTGTGTTTACCTTGGCCGCTGTGGGCGTGTGGCAGTTGCTGAGTGATGTCATCCACTGCTGTGCAATGCAGACACATGAAATTGCTATGTTGCATTGTCAGGCTCTCATCTGTCTGTAAGCATAGCCCGTGTACATGTACCGCACAAACCGTGCACTGCGACACGCCACTGTTTTCTCCCTCTGTACACACTGGGTGGTGATATTATGTATATTGGTAATCTTCACCAGTCAGTAAGTCCTTGCACACAAGTGAAATGTTCAATGGTTTACTACACTGCACTGAAAGTTCTGTTCCTGTATGGTTGCAAGCTTGTTTGCAGTCAGGCACAATGTGTGGTAGCACTATCGACACAGGGTACAGTGAAAAGTGGGTGTACCCTGGCCTGTGCATAATAAATTAGCACACAAAATTTTGTTGTCGAAAAAGTTACGAGTTGAAATTTTTTGCACTTTATTAGCCGAAATTAGAATTGGCTTTGGTTTTGTATTAAATTTTGTAATTTGTTATTCACACTGATGCTGTCCATCAACTCGCTGTTGTTTGCTACGTGGGTGTTTGTTGGGCTGGAATTTTGGTCGCACTTACAGCGGGTGATGCATAGGTTGTATGTCGCCACGTCCTGTGGGATGGGGCACAAGCGTTTCCAGCACAGATGCGTCTGGATACCTGCAGGTGCTAGGCCAGCCATGGTAGTGAATACGACGTGGCAGTTGAACCCGGCATCTGGGCTCAAGGGCACTGCCCACCCCTACACCGCTGTCCTCCTTACATCTGCTTGGGTGGGTGTACTGCCCGGCGGTGGTGGGAGTGTGTGTGCATGCGCACACAGCCCGCTGCGCCGATCGATACTCCCAGCTGCTGGTAGTGCTGAAGCAGGGGGAGGGGGCTAGTGGAAATGCACCTGCCCGCCCCGTGGTGTAGATTCCGGATTTTTGGAAATATCTGACTAGGCACCATGCACAGTCGACATGCAGTGCCAAAATGTTGTTGCTGGTGAGGTGGAGAATCTCAGGGTATGGCGGGCCGTTCACCCGAACGTATGCAATCCCTCAGCGAAAATGATGAATACAGTTCACTTGATGTACTTATGTACATCACACGGTGGGCCTATTTAGGCTGACCCACATGCCTTAAACTTTAAAAACTGTTACTGAATTGCACTGAATACTTATGACATTGATATTAGGTAACACGGGTTGGTGGGGACCCGGGCCCCGAAACGCCTCAAGGCAGTGCTTGAAATGAAAAACATGTTGTTTACGAAACACTCGTATAATTATAATTATTCTCGAAGGGATCATTTATGTCACCAGTCAGTGAAAACTTATATATGATTATGGGCTATGGCCCTCCAGAAAAGGCTACAATGCAAAAGTGGTGCGAAGCCGACATTAATTACGTTGTAAAAGTTACACTTTCCCAGGCAATTCAAGCCCTGGGAAGAAGGGATGGTGACTCCGGGTGGCAAAACACAAAAGGCTCTGGTAAATTAAATGACTATTGAATACTACATGATCAGTGATTGCAAGAAGTTTTAAGCCACCCAGAGCAGGCACGAAATGCGACCGTTCCCTTAAGAGTGCTGGGCTGCCACTAGTCACGGCGAGCATGCTTGGTGCACATTAGGCGGCACGCAACTCGTCGGGTACTACTTTCTGCATGCCAAAAATTTATTAAAAATGTTGAAACATAAACACTTGCAATAGGACATGTAAAATAAATACACTGAATTACCCTGATCAGAACATAATAACACATGCCCTGAGATGACATGAAATGCGGGTGAAATGGTTGAAATGGAAACACGTGCACTTTTACAGAACAATATATAAAAATGTGAAAAATTTTGTAGCGGCATCCTTTGGTGTTCCCATGTTTATGGAGTTTTCACTTAAATAAATAACTGGTATTTATTTGCTCTACAGAAAGGTCTATGCCGAGTCCAGCATTATGCTCCCTCACTCTCCCGCGAGGCTCTGGGGTAAAACACTTGGCTTGCACGACACCACACTGACTTGCTCGAGATGACACTGCATGTAGAGTTCACATCGTGTCTGGTACTGCGGTGTATGCGATGCGTGGCAAACTGTCTTTCGAGCGCATGAATGCCATCATGTGTCATAATACACATAAAAATATGCAAGAAAATCTGTAATTTACAGTTTACGATTGGTAGATAAAAATAGTTGTCAAATGCAGTCTTTCTGTATATAGATTTGTATTTCACTGGTGCTGCAATTCCTGGTATGGTTCTTGCATGCAGTAGTGAAGTAAGTTCTGGCTCATAATGGTAACATTTTCAATACAGTTTGAATGAGAGCTGTAAAATTCATTCGTAAGACATGAAGCATGGAAAATACCATGTTAATGAGCTTGTGTGGTGATAGTCACAACACGTGTGACGGACTTTGAACATGGTTTTCATTTTACTTGCTCTGTGTACTGGTTGCAAAGATGTGCGGCAGCTGAAATGACTGTACCTTGCTAATCTCAAGATAGGGATATCTTGCTTTGTCAGGCAGAACAATGTCTGTGAGAAGTAGCAGCTGTGAGCTAAACTCAGCTGTTGGTTGCTGAATGATTCATACAGCACACATAAAGAGAGAAGGCAATTGCACCGCACCAGCTTTTATTGGTTCTTTTGTGACTGTATCTCAATGTTGAACACATCGAACCCTTGTTCTATGTAATTTGATATACTTTTGGGGGGGGGGGGGGGGCAGGGATACTGTGAAAATTGTTTTGTTGGCGTGTACAAAATAATGACTTATCGTATGTTCAAAGTGGACAACAAAATTCCCAGACAAGAAAAGTTTTCCCATTACATAGAAATTTGGGACTGAAATGTTTCCAAAAATAAAAACTTATTTTTTTACAATTCTTCTATTATGCTGCTACATGACTAATAAAATACACCTGTCTTTTAATGAAGCACTGTCGAACTACTGCATAGTGCAACATTGTTAATAAAACATTGAGCCTACAAAAAAATGTAAAATAAACACCTTGCAGTAAAATTGGCTAGAGAATAGGTTGTGTATAACATCAAATTATGGACTCAGTAATGTTATCTTTGTGTAATCATACAACTACATACAAAATATGGTAACCTAAAGTGACCTACACAAGTTACAGTTGTTAAAACTTTGCAGTCCTCTAAGAATAGCATAAAATTGTAAATTTTCCTCATAGTTTTTTGTCGTACTAACAAAATTTGATGTAGACGTAGATATAATATTGTAACAAGATGTCAGATGGGCTTATCTGAGTTCGTGAGGGATGGAGGTCTTAATAAAAATGAAAGAACTAAATTTGATTTCAATTTATTCAAACAGCCATTATTTACAGCATTAATCCATCCATCTCCACTATTACTCTTCATATTTCTCTATGAGCGCAGTATTTATTGTCTATTTAAACTATAATGAAAGTCCTACTCTATGTAGGCCTATGTGTTAGGTTATAGTCAATTAACTCACATTCATCATTAACACATGTTCAGTCTATCTGTTGCCATCATTTGAAATGATTTTCACTCGTGCATCCAGTCCAGCCTGCCGGTAGCTCTCTTCACTGCACTGAGGCTCGCAGTCGCAAATTTTCCCCTGCTGGTCATTTCCGGTGCCACTCGTTGCTCGTCTATCGCTTAAGACCGCACATTCGCCCAAAACTATCTATGCTCATGAACTCCCAGCTCAGAGGCCTGATGCACTTTTTTAGTATCAGCAGCCAAGAGCTCGAATATTCCCAGCTCCTTGAGTCACACTGACAGAGGCAAGGACGATCAAAACCAAAACTTTCGTCAGATAAATGCAGAAATTAAGTGTGCTGAAGGTCAGAATCATGCGGGCTAGTTTACCCACTTCCGAGACGGCCATTCGGTAGTCTCTCGTTAGAGCTCAGGCTGGACGGATGCGTTGCATGGTCTGCGGCAGCTACATCCGTGCAATCATTGATCTGTAGTTCTGTCTGTTATTAATTATCTGAAACCATTGTTACTTTACCCACGCAGCCGGCCTTGGCCTCTCCGTTGATTCAGACGGCACTTAACTATTTATTTTCGACTATGGGAGTTTTGTCATCAATGTAACTTTGTGTAACTTCATGCTGGTTCAGATGAGGTCTCGTGCAATTTTTTCTATGCTGCTGTGTTTTGTTTCTTTTCTTTTGGAGTTTGTGTAGCACCCTGCGCAGTTTAATGTTTTTTTATCGTGCAATAAACACCAGATGGCTCTGGATCTAACGTGCGCGTGGTCACCTCGCCTGTACTTGCGTTTGGCTCGCTCTGTGGTCAACAATGGAGCGGAAGAGGTATGTGTCTGTGTTAGAACTATGCCACGTAGCTACGTAACGACCTTAGATAGTGTTTGTGCTCACCGCGTGGCTGTGCGTGAAATAATGGCCTTGCATCGTGGGAGCACGATCTCATTACTGTTGTTACAATCCACTGCCTCGCCAACTAACACCAATAACACATTTTATAAAAGAGTGATACTTGAGCTTGAGAAGAAAGTAATTCTCACTGTGATAGTAGAGATGAAAGTTGATGCTCCTGAGACAGGAAGTAAATTTGTACTTTGGTCCAATGGTGGCGATGAGAATGAATTTCTCTCATAGTTATCACACTTCCGTAAAAGCACAACGCAAAAATATTTATTTACCTGACTTCCTGTCCTCAAACATAATTTTTTCTTAAATATTATTGTTTTTGTACAAATCGCTGAGTTCAGAAGAAACGTAAACAATTTGCTAATGTAGACTAGAGCTGGAAAGTTAATCTTAAGCGTCTAGCTCCTAATTTGCCCAAATGAAACACCTGCACCCTTAAATTTCACATTATTTTATGAAAATACCTTAAAAAATGTACAAAGAGAACGTTTAGCCTTAGGAAATCGTAACTTAATGTTCAGTGATCTGCATGCATTGTAGTGTATTGTTCTGCTTTGATGATGAAAATGATCTATAACATGAGGACTGTGATAATCCTGTCTATATGCAGTTATAAGAATTGTTCTATTAGGCTGTTGATGTAACAATCCCTCCCCCCTTCCTTCGTCATTTTCTCTTTTCCCGAAAATAGAATATTTTAATAGTTTATTGTAATTTGTTAGTGTTACATGATTTCAGAAATTAATATATTATTTGCAGCAGCTCCTTACAAGCATTAATTTTTTTATCCTACGTGTGGATAACCTATCAGAATATTGTTATTGATTATGCAAATCCTCATATGTCAGTAAATTAAGATTTTAAGGTGGATGAAAAAACTGTACCAAAGATTACTACGAAAAAGCAAAGAAGTTATGTAGCAACTTCTGACAATCTTGAAATAGTTTACTAAGCAGATAAGGTAATTTGTGTTTATGACATCAGATGCAGACATTATTTTTAATTTCCTGTATGAATTACATATAGTGGCCAAAAATTGGGATAATATGTGCGTTAAAATAACGTAAGGACATAGCTACTGTTTCAGAATTTTTACTGAGATTTAATGTTGAATAGATGTGAAACTAAAATTTACTGAAGAGTAATAAAACAAATTTTTGTGCAATTTTTTTAATAGGGCAGCTAAACACAGGTTGGTAGAAGTATGCAAAATAAAGTTTTACCATATAATTTGAATAAGGAAATAAAATTTGTTGCTGCTGTCCGTAGTATTTCTTTCTTATAGGACCATTTTGCCGGCCTAATTATGTGGCCCATTTAACTGTAAGCAAAGCTATGAAAGTGATGAAATGAGTTCTGATGGGGTGAGACAATAATTCTCAACCTGTACAAACCACTTTGTCCTACTTCCCCATTTTTCCATAACCAACTATTTCACATCTCTCTATTAACAGTACAAAATCAACTTTTTGTAAACAATCTTCTTATGCCTACTTCAAATTTCTATGATGCATGTTGCCTCGGAGATCCCTTGTGATTACCTGGAGTATATAGCTGTTATAGTAGCTAGGGAACAAATGACACCTTCTCATGTTTGCACAGAACTGTGAAAGTTACTGTATACTTAACACAATGAATGCTTTAATTTTTTTTTTTTTTTTTTTGCCACATGAAATGCACTTTTACTATAAAGTATTTTCTTATTCTGGTTGTAAAATTGACGGCCTCAAATGAGGCGGGGCGTAGTTGTTAAAACTGCCCTCAATATAGCTTGCTAGTAGTACTGAGCGAAAGTCAGAAGTAAACCACATGTTTTAGTCGCTGTATTACAGCACCATTAGATGTTTATATGTGGGAAAAAAAATTATCTTAAAAAAAAGGTTTAACAGAAGCAACATTTATAGTTATTTTGTAAATACATGTGGGATGAGAATTTAAGAATAAGGTTTCAGTATGTGAGATTACGTATATAACAAAAGACTTGTGAACGGAAAAAAGTGGAATGTATATTCCTAAAAAGTTTTTCTGTAATGGCATTGTAAGTCGTGGTTTATAAACTACACAAAAAAATCTAAGAATGCAATGATACAACACAAGACTATTACAATAATTTATAAACATAGCATATCACAATGCAAGTTACTACCAAATTGTAAAATGAAAATACAAAGCAAATACGAACATTTTCTTTCCATAATGCTTTTGAGTGATTTGTTTTTTGCATTTTTTCCAACTTATTTGTTTAGTCTAGATATTTTTTTCCCAATCTTGAGCTTTATTAAATTACCGACATATAGTTTTAAACTCCTGAATAAAGAATTTCTACACACTTTTTAAATTTTTCAGCAATTAACAGATACTGAAATATTTAGATATATAATTGTAATATTGATTTTTATTTATAATTCATTGCAAAAATGTTGGCATAAATTCATTGTACCTTTAACAAATAGAATATTAATTACTAAAAATCCTAGCCATCTGTACGAGCAAGAAACAATCTTGTAATTGATCATTACTAATGTGGAAGGTGTAAAACGCAAGCAAAAATGCAAGATGTTGAGAGCAGACCACCTTTTGCATTGCATTCTTGCATCCTGCATAGTTATTAACCAAATTTTTGAATTACCTGCATTCAACTTCTTGCGTCTTTGCATTTCTTGCTAGCTTGCATTTCTTACGTAGTTTATAAACTGGGACTAAAACTTCGCTCTCCAGTTTTCTATGTTCAAGCAAATATTGGAAAATAAAGTTTTGTAATTTAATGATTTCATAAACTACCATGATGTCAGTGATTTTTTCTTTAATTTTCTTTGTTAGCATTTAATTTGTGGTTTTTCATTTATTTATAAAACATTCACTCTGGGTGTTCTTGAATTTTCTGGTCTGCGTTCCATTTTCGGTTCTTCAATTGTTTGAAAAACACGTAAGAGGAGGCATTCTCTTATTTTTAAATGTTACTTTTTTTTAATACTAGGTCTATACTACACTACAGTATATCATAATATTGTTACATGCGGACGCCTGAAGGGCGTAGCTCAGTTTGTGAGGGGTGGAGGTCTTAATAAAAGAAATTAAATTTGATTTCTACTTTATTCACACAGCTATTATTTACACCATTAAATTATCTGTCTCCAATTTTACTCTTTCTATTCAACAGTGAGCACAATATTTCATGTCTATTTCAATTCTAATTAACGTCCTTATCTGTCTCTGTTGGTTACAATCAATTAACTCATATTCATTAACATCACGTGTTCAGTCTATCTGTTGTAGTCATTTATAATATCTTTCACTCACGTATCTAGTCCAATAAGTAGTGCAGCCTGCCAGCCGCACAATTCACTGCTTGGTACCCGCAGTTGCAGACTTCCCTTTCGCATGTCACTTCTCCCATTGCTCGTCTTCTATTACTCTGAATTCAGCCACTCATTCACTCATAAATTTCAACTCAACTGCTGGCCCAGAGACCTGCCGCAATATGTATAGCGTTGGCAGTGACCATCTCGAAGGTTCAACGCACTCCAAATTGTGCTGAGAGAATGAAGTCTGTAATCCAGAGCATTCTTCAGATAAACGCAGAAATAGATACAACCAGGGTCATTGGCGCGGGTTGCAAAAGGAGATAATCGTGTCTGCTCACTTTCTGTAACAGATACACTGCCACCATTGCTTGGGCTGCCATCATCTTATAATGACTCTGTCCCTTCGCTTGCTTGCGCAATGGGGTAGCAACATGTAACACTGCCCCCTTCTCAAGTCTGTTCGTCCCGAACAGACTCTGCAACGTCTGGACCTTAGTAGAGTTCCAGTCAATCAGTGTGGAAAACTTTGGCTTTGTTCGAGAGCCTCCCGAAAGACAACATCATTGATCTTCTTCAGAATCCTGTAGGGGCCTTCCCAATATTTTTGTAGCTTCGGCCAGTACCCTTTTATCCACTGTGGGTTGTACAGCCACACCATTTGTCCTTGAAATACCTCACCTGACGGTTTCCTATCATACCACGTGTTCATCCTGTCACTATTTATTCTGAGGGGCTTTCAAGCAAAATCATGAATGCCAACAAGTCTGTTTTACAATTTGCTGGAATAATCAGGGGCTGCAGCTTCCTCTTCTGTTGGTTGGCCAAACAGCAGGTCACTGGGGAGGCGTAGCTCTCTTCCAAACAGCAGGTCACTGGGGAGGCGTAGCTCTCTTCCAAACAGCAGGTCACTGGGGAGGCGTAGCTCTCTTCCAAACAGCAGGTCACTGGGGAGGCGTAGCTCTCTTCCAAACAGCAGGTCACTGGGGAGGCGTAGCTCTCTTCCAAACAGCAGGTCACTGGGGAGGCGTAGCTCTCTTCCAAACAGCAGGTCACTGGGGAGGTGTAGCTCTCTTCCAAACAGCAGGTCACTGGGGAGGCGTAGCTCTCTTCCAAACAGCAGGTCACTGGGGAGGCGTAGCTCTCTTCCAAACAGCAGGTCACTGGGGAGGCGTAGCTCTCTTCCAAACAGCAGGTCACTGGGGAGGCGTAGCTCTCCTCAAAACAGCAGGTCACTGGGGAGGCGTAGCTCTCTTCCAAACAGCAGGTCACTGGGGAGGCGTAGCTCTCTTCCAAACAGTATCCTTAATGGTTTTACCCTTGACGACTTTTGAATTGCTGAGCGGTAAGCAACAAGAAACAATGACATCTTTGAAACCCAGTCCTTTTGGTTGTTTGCCACAAAGATAGACGGGCACTGTTCAAGGGTGTGGTTAAGTCTCTTGACCATTCCATCCGACTGAGGGGGTAAGGCTGTAACCCTAGACTTTTTTATCCCCAGAATTTTTGTTAATTCCTTGGGCCCTTCCTCGCAGTGCAGATGTCCCACATTTGGCACCACTTCTCAACATCCTCCAGACAGTGAAGGTAGTAGAATACCAGTCTAATTCTATAGAGTGTCTTATTAACACCGAAGTGTCCACTGGCTGCCGCATTATGCAGTTCTTTTAAGACTTCAGGGCCAACTGTAAATGTGTGTGTTTTCCATCATTACTTTCCCAGTTTCTGTAAAGTACACCATTCTTCAGTATGAGGTAATTTTACTGTGCCCAGTATACTTTGACTGCTGTGCTCAGACCTGATATCTCTTACCATTTTTGCTGACAGCCAGTTTCTTTCCACTTTAATAGTGGCTGGTCTTTCCTACTCCAGGTATGTGCCCCATAACAAGATAGAAAACCCTAAATTATTGTCCTATGTACTTTTTCCGATTCGCACCACTCTTTACTTCCTGACGTTCGCATTGATGGCAAAATGGCTCACATGGTCTCCTAGAAAGTGAATCTGCATTGCTGTGAAAATGTCTATATCTGTACTATATTTCGAAGTCCTATTTCTTGAGATGCTGTGTCCACCAGGCTATTTGACCTTCTGTGTTCTTGAAATTTATTAGTCAGCGTAATGAAGCATTGTCGGTTCTTAGAATAAAATGTCAGCCATAAAGGTAGGTGTGGAAGTTTGAAATTAGCCTTCACCATGGCCAGAAGCTCCCTGTATGTAACAGTAATTTCTCTCAGGTGTATATAATACCTTACTGAAGTATTCTAGTGGTCTTTCTTCCACCTGGAACCTGAAATAGCACAACTCCAATGCCTACATCATTTGCATCAGTGTCCAAAATGAATACATCCTCACTTTTCAGGAAACCCAGGACTGGAGGAGGTATCAGAATTTTTTTTGGTTTACTTAAAGCATCTTCACACTTGGTGTTACAATGAAATCTCCTTTTCACCTCAGTTAATTCATGTAGTGGCGTGGCAATTGTGGCGAATCCAGGTACAAATTGATGGTAGTAGGCACATAATCCCACAAAGTTTCGCACTTCTGTTTTGTCAGTTGGCTTCGGCCAATTTCTTATTGCTTTGGTCTTCTCTGGGGACTGTTTTGATCCCATGGGCCGACACTACATGTCCCAAGAAATTTATTTTCTTTTGAAACTGGTGGTACTTCTTAGGAACCAGTTTCAAGTTGGCTCTTGCCACTTCCTGGATAACAGAGTCTAAGCGAGATAGGTGCCCTTCAAATGTTCTTTCTGTCACAACAGTGTCATTAATAAACTTGACGGATATCTAAAGACAAAACTTTTTCCATCAGACGTTCGAAGGTGGCAGGGGTATTACATACCCCAAAAGGCATAACTTTGAACTGCCAAGTTACATTCCCTTTGACACCTTGCACTGCACTACCCTGCACTGTGCATATAAGCATTCGTGCTCTCCACCCATTGCACTATTTCACTAGTGCTCGGTTGCATCACACACACGTAACACTGGGCAGTCAGCTGATGCTGACTGTGCTCGTTGGATGCATGGCTGGGCAAACAGTCTTATGAGGTGAGGGACGCGAGCACAGTTCAACACCCCCCCCCCCCCCGGAGACTGTTTGCTTGCAGGACGTAAGGGTACGCTGCGTGTGCCGCATGTGGCTGCAGCGACCATGGACACTGCTGCTGATGGTGTCTTGCATGATTCGCAGGTGGCTGTGGCGACGATTGGTGCTACTGCATATGATGGCCTGCTGCTATGCAGGGTGCCTGACCGCCCCACACATGATGCACGCAGTTGGTGGCTGTCGCCGCACACACGTCCAGCAGAGGAGGAACAAGCTGGCAGACTCGTCACTCCCACTCTCGCAGTCACTACTTGCTTCTGCTCCACTGCGTATGTCGCGTTGACCTTGCTGACGCCGGGAGCGACCTGAGCTGGCAGCAACAGAGTTGGGGGGGGGGGAGATTGATCACTTACTGGTGATGGTACACTTTGCTGCTGACCTGGTGACATGAGCTTCTTCACCGGCGGTGCTCATTCCTGTTGTCTCCCCTAATGCCGTCGACATTGCGGCAGGGAGACCTGGGTTGTCACCTGATGCAGACAACATCGTTAAGATGGCTCTGTCTGCTGATGTTGGCGCAGTGACGTGGGCTGGCTGGTCGTCCACCGTAAGTGCTGCTGTCACCTGTGCAGTTGCTAGTGGTTGACGGAGGGCGCTTGTCGGCCCTGCGCGTCAATGTCACCCGGGTCGCCGTCTGGGACTCCCTGCAAAGTGCTGGTGCTCTGGGAGGCCCCGGGCTTTCTGCCCCAGTTAGTGGGATGTTGCTGCGAGGTACTGGTGTACCTTTCTCCTCAGTACACACCTTGGGCCACTCGGCAGAGATGTTGTAGTCCTCGCTTGCCGGGGGTGGTACTTCCTTCTCATCGTGAAGTTGTTGGTCCACCATAGACGCTTCTGCGGGAGGTGCTGCTGTACCTGCATCTTTTCCTGCTGCTGGGGGAGCTCAGCATTGTTGTCACGATCGTGAGGTGTCAGGCGTGACTTTGATGGCGATGTCACCCGGCGCGAGCCGCATGTCGTCCTGATGCACCCTGTCCCTTCTCCACTCAAGCCAGACCAAGTAGGTCGTTGGTCTGTGGCTTCCTATGATCTTGTGTGGTCCACTCCACTTAGCCGCAAACCTAGCGCAGAAGTCCTTGCAGGCGGTGGATTGCGGGTGAGCTCGCACGTAGACCAAATCTCCTGCATTTAAAGTTGAAGGTGGCAACGTTGTGGTTGGCAGTCATTTCTCGGTGTATTGCACCTGGTGCTGACGTATGTCATCCAATCATTACCATCTGCATCTCCGCTGCGTGTTACTACTGGCCTGCTCACTGGTCTCACCCGTGGGCACTGCGCCTCGCAAACGCAGGTTGTGCCCCAGTAGAACATCTGCTGGCATCTTCCTGGTGGCGGCATTCACACGTCGGCACCCATACAGAGTCGCAGCTGAATTTTCAGTTCCTGGTTGCGACGCTCCGTGGAGTTCGCCCTAATATTGTAATTAGCCGTCTTGAGTAGTTTAACCCCCCACTGAGTGCACAGGTACCTCCACCTCCTCCCTGTAAATTGGGAGCCATTACCTGTGAGAAGGTACTTGGGGTAACCCCACCTTGCAAAGGAGTTGTCACTTAACACATTGGCAATGCTAACTGCACGCTCACAACTTATCGGGTAGGCCTCTACCCACTTCAAGAAATTATTAGTGATCACTACTGTGAAGCATTTCCCCTTTGCGGTCCTGGGGTAAGGTCCCATTAAGTTGAGACACTCTGTTTCGAAGGGCTTTTGTGGAACCCATGGCTGTTGTTGCTGACTGCCATCTGTTCGCCTTACTTTGAACAAATTAGACGTGACACGTCATACTAAATGCAATGTGTATTTTGTCAGACCGGTCCAGAAAAAATGTTCACGCATGTTTCGCACTGTTTGGTCACATCCTGGATGCTCCGTCACCGTGCTACTGTGTGAATAGGTTAGCATTCATTTCCTCACACACGTGGAGACATACAGTCTCCATTTAGTGGTGTCAGTTGGTGAACGTGTTTCTAACAATTCGTCTACAATGCATCAGTTCTCCATGCTCTGTTGTGCGTACTCATTTTTCTTGTCTTGTGTGAATGTGCATCTCTACTGCGCAAGTTCCACTTCACTGTATAATTTGTGAATGAGCACGCCATTATTTTACACATGGAGTTGAACGCTGTCTTCTTGGAATGCTTTCTATGTGTCCTGGAGGAAGTATGTCATCTTACTCTCCATCGTCTTTGACAATGACGTCAGCTGTGGGTGCACACGAGAGCGCTTCTGCCAGCTGGTTCTCCTTCCCCGGCACGTGTTCTATGACAGTCGTATGCTTGCAACATTAAGGCCTCAACTCGTTAACTTCCTACGCACTTCGCACATACTTTGGAGCCATACCAAACACCTATTATCCGTATGTAGGGTGAACCGCCAGTACTCTAAGCATGTTCTGTATTTCTTCATGGCCCACACAACACCTAGGCACTCTGGTTCATTAATGTCATAGCAGCATTCTGTCGTGCCGAGTTTGGCTCCAGCAAAGTTTCCGGTGTGATTGTACTCATAAAGGACTGCTCTTAGGCCTTCTGCGCTTGCGTCCGTTTGCAGGTAAAAATGTCTGCATGCATCATACCTAGCAAGCGTGTGGCAGGACTGGAATTTTCCCTTAATATCCTGTAATGCTTTTCCTGCATCGCTGGACCATTGGAAATAACGTTGTGGAGACAAGTCCGACAGGGGTGCTGTTATCACTGTAAAATTTTGTATGTGCTCTCTCAGCTAATTAATTAACCCGAAAAATTTTCAAAGTGGTTTTCGGGTGCACGTGGGTGTGTAGTCCGCTATTTACCGTAGTTGTTTCAGGTTCGGATTGTTTCCTGTCCCAGGAAATCGAGACTGGTTTTCCCCACATGACATTTTCCTGTTGCACATGTTAGCCCATTTATGGCCAGTCATTCCAACACAACAGACAGGTGTTTTAAATGCTCCTCCCAGCTGGTCGATCATACAATTATGTCGTCTAGGTACACAAGTGTATACTCTCCGATGAGGCTGTCCAGTATCCTGACCATCATCAACTGGAAGGTCGCTGGGGCGCATTTAAGTCCAAATGACATCACACAAAATTGAAACCTTCGTCTTTCTGGGGCCGTAAAAGCTGTTTTTTTTCCCCCAGTCTTCTAATTTTACAAGAACTTGCCGGTTCCCACTTTTTATGTCCAACAAGGTAAGGATTTTGGCTGGACCAAGTGAACTTAGTGCATCTTTTACGCTGATATATGGCGGGAGTCCACCGCGTGTCACCTGGTTAAGCAACCTGAAGTCTGTGCAGAACCTCCAGGTACCATCTTTCTTTAGGTGCTAATGTGATCGCAAAGTTGTACTGGCTGTTCGTTGGTTCAATTACGCCTTCTCCCAACATTTCCTGAATCTATTGATGATTATTTTTGCCTGGCGTGGCATATAACTCCGTGGCAGAGTGCAGATGGGCCCCGCTTCAGCCGCCATTAAACGGTCAATTTAGAACTGGCATGTTTTGCCATGGTAATGCGACGCAGGGTGTCATGAGTGGTGAAAACGTCCCGACACCCGTCCAACAGGCGTTGGAAAGCAGCCTGATGTTCTGGCGGTATGTCATTATCAATTTCGCCGAGGGAAACTGAGGGGACACTATCTACTGGGTGGCTGTCTAAATTGTAAACTGTACGCTGCTCTTTCGTACCAAAATGGATTCTACACTCTGCAGGTTCTACTATGGTGTTCTGTTCCATTAGCCACTGTATGCAGAGAATGGCATCATCCTCTATGTCTGGCGAAATTATGGCAGTGGTGGTTGTTTCAATATCTTGCACACGCACAGTGCCTACTGCTTGCCCTATTGCCTTGCTGCTATGCTGATTCGTGGCTAGCATGATTACATGATTAGTAGGCATAACACTGGTTTCACTCGTAAATTGTGGCTAGATGAAATTATGGGAAGCCGCAGTATCAATTGATGCATGAAAATGTTGACCAACAAGAATGCAAATGAACTTTGCAGTTGTGATACTAACCTGATTGAAGAGGCTCCTGTTATGGTGTCGATCTGGTTTGTTTACATAGCTGCAGGACTGGGGTGGGAGGAGCATCCGGCCCCTTCACCTCCGCTTCCCATTTCCCTGCTGCTTGCTGTTGTTCTTCAATCTCTTCAAATGTGGGTTAGAGCATTGATTATGCCAGTGAAAAACTTCTTCTCGGCAATACTGGCACATACATGGTGGCAGTTGACTTATCCCACCTTGCATCTGAACTTACGTTTCCCGCACTTTTCACTTCACGATGATTCTGATGCAACGCTTTGTCCCGTTTCGCCTGGTTATCAGATCCTGGATGACTGTGATGAATTTTGTCCGATATTGTCCAAAAGATTTGTGGTTTTAGACATGTTGCTCTGCACTCAGTTATTTCTTGTTTCCGCTCTGGTGTTCATGATACCATTGTGCAGGTCCCGGATTGCAGCGCGGTTGCCACAAATTCTGTTCTAATATAATGGCAGCTCGCATCAGTTCCTCCAATGTCCCGTTAAGAATGGAATTAATGCTGCACTGTATTCAGGGTGAGCTGTCTCTGCACAACTTTGAGTACTTTGCATTCCTTCTGACGGGTGTAAAACCGCACCATCAAGAGTTTCTTGCGAGTGATGAATGCACTCAGGAGCTCGTTGGCTTGTTACTCCCCATCAGTTTGCTTTGCGCTTGATGTGACGTAACCCCGCTCCCAAAACAACACTGAAAAGACAGGAGTAACTCCTTCCATTGCAATCCAAAATGGTTGAGAGATCCCCATCAAGGACGGACTTCTCCTTGGAGTTGCTCTCCTACGCAACTTACCTGCTCTTCCTCACACACGCCGTATCTTGACAAGGCAGTCGGATTCTCTGTTGTTATGCCTGCAAATGTTGGCTGTCTGGAATGGGCCTGGGTGGTTTTGTGTGGTGGGTTCAATGATTTAATTTCCCCTTCTGTCCTCTTGTAGCTGTTCACTGATAGGTGGTGTCACAAAGTTGTTTGCTGCATGTGGTGTCACGGGCTGGATGGGCGGGTATGGTGTGGTAACGGTTGTTAGCATTGTTTGGAACAATGGCGTAGGATAGTGTGTGTGTAATTGTGGATAATATGGAGCACGTGGTAGAAACGGAAGAGGAGTTGCGGTTGCTATGGGATGTAAAGGTGGGGACGGGGTGGCCGGTGCTGGTTTGTTTAAGCTGGCCACGTGCATGCTGTGGGTGCGTGACAGCTGTGTGTTGTTGTCAGCCGCCACCGCGCAGTCTCGGGACATGGATCCTTCTCGCTCGTTGCCGTTTGCGTACCTCTCATGTGCCTGGACGCCACAATTTTGACACTGCATAACATGATTGCTCTTTTCCTGTTGACAGTCCATGGTACTACCTGCGTTGACTTGCTGTTCACACCCTATCAGGAAATCTTGCACTATCCTGCATGTATTTTGTATGCCATCACTGACATTACACTGTTGGCATGTGAATTCAAGTCGTGTCGCTGTAACGAGTTTGGTTTCGGTTAGACATTCCCAGTGATCCAGTGATATATGTGGCACTGCTTGCATTTGAGAGTAATAGCATCTTGACCAGTGCATAGCAAATTACTGCACCAATTAGGCAACTGATAATTTGGAAATTGCGGCATTTCTAATGTTGTTGTATTTGTACTTTGCACTGTTTGTTCATGGCATAACTTTCCCCCTTCACTGTCTTTTCCGGCGTTGTTCACGGCACGGTTGTGCATTGGACTGATCTTACGGCTGCAACGGCATTACAAAGTGCCAAGTTCATATTTTGCTATTGTGTCCTGTGGGATAAGGCACAAGTATTGAAGTCACAAAAGTGCCGGCGCACCTGTCTGCATCTTGCCAGCAATTTTACTAACAGAAGTACGTGTGCAGGTGACTGTGAGTTGAACGGATGCACGGTGTTGGAGGGGAGGGTGTGCCTTCCCCTCTCGCTGCAGACCCCTCTGCACGTGCGGAAGGAGGGCAAATGACCGACGGGTGTAGGGGCAGTCTTAGCAATTGATGCTCTGCTCAGCTGTGAGACGTGGAAGAAGGGAGGGGTGCGCTCCTGCTCCTTTGTCTGTTTGGTGGGAGGTGGGTGTCTGATGTCACGCTGCCATTTCAAGATGCTACTTACCTGCAAGTGCCCGCTTTTGCCGAAGCAATGGCGGCTGCCCTGGTGTCCTGGCACACTTTTCTGGTCGGACCATGTGGCACGTTTTCCGGCATCTGGAAGGCATCACAGCACTGACGTTGGCTCTGGATCTCTTTTTCCTGATGTCCCTGTTGTGGGGAAGGCAGGAATTGTGACAGGGATTGTGCTGATAGGAAAGTTTTCAGCAGCAGTGGTTTTTCTTGGTGGTTTCTGGAGTCCTGGTTAGGGATTAGCATGAAGGAAAATTAGGCCACACAGAAGGGCGACAATTTGATGTAGTGAGGCTTGATGAACGGGGTTAAGTTGTCTCAGGAGAGCCAGTAAGAATTCTGCCACACGTTCGTGGGAGCCAATTTAACGACAGTCGAGCTGTTGGAAAGGGGTTGAGATGGATTTGGAGGGTAAGAAGATTCAGATTGGATGGAGTGATGAAATTACCCGGTATAACGCCAGGTATCGTCGGTTAAGGCAGTACCATGAAGTTTTGTAGAGCAGACTCTGATGATCTCTGGGTCATGGGCAGTTCACCGAGGAGATAATTTCCCTGTAGATGCTGTGCTGACTCCCCTGGTATTGATGCTGTAGAATACCAATGCTTCCTATACGGTAACCTCTTAAGGCGGGTTAAACGCCACAATCACTTGCAAATTATTTATACTCATATTGGCTGGGTTGCTAACCAGGGGCCTATCGGCTGACCACATACCCTTAATGTGGAATTACACGTATAACACAGAGTTGAAATAATGAAATACACGAACACTTGCAAATTATATAGTACTTAAACGTGGTCGTAAGGGCCAGTGCCCTGGAGAGCCTGATGGCCAAACACACAAATAAAATGCGCAGAATTCCTTGACAAGTTTATTCAGTGTACTTACTAACACTTCCTGATAGAAGTAACTTTACACAGGTTGCCGGGTACAGCCCACCGGCTAAGGCGACACCGTACAAGATTGGTACTAAGCCATAAAACTGATTAAGTTTTAATGATTAAGCTCCCCTGTGCAATGCAAACCACAGGAGAGGCGGCAGAAAACGAAAAGGTTCTGGTAACTAAGACATGACTATTGCAGTGAAGAGGGTTGGCGCGAACAGTTGCTGGCCGCCGGTGTGCAGAGGAGTAATGCGACCGTGCCCTCGCGAGTCATGGATTCTACTTACTCTCAAGCTTGGTGCCTGAACCTACCAGGGTTGGGGGTTGGCATGCCGGACTTGAACTATTTCCTGCACACATGCTCCAACACAATGCTTAGGTAATAAAACAATTTACCTGGAGCTGAAAACACTTGCATAAATTCTTTTTTACCTTGCTTTAACAAAAAAATACACTTGCACACTGGGTGGATGATGTGAATGTGAAACACGTGATGTGGAAAAACAACAACATTGAATAAACCACTTTAAAAGATCACATCAACTAAAGGGCATTTTCATGAATGTTGCCTTTGATGAAGGAATTCATAGCAGTCGCCGTTAAGCCCTTTTTTGATTGGCCCTATTTCCACTCTGCACCTTGTACTGCATTACCCTGCATTTTACATACGAGCGTTCATGCTCTCAACACATTGCACTATTTCACTAGCATTTGGACGCATCACACACACATAACACTGGGTAGAGTGCTGATGCTGGCCGCACAGCCGGGCAAACAGTCTTATGAGGCAAAGGAATTGAGCACACTTCAGATTACAACTAACGACTACCAAAATTTAAGAGAAAATATTTCAACGAAATAATTGACAACAGATCTTCCAAAAACACAAAATGAAACCCTAAGGTAGCGGCACATATATTTTCAGGTGACTCACGTGAGCTTTCCTGAACTCACGTGAAGTCCCTTTCAGACGCAACATTACAGTATTCACTCCTAAGTATTTTTATATGACATATGGACCCAAGAATTTAGGTATTAATTTAGAACCGATATCGTTTGCACTGCCTGCCAAAACAAAATATTTACACGAAACCTGATCACAGACAAAAACGGGAGGATCAATTCTGCCTAGATGCGCGGCAAACTCATGTTTCGCAGCCTCAAGACGACTAACCACATCATCAAGGAGGTAGTCTCAAGAGGTAACATCCAGGGAAGAAGGGATAGGAATATTCCAAATGTTCAGAAGCGGATGAAGTAAATTCCGTCCCAAAAATTGCAAGGAAGGATAGTGAGCCCATAAAATCATGCACCGCGGAATTAAAGTCTACATTGATTATCTCCAGATCATGATCCCAGAGCATGTGGTCCTGATTATAAAAAATTGTAAGACAAGCCTTGATGTTCTTATTAAAACGCTCTACTTGATTTCAGTTGGGGAAATAGGGACTAGAGGTGTAATATTTTATTGCCCAATGAAAAAAACATGTTTTTGAGACAGAGAGACTGAAAATTGTCATTGTCCATCACTATCTCTGCAGGAATGCCAAAAAGTTTCCAGACCTGATCCTGAAGAGCTTTGACAATCGCAAGTGCTTTCATGTTCCTTGAGGGCAAAAGGGTGGCAAATTTAGAAAAAGTATCGAACACAATAAGTAAACAATAATTGCCTTTTCTAGATCTAACCAATGGTCCAAAAATGTCTAAATGCACTATATGCCACGGGCAATTTGGAATCTGAATTTTAGCTTGCCTGAAATTAGTTTGCAACATTTGTTTACAATGTTGGTAACCGTTGCAAGTGCATGCATACCGGGACACATCGAAAAGTAGGCCAAGGGAACTGCGTGGAAAACTTAAGAAAGGTTTTATCTACCCCCAAATGGCCACCAAACAAAGAATCGTGAAAATACGTAAATATCATAGGCTGTAATGCTTCCGGTACAACCAGCTTCCTAGCACGCCCAGTTTTGGCAGTAAAATAAAGGTGTTCGTCCTTTTCCAAAGACAGGCATTGAATTCCTGTTGCCAAATCATTCTTAATTTGTTGACATCACACATCAGTAGCCTGCACGCGACTGAGCTGAATAAAACATTTGCGAAAACCCTGTTTCATACCTAGTGAAGCCGGGTGGTCTGCAAGCTTTACTTCAAAATAATTTGAATTGAACATTCACGATAACATGTCAGCTACATGGTTATCCACGCCTCTAACATGATGCACCTTAAACCTAAATCTAGACAAGTGCAACAACCACCTTTCCAGTTTATCCAGTTGATGAGGGGGATTAAGCTCCCAACTTAAGGCTTGGTTGTCAGTGAAAATATAACATTCATCATGTTCAGTATATGAGGTGAATTTCTCAAGCCCGAGCAAACACACAAGAGTTTCTTTCTCATAAAATCCTAAGGTGCGTTCAGAATGTGTCAAAGTTCGACTCGCAGAGGCCACCGGAGTAATATGGCCATCAATAGACTGTACTAAAGCTGCACCGAAGGCACCAGAGGAGGCATCAACCTGGACCACAAAACGTTGATCAAAATCAGGCAAAATAAGAACCAAGGGAGAACCGAGCACCTGTTTCAAAGTATTAAAAACCTGTTCCGGCTGCTGACCCCAACTAAATTCAACCCCTTTCTTTTTTAAACGGTTTAGAGGAGCCGCTATTTCTTAATAATGTTCTATGTATCTATAATAGTACCTCATAAGAACCAAAAACTCGTGTACTCCTTTCAAAGTGCAGGGACGAGGAAAGTTGAGAATTGGTACTACACAACCTGGGTTCTGTAAAAGTTTCCCTTCACTGATAATATATCTCAAGAATTTAACTTTGAGTGGCTAGGGTGACTTTCTCAGGATTAACCATCAACCGTACCGCTATAAATTGTTGTAAAACCTGACATAAGTGATCCAGGTTGGTTCCAAGGCCTCACTATAAATAATCATATCCACATAATTGAAAACGAACTTATATTTAAATTCTGAAAGGGCATTATCCTAAAACACGTGGAAGAGCCTAACTTCCAAATTAGCACCGATAGGAATCCTTGTGAATTCATACTGGTTCGAAGGAGTTCTGAAGGCAGTGTATTTCCGGCAAGAGGGATCCAATAAGCACTGGTGGAAACTGTTGTTTAGATCTAAAACTGAATCAACTTTAGCATGTCCCAAGTGCTGGAGGGCACAATCAACTGTAGGAAGTGGGGAAAGAATCCTTATGTATTTTCCTGTTCACTAGGGTATGATTTACAACTAATCTGTATTTATCACTGTCCTTTTTTACTAGAGAGCCCGGGGAGCAATAATCTGAAGTAAATAAAACTATCCCTCCTGTCTGCAACAATTTCTCTTATGATTTCACGAAGTGCCCTTAATTTAGGAGGTGGGCAACAGAAATGACGATCGCATACCGGCACATCATCCACCAAAGAAAATTTATAAGGCAGTACATCACAGTTTGCTATTCTAGTAGTAATGACATCGTTAAATTCTTGTTTGTGATGTAATAAACATTCCTCAATATTTTCCTCTGAACTGACGTCTATACCAAATTGAGGCTTATTAATTTTATTACCCTTGCCACGATCCAAACTAATTTTAATTTTGGGGGCAAAACCAAAGGAGAGGGTAAAATCGTCCAAATTTACTGAAGTGTGCGTCCGACCAAGAAATTCCAAAACCCAAAATAACCACGTGATTAAGCACAGGTAATATCCAGAAGGGAAAGGTCCAAGAGAAATGACCTATTTTAAAATGTAGGTAGGTCAACGATATGGGTGGCTGACAAAACATCGCCGTTGGCTATGCATAATTGCAATTCCAAAACATGTTGCATGCATGACCATGAAATCACCTTAGCTTTTATCAGGAACTTTACAAAACGGCAACTAGTGATGTAATGCATTGCGCTGGTATTAGCTAAAGCCAGGTATAATGCGCCTCCGCACGCAACCTGCAAAATACACTTTTGTGGGTTTACAAGAACTCTCAAACGATGGCCGGAAATACTTTAAAAATTTCCAGCTGTCATTTATTTCCTGAATGAGAATGCCCAGCACGAACATGACAAACCTGACCACAACGAAAGCACCTACGTTTTTGAAATGGTACTCGTTCCACACTATCGTTACTACTGATGTGGCCACGTTTAGCACAATTTCCGCAGCAGCAATTATTTACATGTTCATTTGCTACGGACACATTAATCACTTGCAAGGACAATTTATTTTGAGGAAGTGGCGGAAAGGTGACACGATATTCGGCTGCAGCTGTTAAGTGACCTTGTAATTCTACGGCGAGTGCACGTAGCTAAATAATTGTGCAATGTACCAGCAATAAGGAACACAATGCACACACGTGGGGGGCAAGATTTTCAAGCACAATACTTACAATTTCATATTCAGGTAGATACAAACACAAAGCCCTCTGATAAGAAACTATTGTACTCAATGAATTCTTTAAGGGTTCACCCGGTCGCTGTAAGCGGTACACAAAATCACGCTCACACGTATATTTAATACATGAGGGGGGGGGGGGGGACACGTGCCAACACCCTGTGATGAAAATTTGCAAAACTACAATTTGAACTATTGATTTCTTCCAAAATAAGTTGTAACACATAACCTTCGCACTTGGCAGACAAGGCGCACAACAAGGTCACATCTTCACACAAATGCAAATCAATTATTTTCACAACTGCAATGAAAAAAATTAACACTGCACGGGGCCTGACCAGGGATAAGTTGAGCACAGCTTGGATGGATTGAAATAGCAGTTTGATAGAAAAGGAATTATTTGCACTTGCCGAAGCCACCTCCTCGTTGGCATGACTCGTGTCCCGGCTGCAACCCCTCCAGAAATTTACGGCAAGGCGATGGAATTCAGCGACTATTCCATTGGGTGAGGAGCTCTCAGAATCAGACAGAAATGCTTGTAATTCCTCTTTTTTAAGGGAATAGAGAAAACCCACGTTCTCTGGTATTTTAATGAAATAGAAAAAAAGACAATGATTAGCAGAGTTTGCACAGAATAACTTGTGCAATTCCACACAAGTCATACAAGGATACTCATAGAATGCATTTTATTAGGCTTCAATCAAACTCACTATTTTCAAGATTTCGACAAATAGATTGCCAAAGGTATACATTAATTTTAAATACACTACAATGCTAGCTAATAACATGTGTCAAAAGAAGTATTAAAAATTTCACAAAGGATCCATGAGGGCACTCGGAAAAAGCCTGACCACAGTCTCGTGGAATAAAACCATGGAGTTGGATAAAACACACTTTAAAATGCTTGTTACCTCTAATTACCCTTATAGTGTTAGGCATCAATCTCAGCCTCGGACTGACCTAAAAAGTTGATTATTTCTGTGAGGGTACACACAGCCTCACAGAATAAAATAACAAACACAAAGTGTAATTCCAATTAAATGAAAAAGCTGAGCAAATTAGAAGGCTGAAAATCATATACAACTGTCTTGCAGGTAGGTTACCAATGATTACTAAACAAAGTGTGCGAGCTGGTGCGGTTCCATTTTCCTGTGCCATAAAATTTTCAGGCAGCTCGCAACAACTAGCAATGGCATAAACTATTCAAATACAAACATTAAAATACTGAAAATACAATGCACAACACTACAGGGATCCACATACATTTACTGTGCAAGTTAAACCAAGTGAACAATTTTTAACTGGACGGCCAAAACTAAATTTTGAATTCTACAGAAATTGCGCCACCCTAACTACCGCTGACTTAGCCCAACAATATACCAAATTTTAAACACTAACTTTTAAAAAGGACAACTTACCTGCAAACTTGCCCTATGGCCATCTTAGAATATTTTAGACTCTCATTACTAAGCCACCAAGGTGACACGCTTGGCGACAACCCAAGTTGACGAAGCCTAACCAATCGTCGATCAGGAGCAACAGACGAATAACCAGGTACAGGTGCTAAGTTGAAGTGACAGAGGCCTAAGCCAATAAGGCTTAAGCTGCAGATTGCGCATGCGTGGAGGGGCAGGGAATCCAAAGAGCGGGAATGTAAAAGGAGCAGCAAAGCAACCGAGACTGAACATCAGAGGAGTGGCGAACTACAGTGTTAATATCAAGGAGCGAACTCTGCTCACCTTGCACCTTTGAATTGCAAGTCATTGTGATCACACTTCTTACATGTATGACTTGTAGGTTTTTCGAACCGTAGTTGTGGAAAGTCACGAAAGAACATATATATTCTTATGGTTTACCTTGCTTGCTGGATATTTCAATTTAAATGCTTCATAAAATGTAGTAATATTAAGATCTGGAGAAAAATACTCTTTAGTCTATTTCTTAATATATTCCCTGATTTGCTGTCTTCATCATTGTATTTCTTGTTATGCACACCTCATCTTTCATCATAGTACTTGGCGTCACCTGTCTTCATTTTCTGTGAAGTGTTTTTTTTTTTTTCTTCAATTTTGATTATAGTGATATACACTTCAAATGTGTACATGGGGCATTAAATAATATCATACTTAATATTGGCATTGAAACAAGTAAAAACAAACATATAACCCTCAAAAATATGTTTATATTCATACATTAAGCATAGGTCTAGTTTTTTGCTGTAATCTCATTTTCTTTCGATGATTTATATATTTTTCCACTCGCTCTCCAGTCAAGGTTTAGTTTTCTTTTCGGCTCTGTTTCCAGATGTACGTTGCTTGTAGTAAAGTACTGTCGACAGGATAAAGGTATCGCCACAATATACAAACACAAAAATTCCAAGGGGTAGACAACTGAACTATGAAATGCTTTGAGGAAACATTTCAAATGTCATGAATCAAACAATATTATGGCTCCATATCTAAACTGTAGACTAAAGATGAAGTAGACTGATTATGGGCTTGTCGTGTTCCCGACAATGGCTTGCAAATTGCCAGCCCGACAGTCAGAATTTTAATTTATTTAGTTACAGAGTTAGCTTCACTGTCACAGCACTGTTATGTATCCCCTTTTGATCTTTGAGAGTTGGCATCTTCATACGTACCTAACTCATTTTTGCTGAAAATGGCTGTTAGTCCTTTTTGAAAGTCCAGTCTTCAGTTGGTACAAAGTTACCCCAAATTACTGTAGTTAAAACATTGCTAACTTTTCCAGGAGCCCAAAATACCAATATTTTATCGAAATTTAAAATCATTGTATTGTTTTTAAAAGGGTAATGATAAAACATTTTTGCAATCATATAAGTAATATAGATATATTTGTCATCACATCAGTTACAGTTCTCATTATTTAAATAAAAATCTTTTCGGCAGAGTTTTATGTAAATTTAGACAGTGTTTGGTCCAAAACAATTTATCGTATTAAAATTGGCGCCTGATACATAAGTTGCATGGGCCGCATGGCCTCTCCGACATCTCTTCCTCTCATCTCGTTTAAATTCCAAAAAGCAGCAAGGGCTCCAAATAACTAAGCGGATAGCATTACGCTGGGGATGTCTGGCAAAATGTATGCAAGGCAAAGGTTAACAGGAAAACTAAAAGTGCTAGTGAAACCTACATCAGTGCAAAAGTATGAAATGGCATACGTGACAGCGTCTTACCTCGCCAGCTCTCCTAGGACGACTGCCCAGAGGCAGGGGTCATGCAGACCTACCATGGCTGGCTATGTTGTTCACACAAGCGGAAGTGCTATGCATGCCGAGTAAAAATATTATATTGCAAATTGAAATGGTACCAAAAGAATCACTAAACAATTTTACAGACAGGATTCGAAGTTATATTTTCTGGTAATTATTAATTGTCTTTTGAAGGCATCTTCGCCTGAATATTATTGTCCTCTTCAGCGCCGTGCGCACTTTGAATCTGAGATATCAACATTACACAAGACTCTGAAATAAGACATTTTACACATTTTTAACCCTGAAAGAGAAATACATCACACACTGAAGTCAATGATCCCGTTTTGGGAAAGTTTGTGTAGCGGTACTGCACACGTGTTAGGTTAGCGGCGAGTGCCATCATAGGCTGGCTCTTAGCTGGCGTCAAAATGTGTATGCAAAAATTGTATTCTTTACCAGAAACATTCAGTTTTGTAGTGCGCAGGGCAACATTATTACAAAATATAAACTCCAGATTATTAAAAGCGTGGAAAAGTGATATAACATTGAAGTTAACTTACAGTAAAACTTTCATTTACTGCAGGGCCATGCTACTCTGGTGAGAGGGCTACATCATGTGACATGCCAGTGAAGGGATAATGCTAGTGCAGTGGTCAGACAACTTGCCATCCACCATGATGACCTGTCGTCAGTTTCCGCCAGGGTTGCTCCCGAGTTTCATATGTGGGAAGTGTTGCTGTTGTTACCTATGAGTTTTCTAAGGGTGCTTTCATTTCCATCACCATTGTATTTTTCTGTTGCTCTATATTCACAATGCTTCTTTCCCCTGTAAAGTTTGTTCACAATAAAGTGAGCACTTTTGAAATCAACCTTATGTTAAAGCCACTGCTCCTACCTGCATATATTTTAACGGGCACACTGAGTGACATGCACCCAGTAAAGTTGGTCACGTTGGAAGGAAAGTAGTTCCATATAACTACGTTGAATAAAGTGTTAGGTAACCATTTTTGACTACTTAAATTATTTATTTCGCTTTCTGTTTTTTTTTAATGCCACACAGTGTAAAAATGAGCGGATTATAAAAATATTTACGTTACTAATAATTTCACGATTTCTCTGGACTGATGCATGAATAAAGTGATGATGCCCATGACAATGATAATTTTACATAAAGCCTAAGACTACACAACGGGCTTACAAGTAGATCTTAAGCTGGGCTTTCAAAAGTGCTCATTTTACAGTGAACAGCTTGTATCGATAAAGACCTCAGGTTATTGTGCTTCACAAATTTCTCTTGTAAAAATACACTTGAAGGAAGCCTTTAATGAAAGTTAACGTAAGGTGACTGAATCACATGCAACCCTATCAAAAGAGAAAGAGTATCTCTGGGGCGTTACAACCGACCAGCAAACAAATGGGAGTGGTCCAGCTAGCCGCAGAGAACTGTAAAATCTGGCCTGCATCCAAACAGTCTCACAAAATTTTCTGGTCTCTATTTATATGCTTCGAGGAAATATTGTGAGATGCTCGGAATTGTGTCCTGGACAGACTGCGTAGGCATTCTGTAGTCGTGATGTAACATGTTTTAAAACTACAGTGGACACAAAACGATGAGAAGAACATCAGGCAGTTTGTCTTGCAACAGACTACTGTTGTTTGGAGAATGGTGCAAGTATTTCTGTCCTCCCTTGCTTAGAAGTTAAAGTTTGAATAGAAAGGCCAAAGAGGATGGTATTCCCATGATTGTAGTGAGTTTCAAACGACACTGGGAACAATTCAATGTGTGCAAATAGCCCTGCAATGGGTTTGTGTGCAAAAACATCTCATAGAATGTATTAGTATAGGTGCGCAGACTTGAGCAAAAAAAAAAATGTGCTTTGTAACTTTAGGGTATGTTATTAGATTTATGTTTTACAAATTTTGATAACTCAAGGTTAACAGACTGCTAGACATTTTCATCATTGAAGATGTCCCTCATGTAGTACTTAGTTTTATCTGTTATTTGGAAGGCTTGCATTTTAAATCGCAAGTAGAGATTGTATGGGAGTTTACCTAATGTTATATTTGTCTATACCAAGAATATGATTTGATTGAATCATACTAACAAATATGTACCAAATGGAATGTCTGATAGAATTTATAATTATAGGCTTTTCAAGTTAAAGTGAGCACTTTTGAGGCCCTAGTTACTTTTTCCTTTCAGCCATTTTTTTTATCCTTTAACCACCATTTAAAATAAATATTGCCATGTAAGTAATAAACACAGTGTGTATTTTCCACTGCACTCTGAAGTTAACATATAAGGGTAAAATATATTTATTGACTATTATTCCAAATGAGAGGGCTTCCGAAAGAGCTCACTTTACCGTGAATAGTCTATATTTAGCAACAACCATTGCCGTAGTGATTGTTATCACCAAACTATCTACCCTGTTTTTTTCGGAACACTTCATTATATCTGTTAGTAAAAATAACTATTCTTATGATATAGGTGCTATGTTTTTTTACATACAAAAACCAAGCTAGTAAAGAGATGTTAAAAAATGATTGAATAGTCAACTATGAAATATGAGACAGTAAGGTTTCTGGCATTCTGTCAAGTTAATAAAAAATGGTATGGCCAGCCATGGAATATAAAGAATAGATAGATGGGAGAGAAATAAATATGTTAGATAGAGTGAGATAAGAATGGCCCAATTTCTTTTAACTTTTCAGTGTAACAATGGGAATTTTCTCATCAACATTACAAAATAAATATTTTTCAATTTTTCCTATGTTTATTCAAATTTTAATATCAGATTGGGCATTGATTTTATAATGTTAAACTATTAATAAAAATTGTATTTATCATATTATTGTTTTTGATAATTCTTTTAATTGCTTCAAAACATGCACGGTGCATAGTTAATGCACGTGATTAGAATTTAATTTTAATGGTACAAATTAACTTTAGTTATGTTCAAAAAATGTATTTCATTTATAAAAAAAAATCGCAAATTTGTTTTTTGTTGGTGGTTCACACAAGGGCTCTGGGTATGCTGGGAAGGGTGCTGAATGGAGTCAGCTGTGAGGTGAAGGAGAAGGCAGGGGCAAGATGGTGAGGAAGAAGGGAACTATAGGCCATCAGTGATGATGAAAGAAATGGGGTGGAGCTCATTGAAGGACAGGAGGAAAGTTGAAAGGTTAGCCAGGATGTACAGGGTGGTGAATGAAGAGGTAGGATGGGGAGGGCTACTCTGCAAGCTAAGTAATTGGGTGTTTAGAGGAAGAGGAAACAACAGTGAGAAGCTTCAGAGGGTGTGGAGGAGAATGGAGTGGAGTAGGCAGTCCATGTTTGTGAGGTCTGTGAGGGAATGGAATGTGTTGAGGGAGGAATTGGTATCTGTGAGAGGGGTTGGTAAATTCAGGAAGGGAGTGGAAAAGGAGTTGGTTGGGTGAAGGAGAGGTGAGAGAGCTCGCCACCGGGCGGTAGCCTAGTTGCGAGTGAACGTATGTATATACATTCTGCCAATTTCTTGCAGTGTTGCAAATATGCATATAAGGAATTACTTCTGTATTCACCTTTCATGTTGACCTACACACGTGTGTCAAGAAAGATGTGTCGTGTAGTAAGTGCTTCATGTGAACAGTTGTCAAAGACTTCACACAACCACTGAAACAATTCCACAATGAAATGATGCTGTGCCATAAAAGAACAATAGTCATTGTAGTGTTTTTAATAAATAAAAATAATATAAAAACAGTGACTATCATAGCAGTTTTTCTAGTAGGTTATGGGCCTAGTAAAAAATAGTTTTCTTAACTCCTGTGAATCGTAAGTATGTTGATGAGTGAGTGTAATTTTGGCAGTTGCGATTGGTAACATTTTTGTTGTCCGAAGTCAAGTACTTTTTTTTGTTACATCTTAAGACTCTATAAAGGATAGTTATTTGAAAACAAATATAAACAATTATAGTCAAGCTGGAATGACTGGAAATTGTAGGTAAATATTCTTTTGAAGAGTAATGGGTTAATGGCAGCTATCAAAGGAAAGTTAGATTGTCCTAAGCAACCAACTATGCAGTCAACTTCAAAGTATTTAGCTGAATATAATACTCAGGTGCAAGCATTATGAGGTATAGAATGCTGAGCTCAAGTGACGTCGCCCTCGCTCTATGTCCACTCGGGGGGGCTGACCGATAGTGCTTGCTGCTGAATCAACCGCACTATGTGCACCAGTGTGTCTTATGTAGCGTGCCGTTCATGCACGAATGGGACAGTTAACCTTTCAGTGTCCAAAACACCCATTTATCTCCTCCTTGCGTCCCTGCCTAAAAATGAAATTTATTATTTATTATTGAATGCTCACCCACATGGTTCACGTAGACACAATTTGGAACGCTCATAATTATTTTTATAATCTTCCAAGTGTTTTGTATCGTATTGTTTTGGTTTTAAAGAGCAGATAAAGATTTCTTGTTTTAAAAAAATATACAATCAAAGACGCTAGCAGTTCCGACACCAACATTGCCAAGCTCATAGAGCAAATTTCCAACAGTTTGAACATTAATTTTTACTTTATTTAATAGCACTGTTCTCTAAGGGTTTTTATGTGTGATTTGTTTTTGTAATTTTAATTGAAGTGTATTTGTATCTTTTGCTTACCTGTCCCGGCATTTAACAGAGAAACTCGTAATTGCAAGACGCTTAGCAACAGCTGTTAAAGACTTTCCTGAAAAGTTTTAACAGCCAAGAATTACGTAAAATAATTTTGTGATTATTTTCCTGCTTGCAACTGTTCTTGTTTGTAAAGTGTTTGCTTTTTGCATTTTTTGAACATTTTGCGCAAGGTGCTGGCGGGAAGGTGGCCGTTACTAACGGTACCTGCATGCCACCATCTTTAGTCTGGTCTTAGTGGGTCTTCGAGGACGGATATGTGCTGCACTGTGCCGCGTGCCACGGGAGTTTCATCAAGTGTTACTAATCATGTAGGGTGTCAATAGTTTTAACTTGTAATTTTACCGGAACTTTTTGTATCTTTTTTTGCTCTCCTGTGTGCTGACCCTTCTCTCCGCCGGCTTGCGACCCCGGACAGTTTTACTGCCGTGTTTTTCTTTGCGCTGTAAAGCCATTTTGCCGCGTAGGCCCCTGGCAGGCCTCGTGTGCCAGGCCTGCTTCAGACACAGGAAGTTTATGTTACCACATGTTTAGTTCTTTCTGGTAATATATCTTGTGTCATTTGAACTCATGTCTTATTAGTTAACTCCTTTTTATTCAAATTCCACCTTGGGAACTGGCTCTATCCAGTGAATGTACCACGTGGTCGCCAATCACGTGTTGGACTGGTAAGTTAAAGCCATGACTCTCTAGCTAATTTATAATAGTCGTGCACTGTGAGGGGGTGCCGCCACAGGCTGTCGACCTGTAACGACCCTGAGAACAAGATCTCGTGCTCCTCCGAGCATGTAGACGAGCTGGTACCCTGGGAATTTCAACATCTGTATCTGCATCCATCGACGATCTGGAAAGTCTGTAAGGTAATCTGGCATCTTTCGCCCCTCGCAAGCCCCAAGCCACGTCACGTGGCACTGCAACTTAATGGTCAAAGACACGCATCGTGAAAATATCGAGCACGTGGTGGGAATTTGCGTGTACCGGAAGTCGGCCATTGTTCCCGGAAGCATGTGGGACAGTGAGCCGACCGCCATCTTGTGCACGTATCGAACCTCCTTGTATCTCCTAGGGCGGAGATTCCTGTGACGTCCTCATGTACTGGGATTTTCCTTCGACGTCACAGCGTGCCTGCAACCTTGCGTGCATGCGTGGTATGGTCAGGCTGCGTATTGACCACCGCACCCCAACAGGTCAGGTCTACCGGGAAAACCCAGAAGAAACCCTTCGTTCTTGTGGTTTTGCGTCCATCTGCGAGTGTGGACAATGGAATCACAAGTCAACATGTGAGACAGGTGAGATATGTGCATCATGTGGAAGAACCATTTTGCTGGATCAATACGCAAGTACGACCTGCTGGTGAACATCTGCCGCTGCCGACTCGGACGGAGTGTTCTGTTCGCACCCATAGGCGCGATGTACGCACCCTGGCTCTGATGATCATGGTAACAGAACTATCTGCTGTGGAATATGCCAGCTGGGAACACACTATGTCTGCTTGTCTGCGGAGGAATGGCCTACCGTCCATCGCAATGTCTTACAAAGTCAAGAGTCTACAAGCACACCAGGTAACGAAATGGACGATGTCGACCAGGCTGAATATACACAGCTGATTGCGCCCAATGCTTTTCTACAGCCTGTAGGAAGTAGCGTACACGAGTGCCCATCTAGAATGTGCAGAGGAATAGGCCGTGCTGTTGTCGTATCTAACTTGTGCAGTAACCAATATCACCTCAAGTGCGTGAGTGACAGTGACTGGAACAGCTCCCGCTAAGGGAACTTTCGCTGCGTTGAATTCGTATTGCTCAGTGTCAACAATAACATGCTACCGGACATAAACAACGCCAACAGTGACATGCAGCTGCCACGAAGGAGAGAATGACACGAGTCACGACCACATGTCATGCATACCCCAATGCTCCGATCAGAGCAGACAATCATGATGCCAACATGCTTCCAGATGCTACTGATTTTTTCCGGGAAGGGGCCATGAATTCCAAGGCCTTCCTAGCGGAATGCACCAGCCGGCTACAGAGGTACGGAGTCAGCGTGGAAGAGTGGCCTAATGCCATCGGCATTCAGCGGTCAGGTGACGGGAGAGATTGGTGGCGATCAATTACTGAGTACAACATGTCCTGGACGTATTTCACCATGTAGTTCACAGCCCGCTATGCTAGCACCTACAACGCGCTTAAACAACAGTTGGCATTGTTTACGGAGGATCAGAAACACTGTAAAAATCTGGAAATGTTTGTGAGCATCAAAGTCAGCCTTGCCAACCGACACTACCATCATCTGCAACCTGAAGATGTGTTGGAGTCCATAGTGAAAATGGTACTACCAGCGTATCACCCGGCCATGCGCCCCATGGTGTACAGCTGTTTTCAGTGGTTTACGATGGTTACAGTGAGTATTGTGTACGACTTAGAGCCAAGGCACAGCAACTACGTGGACTCATGGGACTTTAAAAGTGCTGGGAGGAACAGTGACAGTGTCTACAACAAAGTAAACATGCAGCGACAGGTTTGAGCTGCCTGCACATGTGACCGGGAGTGCGCAAGGAGACAACACCGCGACTGCTACGATGAACAGTGGTACAAGCGCTGCACCTACTCAGTCACTACGCACTGCCAACAACAATGCGCCACGTCAACCACCATGGTGCCGCATCTGCACCAATGAGCAGTACCACTTGCACAGGTTGTGCCCAAACAGGGCACAACCTGTGCAGTGGCTACGGGAAACGCACCAACAGGGTAGGGCCACCACAGGGGCTCCCGTATTTCGCCGAAGTTTCAACACCAGCAGCCCCACCTGAATTAACCAACCCAACCAGCATCTACCTGGGACAAGTGACTACTACTGTTGACCATTTATTGAGGGTACCTGTATGTGTTTTGAGTATCTCAACTGTTGCTTTAATTGACACCGCAGCCTCACACAACTTTATCCGCGAAAAACTTGTCAAGTCAGCTGGCATACAGAGCACTTATGGAACCGTAGAGCTTGCCATCTTAACTGGTACGAGTAACATCATCGTTATTACTCAACTGCACATAAAGATAAGGGATGAAGATATGTGTATACCCGCCTTAGTTTCAAGGGAAATCTGCGAAGATTAATGTTTGGAGTGCCTTGGCTAATAAGAACACAAAGTAATCTTAGAGATCCCCAGAGAGCACAATCACTTTCGTAAACAAGTTAGCCGAACGGTATACAATTTGGGAAGATGAGTAGAAGTAAACCTACAAACTGTGACACTCGTTGATATTGACCAGAGGGTCCCAGCCGAGTACCGCAGTGCATTAGAACCGAAACACGCCGCAGTCGTGGAACACGTGGCTGGTGAAGATAACCAACTGCCCGATGGCCTGTCCCGCCACCCGAACGAGCAGGTAACGTCTGTAGACAAAGGGGAATGGGAAACAGTGTTGCCACCGGAGAACAACTACATAACTCCACCCGTGTTGTTACAGCAAATCGTGGCTTCCAAAAATAAACACTAACCAAAACATTAACCAAAACATGTGCAGATGATTTGTATGTGTACGCACTAAATCAGCAACAAATGTCAACAGAAGTTCGTGAAATCAAAGAACAGTGTGCACAGGTATTGCTAGACGGATGGCGAGTAGTAGACAGCCAACTAGAAACACAGAACAACAGCAACAAAGCAGGCTTGCGGTGCCTCTATGTACTGCCCGCAGCCTGCCACACAGTCATCCACGTAGCACATTATAACAACCTGTCAGGACAACCCGGTGTGCAAATGTAAACAGTGCAATGTATACAAAACATGTCGGTTCGACTGCACCTCATAACAATAGCCACTGCTATCACAACTACTCTTGAATGCATCGCTCTAGACCTGATAGGATCCTACCCATGCTCAGCTAGAGGCGAACGGTTTGTGCTAGTGTTCATGGATTTTTTTACGCAGTGATGTGAATTGTACACTTGGCCCAGCTTGTACATACGCCACATTGCTGCCACCCTAGAGAAGGAATTTTCCCCCGCTGGGGTACACTAGGACAATATTGAGCGACAATGCCACACAGTTTTCTGGACCACACTGGAGAGATTTGTGCATGAAATGGTGTGTCATTCAACACACAACTGACATATACCATGCCCATGCTAACCCAACAGAGCATAGAAATATAAATGTTAAGGTGCAGCTACGCCTCAGGGTAGGCGAGGACCACACCAACTGTTCGCAGCACGTACCTGAAATTGCTTTCTGCCTATGAAACTGAATTAGTGAAGCCACTGGTAAATCGCTCGCTGAAATGTTGTACGTAGCAGGCCTAGCAAAACTGGGAGAGTATGCGTACCACCTGCTGGACTTGAACCCAGGACCGCTGATCCCGAAGTAGGAGACAGGGAGAAGAGGCAGGGATACTAAGAAGCTTGCGCCAAACTAAAAACGTTACGTACAGAAGTGGTTAGTGGAAACGAGGAGACCGCCTAAACCCCTGCAACCAGGAGATTATGTGTAAGTGTGCACGCATCATCTGTCAACTGCGAATAAAAATTTTTGAGCCGGATTCACCCCTAAATGTTCAGGGCCGCATAGGATTGTGGAAAAAACCAGCGCCACTTCTTATCTGGTACAGATGAGCATGCAAAAAAGTTGCAAAATCTACAGAAATTGCATATGAGCAGTGAAAGTCCCAGAAGAAAAGAGGGAAAACTGCCCGGCTGATAAAGAGGTCGTGAGCAGGTAAAACCCACAACACTTAGAGAGTGCCACTGAGGGGAGAATTAGTGATGTCGCACCGTCCAAACTGAACCAAGGTCACAACAGAAGTGCAAGCCCGCCGCATTCATGGGACCAATCACCACACGACTTCTGTGGATTCTCCAACAATAACAACAACACACTCGCCGCTAAAGAAAAAAGTGGAACAGAGGACTTGAACGACGTGTGGCGAGGGGGTTTCAAAACAACACTCTGCTTACCACTCCAGCCGCAACAGTGATCGCAAGTCAGAAGCCGGCAAATAGTGAGATAAGCGACGTGTGGGGAAACAACATGCTGCCCCACGACTTTCGTGACTTTCCGGCCGCCGAGCAGCTGCCTGCCACCACTGCAGATCAGCGGGCAGTACCAGCACTACTGGACGACCTGTAGGGGGAAATGTCCACCCCCGCAGCCAACCGTAAACAACAGCAACAGCAGCTGCACGATGGGAGTCACTCTTCCGTCAGCTCAACTTGTTTGTCAGTGTACCACTGTCTAGTACGCACACGCCAACAACACCCCGGGCTGCCGCCCCGCTTCAGGCATCAACCCTGCGCCAGCCAGGATGCAAGCGTGCCTCATCATGCTGCCTGTACGTGCTTCACTGCAGGCCCTGTATCAGGGGCCCCTGCAAACACGCCTTATGCCCAACGTTCTCAACGCCCTTTGCACCCACCTGAGATGTCTACCATGGTAAGGGATATGTGCCGCCGCACGCCACGGGAGCTTCATCAAGTGTTACTAATCATGTAGGGTGTCAATAGTTTTAACTTGTAATTTTACCGGAACCTTTTGTATCTCTTTTGCTCTCCTGTGTGCCGACCCTCCTCTCCGCCGGCTTGCAACCCCGGAGAGTTTTACTACCATAATTTTCTTTGCGCTGTTAAGCCATTTTGCCACATAGGTTCCTGGCAGGCCTTGTGTGCCAGGCCTGCTTCAGACACGGGAAGTGTATGTTACCACATGTTTAGTTCTTTCTGGCAATATATCTCGCGTCATTTGAACTCGTCTTATTAGTTGACTCCTTTTTATTCAAATTCCACCTCGGGAACTGGCTCTATCCAGTGAGTGTACCACGTGGTCGCCAATCACGTGTTGGACTGGTAAGTTAAAGCCATGACTCTCTAGCTAATTCGTAAAAGACATGCGTTGTGAGGGGATGCTGCAACAGGCTGTCGACCTGTAAACAATCCTGAGAACAAGATCTTGTGCTCCTCTGAACCTGTAGAGGAGCTGGTACCCTGGGAATTTCAACATCTGTATCTGCATTCATCGAAAATCTGGCAACTCTGTAAGGTAATCTAGCATCGTTCGCCCCTCGCAAGCCCCAAACAGTCGGACAACTTATTTACATGTGTTCCACGAGTAAGGAAATGTGGAGCAAGCTGTTTAGTGTTTACGGTCAAAAGACTGAATAAAGTACAGAATAGTACAACATGAAGCATACAAACAAAAAGAATATTTTTATCTCAGTGGCCTTGTAAACCGGTATTAGCCATAGCATTGGTAATTATAATTGAGTGGCTACATTAGGGGTGCCATGGCCCACGTGGCTTATCATGTAGTATTAGTGTGTAGAGAATAGAATAAGGAACTGGCAAACAATGGTAGAAGAATAATAATGGTAGGATGTCAGGATTCCTTGAAAGGCTTGTTTCTAGACCAACTAAATGTCTCTGTCTTCCTTGTAAATGGTTCCTTTCATTCTTCAGTATATGCATTTTTTTAAATATATAAATTTATTGAAGTGGTCATACTGTTTTTGACATGTGGAACTTGAATTTGCGATGTTACAGCTTCTAAATGAAAAGTGGTAGATGTAGTCTTCATGAGATAGTTGTTGGTTATGCTTCTAAAGCTCTGTTTCATGTCTGTGAAAATTTGCAAGTGGCAGGAAACTGTAGACAATTGACAATTTGTCCACTTAGTTGGCTGATCTCAAAACTAGTTTGTTTTGGAACTGACGTTAAATGTTTTTTGTAGAATTTTATTTTGTATTAATTTTTGTTCTGGTAGGTAGTTAGTTGAGATATTAAGAAATGATTATAGCCAGTTCAATTTAATGGCGTGGCTTCTCAAAGTTACCTATGTAATGTAGCTAGAGCGGATCATTTTTTTTTTCCCCCAATTTTCTGTGAATTAAATCCCACTTATCCTTGACGCGTCTCCATTCTATCAGTGTGATAGTCTTTGTGTTTTTCACTTTCTTGAACTGGGTGGACACTGTGAATGTTATCTTTTCTCTCCCTGTTTCTCTTTGTAACGCCTAACATAGAACATTAAGTTTCTTCGTTTTCCAAGTTGTGATTTGTGCAAAGCCACTTCCCGGTTTGACCAGCCTGCTTCTAGTTTGAATACCCATCATTCATAAGTGAATAGCTGAGTTGTCAGGAAACATATTTATTTCCTATAATCAGGAATGAAGAATGATGGCATAGTGTTTAGAAATACGTATTGTCTAATATTTTTTATAAAAATACAGCTTCTATTAATGCCTGTAAAGTAATTGTATTATTTGGTAAGTAAACTGATGTTTGGACATAATCTTGCAGACATATGTTTGATTCATACTACATTATGCCCAAAATGTCCACTGCTATGCATTAACATTATTCCAAATGACTGCAACTCATGCAATCAGGCCCACTTGTCCACACTCCGGCCGGTCTCTCTCTCTCTCTCTCTCTCTCTATCTCTCCCCCCCCCCCCTAAGGGTTGGTTGCAGACTACACTCACTGGTCGCTGCATGGTCGCTTGACGCTCCAATGGTTCCATGCACCTGGCCCTCATTACAATACGAGATTTCACACTGTCGACAGAGGCATGCCGTGGCTTGTATAGCTGAGCTGACCTGACCCAGACGGTCACAAAATGAGCTGCACTACTATCCATGTCATTCTGTCTTTGAGGGCTCTGAGTGGTGTCTGTCCCAAATAGCCCTACTGCGGCACATGTCAGTGTTCTTGACCTGTTTGTGTAGATCTGCCCTTGCCCTCACTTCTCAGGTTACCAATGAAATCAGTGTGCACCCAAGGGTACATGAAGGCCACGAGGCCACATGTAACACTAGATTATTGGGTTATTAACATTATAATCAAGTTAGTGTATTTACATAATTTGGAATTGCTGTATTCTGTATTTTGTAAGATATTACTACTGAGACTTGCAGGTTATGAAGGAGTGCTGTTCTGTTCTGGTGGCTTTATTCGTGAATGAAACTGGACCTCTGGCTCATCAATGTTTAGCTGCTTCTCTACCCATAGGTGTAGCTAGAAGATCATTTTTTTGAAAAAAGGGGGGATATGAAACCTCAAAGAAATTTGAATGGTTAGTTAAATAACTTAATATAATTAAACAGATATATTAAGGAATTTAATTTCATGGGGTTTATTTGTTGTGTGTAGAGTATAATACACTTTTTACTTGATAGTCTCCCTTGTCAAATTACTTTCGTGTAGGTTGAGGGAACTATGTGCTATTCACAGCAGAGTGAGCACTTTTTTAAAACTCTCTCATTTGTAATAATAGTCAATAAATATAGTATATTTTAGTCTTAGATGTTAACTTCCGAGTGTGGTGGAATATATACACTGTGTTTATTACTTACTTGGCAATATTTATTTTAAAAAAATGTAGTTATAGGATAAATGGCTGAAAGTAAAAAATAACTAGGGCCTCAACAGTTCTCACTTTACCACGAACAGCCTGTAGCTGTCATCACAAAATTGTAAATGTCAGTAAACAGCTTGCATCAAAGTCCTACAGTTATCTCCAATCACAAAACTGAACTATTGAAACATTAGAGAATGACAAGCATTGCTCTGTTATTTCAAGTATAGCCAGCAAAATTGATGTTGAAAATACTTGATGGAAGCTCAGAGATCTCGTTACTACAAAAAGTTCATAACTTTAACATTGGGGAAGGCAGAGGGGTGTTAATTTCTATAGAGAGATTCTGGCAATGTGTTGAGGTAACTGATGACATTGATGTTAAGTTTGTGAAGCATATATGATCCTGTTGCTGCATATCATAGTAAGTTGTAAGTGTATGTAGGTTGGGTCCGATATCTATAAGTATAGGAGGTGAAATTTTCATACTGGCATACCATGACTGTATAGATGAGAGACAATACATAGAAAACCCTTGTTATTATTATGTGCTACTGTGAGTATTAACATGATAAGATATAACTTTTTCATGGACACATACCTGTCAGTTAAAGGCCTCAGGCTGTTGGCATGCATGGAAAAAAATATAAATTATTTAAATGATACAGTTGTGTGTAACAGCGGGTTTCCTCGGGTATATCCCGCTTCCCCCGTTCTTTCATTCAGACACTGCACTATCCTCACATTGCTTCACCCTCATGGGCTCTCAAGACCTTGATGTTAAGAGCTGACCAAAACTCTTCATTCACTTACTCATTCAACCCTATAATAAAACATTAAGTTTTGATGCAAAAAGACAGGTACATTAATAAATGTATTCATTTAACATGTGAACTACGTAAATTTCAGAAAACTTCTAAGATTTAAAAATGGTCCAAACTGATAAACAGTTGGTACATGCAATTCTCACCTAATTTACAGATGCTTCAAAAGTAAACTACAGGAAAGAAATAATGAGTCAAGGTAAAGGTCATCATTAATACAAAATACTTAATTAAATGGAATGACACACCAATTTTCAGGGAGCGAGCCATACAGTTGGAGCGATGTGTTGTTGTGTAGCAACCAGAATTTCTCAAATTGTGTTCTCAGTTTGTATAGGAAAACAACATAAATGCAAATTAAATTCCATGCATTGACTGGAGGCTTTAAGAATTGGATACTATTGATCCGTCGCATAACCTTTCTTCGTGCTGGCCAACATTACCAACAACATAGGAATGTGTAAGGATATTTCAGTGTCTCAATTGACTAACTTAACTTGAAGAATCAGTTATACAATGAAAAGAAAAATATTAAAAATATAATGTTTGTTATCATAGTTAAAGATAGAAATAACCTTTTGTATTCTGAGAATCACTATGCATACATACAAGCAACTTTCATACATTCAGCTCTCTAACAAAATGTTCAAGTGTGCTGTTGGTATGAAAGAATGGGCTGTAAATGCAGGAGTTAAGTAAAGCGAAGTTCAGTTTTCCCACGAGTGCTCTATGTATGGCTTGTCGTTGCCGTGGTAAGCTACCATTCACAGCAGGTATTGTTTGAAGACAGACAGGTGTTTGCAACAGCATCCCAGGCAGGTAGATACAGTTACCGCAGAGTGACCAGCCAGCTGCAGTTAACTGTCACAGCAGGATGCAGCGTCCCCTCCCCAGAAACAAGCGGTTGCTCGCGAGTCCGCTCTGCCAGTTTCGGTACTGCAGTGGTGCAGGAAGACAACTTGCTTCCCGCTTCCTGGAAGTGTGGGGTCTGGATTGGTCATGAGCGATGGACGAGAAGCTACTACCATGTTGAGAGCTGGTTCTTGAACTCTCCAGATAGCTTGTTGGGAGCTTTTGCTCTCACAGGAATTCCATTCAAGAAAGCGAAGCGTACACACAGTCCACTGTTCACACAAGTTATGATCTTCTACATGCGCAATGCAGTATACAAATGGTAACAAGCAAATTGAAAAACATTATTCTGACCTGTTCTCTGAAAATTTGCTATTCACTTGAATCTGAAATGTTTTGAAAATAGATAGTTTTATAAACTTGGCAATAATTTAATCAAAATTACAAATCTTTGATATCATTACTTAAAAAATGTTCTTAAGTCAACATGGAATAATATTACCAGTAAATATTGTCAGTTAGGAAATTTTATTGGTTTTATTTAACTTTTAGTGGAAATTATTTTATTTTTCACAGACTTTATTAAGGTTTAAACCCACTGGTATAGAAATAGCCAAATGTATGCCTCATATATTTTTTTTGCTTTTATCTTGTACAGAAAGACTTCTAAAAATATTTTATAGTCCATAATATGCCCTTTCAGGTTTGTGTTGTTTTTTTGGTTACTTTGTAATTGTCAAACTATTGTAAATGAAAATCACATTTAGTGATGATTTAATTTTTTTTAGGAAGCAAACAATGTTATAGCTTGGAAAAGTTTTTCTTGTGTAATATTTTTTTTTGTAGGTAAACACCATTTCTAATTTTACAATTCCTTAATTCTGTTATAGTATTTAGAGTGAAACTTCCAAATTGTGAGCAGTCATTAAAGATAATTACTAGTTAAAAAAAACATTCATGTATTAAAATTTTGGCCACTATTCTGCTTGAATATACTTGTAATACTGTAATGGTATTGTTACGTGTCGCTGATCTGCACTGCTGACCTTGGCTTGCGCCGTACGAGCGGGAATAAGATAAGGTCAGAGTAGTGGTGATAATGGAGCAGCACGCCGATGGAATGTTTTGAATGGCAGGCGAGCAAACCGCATATCAGTTACATAAAGCGAGCTGATGTGATAATCTCTATTGGCGCATGCTAATGATCCTGGTTGTATTGATTTTTGCGTTTATCTGAAGAATTCTCTGGATTGTACTGACCTCATTCTCTCCGCCTGACTCGGGGTGTGTTTAACCTTCGAGATGGTCAAGGCAAAGTTATAAATATTAAGATATGCCTCCGGGCCAGGATTTGAGTTGAGTTGGGGTTGATGAATGGCTGAGTTCTGAGCGATAGAAGACGAGCAGCGGGAGAAATGACCAGCGGAAGGGAAGTCTGTGACTGTGAGTATTCAGCAGTGAAGAGTGCGGCTGCCAGGCTGGACTTTTGGACCAGATGCATGAGTGAAAGACATTACAAATGGTGGCAACAGACAGACTGAACACTTGTTAATGATGAGTATAAGTTAATTGACTGAACCAAACAAAGATAATTGAGAAGGATGTTATTAGAGTCTAAATAGACATCAAATATTGCGCTCACTGTAAAATAAAAAGTCATAGTGGAGACAGTTTATGTAACGCTGTAAATAATAGCTGTGTGAATAAAGCAGACCGCAAATTTTTTTTTTAAATTTTAATTTTTATCAAGACCTCCATTCCTCACGAATTCAGATACGCCCCTCAGGCATCCACATGTAACAGGATATTACATTATATTGCATTGTGAGAGTTCTTAGCAATGAATTATGTTTTTGGCGGAATTTCTTCTAGAATAGTGGTTTATTTATTTATTCTCAGAATACGAGATATCCTGTAGTTCATTCTCACATAGTGCATTCTGCTCAGCATAATAAAATTCTGTCCCTGTGGTGGCAGTGCTTTACAGTTAGTGTTTGATACCATATCTGCTAACCAGTACTGTTGTGAAGTTCACGAGCAGCAAATAACTTAACAAACATTAATTTGTGTTTTGGACAAAGTTATGCAGTTATGTAAATAAATTTATTGATCAGTATAGAGTTCTTATGACACATTTAACGTTTTTCTGAAGCCCTGCTCAGTTTCATTTAGGTACTATTATAACCTTATTTTCTATGCCCTTGGGAACACAGTCAGTGCCGGATTTGACTTCAGACATTTTGTTATTGTCGGCCTGCGTAAAGGTGGTATTTGCGATGTAGAGAATGTTGCTGATAATGTGCGACATGCTTATTGTACCATCACTTGAGATGGACATCACTAATGTTATGATAATTAAATGTTCAATATATTACAGTTTGAATCTCTGGTAAGTTGTGTGGCATATAACACTGTGCTGTAAGTAACCAAACTGACCTAACCAAATCTAGTCAAGGAGGACTTGTAAACATTCACACACAAGCATTTCTCACTTAAGCCTGTATGACATGATGAAAGATTCCTTGGATGATTCAATGCAAGCCTGCGTGGCCACTTGTATGTACGATTTTATGGAAGATTTGGCCATCTGCTGGGACCTTTCATGGACGTTTTCGTAATTGGTTGAGTGCAATTTTCCATAGGAGGTTTCCTTGAAGGTTGAAATGTTAGCCAGGCGGAGGGTGGTCGGGTAATTTTTTAAAATTTTATTTTGAGAAAGAGAGATAAGACTATTAAACATGAATAAATAGTAAATAAAAAACCACAAAAATGTTTACTGATTCTAAAACAGCATTGTTTGAAAATCAAGCAAACATTCGCAAAGTGAGCACAATAAAATGATTACGCTCTGTGCATGAACACACAATGCTGAAGTGGTGAGCGAAGATTGTTCCTGAACTACAGTTGCAGAAGTAAAATAATAAAAAAATGCTCTTGTCTTTACTTGTGCGGCAACAAGTATCATTGGATGGGTTATTCCAAAGAACTCTCCATAACTGCTTGTATGCACGCTCAGGTAGCAGGTCTCATGGAAGCTCTCACCCGAGCTCGTATGGGAAATTTTTACCATGAGACACAGGTGTTACTGAAAACTATAAATACAGTAATATTTCTTCAGTAAAAACATTTAAGGGGCTGGGGGAAAAAATGCCATTAAAGTGAATTGGTATTTTAACTGAATTATAAATAAGTATATATAATTTTTGCTGGGACCAGAACAATTTTTTTTATTTGTTTGTTTATTTGCATAATATTCACCATATAGTGTAACATACACAGTGGTATTGGACAAGTAAAGTCAATTACAAATACACAATATGACGCCATTGGGTGAGACACAAGACGAACAAAGACACTAATTACTTACTGGTTGATGGGTACCAGCAGTGTTTCCCAGACACCGCACTTCGAGATGCAAGGTTCTCAGGGATGCTGTGGGTTCTGTGTGTCTGTCTCACATGGGCATCTTTACAAACACTTTTGCATTACAAAACATTTATGAAAAACACAGTATGAAGTAGGAGTCTGCTGGGTTTCGACGTTGCAGATAAACATATTTCATACACTAAGAGAATTGCTTTTATTTTACCACTTATTACGCATTGTGCCAATACTGATTACGCTTAACCTCAGGCGTGACTAGCTAACTCTGGCGGGGTTCCCCCCCCCTGCTCCTGATTTAACTAGCGCACTCTGTGATGGATGATTTCTCCGTGGTGCGTGAGAGCACAATCTCCACAGGGTAAGGGGTCTGTGTACAGCCACTGTGATGAACTGCAGATTTCAACCGGAGACGGGACATGAAGTATGAACATGAACATTAACATGTGTGATTACCTACATCGCTAATGCATACTCATTGGGACATGTCTCCTAACCACGTGGTGTGTGGCGACAGTCTATACACTTAGCAGGCTAGGACAAAAATAATGTCATCGTACAAATTACACAAATATCACTTATGATGCGGATGTTGCACTGGATGAAGTTCGTAGTGGGCGACGTGGTGCAGGGGAAATTGCACTATTTCCTGTAGAAATCATTGGACACCTGTCGGACAAAATTAAGGGCTATTCAGAAAATTATTCTGGTTGCATTTTGAGCATACAAACACATCTGGTGTGCCTGATAGTGGCAATATCCACGAGTAAGTTGGCAGCTGCTAACCATGTGGTCGCAAATATTGTGGCAGTAACACATTTCAACATGACAAAATCCCAAAAATACGAACATACAAATTTACCCTTAATATTGCTCATGGCAATAAAGCAGAAATTACAATGCAAAAGCCCTCAACATGGACGGATATTGCCTGCAATAAAGCAGAAATTACAATGCAAAAACCCTCAACATGGACGGATATTGCCTGCAATAAAGCAGAAATTACAATGCAAAAACCCTCAACATGGACGGATATTGCCTGATTTTCAAAGTGCGCAGGCTACATAGCTTCTCCACCATTACCTCCATCCTCATCTTCGTTTAAGTTTCAAAAAGCCGCAAGGGCACAAAATAATTATTTAAGTGGAAGCATGATGCTGGGGATGTCTGACAAAATGGACGCAAAGCAAAGGTTTACCAGTAAACTAAAGTGAACTATGGAAATCTAACTCAGTGCAAAAATATGATGTGCGTACGTGACGACTTACCTCGCCAGCTCTCCTAGGACGACTGCCCAGAGGCAGGGGTCACGCGGATCTACCATGGCTGCCTACGGGGTTCACACAAGCGGAAGTTCTATGCATGCAGAGTAAAACTTTTACTATGGAAAATATATGGCACACAAGAGATTGAAATACGTAATAACAAGAACAATTTAAATAGTTAAATATTGGTGTTAGATAACTGTTCTTTGTATAGGCCAGGATATTAATGTCCTCTATTTTTGTGCAGCGCACATTTTGAATTTGAAAGTAATATTGCACAATTTTTTTGAAATAACATATCACACTTTTAGAACACTTTTTGACATGAAAATAAACATACATGGCACTGGAAATCATTTATCCCCTTTTGGGAAAGCCCGTGGTTATGGTGTCTGCGTACATGTGCTTTCTCATGTGTCACGTGAGCTGGGAGGGCCGTCATGGTCTAACTGCCGCTGGCGGTCAGCCGTCGTTAAACGACCCCTCTCTCGTATACCGCGACAGTGTGAGCAGCTCAGCCCTGCTCTGCCAGGCCCTGCCCGGGTGTGAACCGAGACCACTGGTCAAGGACCGATATGAGGCATGATTTCGTAGGCCTCTTTACTCTGCGGCGTTTGTAGGGGGTGGGGTGTAACCCGGAACCATGTTGTTGGACTGGGCGGTGACTCGCCTCTCCTCTTGCGAGTGACGTGATTTGGTTTGTTTACATTTACCGTAACACTTCCATTTACACACGTCTCCCTACTGCTTTTCCCAAACCTTCTTAAACTGAGACTTGTCCTGTTATGCTATCCCCTGCGGGTGCAGGAAAATCTCTGAAAAGCGTCTCGCAGGCACTCGTAGTGCTAACATTTACATTTTCACTTTGGTAACAACCATCTTTACTCGTGCTGTGGGGAAACCCCTTAAAACTATTTTGCTTTGCTATGCTGTCCCCTATGGGTGCAGCAAAACCTCTAAAAGGTGTATCACAGGCACTGGTAGTGTTACAATTTACATGTACACTGTGGTTACAATTTACACTGTCATCCCCCTCCCTATTTGGTGTGGACTGTTCGGATGGCGCGAAACCCCTGAAGGACGTGGTGTTTTCCAAACTATTGTTTACATCTTCTGGGTGCGGGTCACAAGACTGGTGTTGTTGTTTATGTTTCGCCATGTGTTGCTCCTGTCACTTTGCGTAGTTCCTGGTGCGTTACGCTGTGGTCACTGAGGTACTGGGCTTATCGGCGTCTCCTTGCCTCTCGTTTCTACAGGTGTGCGGGCTATACGCAGGTCGCCGCCGCGACATTTTGTTACCCGTCACTGTCCCAGTTGTACAAAGAATGTGGAGTTTCCCATCTTTGCCGTTACTCTTACTGGCTCAATCAACCTGGGTGCCAGTCCTGCGCAATCGTTCTTAACCCTCTGCAGATAACAGGTTTTCCCTCACGTACATGTAAATGCCTGGTACTAACTCTGGTGGTTGTCTCCTACATGCCGGTACCCTTGTGTTGCAATACCTCTCCTGATTCTCTCTCCTGTGTGTGTGTATCTGCTGTTGGTGTTCGTTTGTCTCCTCAGGCAGTACCGGAGTGTTTTCACAGTGTTCTCTGGACGTGCGCAATTGGCGGACTTGTACCATTTCTCCAGGTGTTTTCCCTGTCGCCGCATTCACTCTCCTCTATTTCTTACACAAAATATCACTTCGGGAATTAATTCCACCCACCTGGTATGGTCTGCCCCTAACCGGACTCACAGCTGTATCTTAAAGTCCTGGTTTCTGCACTCAGTCGGGTTCACCCTGAGATGGTACGGGGTTCAGTTCACCATGTAGTACAGTACTCTCTCCATTTAATTCCTACAAATTGGGTTCCGTTGTCGTTCAACAAAAATTTGGAGTAGTCCCATCTGGGAAAAAATTTGATCTCCATAATGGGAGCTACAGTGTGTGCCCGGACGTTACTGACAGGAAATGTTTCTGTCCATCTGGTAAACAAATTTGTAACTACAACAAGGAAGCACTAGCCACTTTTAGCACGTGGGTATGGGCCCATGATGTCAAGCGCGACAGTCTTGAATGGCTCTGTGGGTAGGCGGGGTTGTTGGGGTGGATCGCCGTCTGTTCTCTGCGGCTTCATGGTGTTGCATGTAAGCATGTCTCCCTGCACTCCTGGCCAATAAAAAAATTTCTGGATATTCCTGTGTGTCTGTTCCGTACCCGGGTGACCGTGTTCTAAACTGTTGTGTCCGTCCGTGAGCACTAGTTTCCGTGTTTCTTTGGGTAGATAGGTTCGCCATTTCGCACAGTTTCCGGGTGGTTTCACCTGTATTTCTGTATATTCCTGTGTGTCTGTTCCGTACCCGGGTGACCGTGTTCTAAACTGTTGTGTCCGTCCGTGAGCACTAGTTTCCGTGTTTCTTTGGGTACATAGGTTCGCCATTTCGCACAGTTTCCGGGTGGTTTCACCTGTATTTCTGTATATTCCTGTGTGTCTGTTCCGTACCCGGGTGACCGTGTTCTAAACTGTTGTGTCCGTCCGTGAGCACTAGTTTTCCGTGTTTCTTTGGGTACATAGGCTTGCCATTTCGCACAGTTTCCGGGTGGTTTCACCTGTATTTCTCGGTCGACTACCCTCCAGCAAAGGTTTACCGGTAAACTAAAGTGAACTATGGAAATCTAACTCAGTGCAAAAATATGATGTGCATACGTGACAGCGTCTTACCTCGCCAGCTCTCCTAGGACGACTGCCCAGAGGCAGGGGTCACGCGGATCTACCATGGCTGCTTACGGGGTTCACGCAAGCGCAAGCGGAAGTGCTATGCATGCAGAGTAAAACTTTTATTATGGAAAATAAATGGCACATAAGAGTTTGAAATACATAAAAGATCAATTAAAATTTTTTAATGTTGGTGTTAGATGACTGTTCTTTGTATAGGCATTTACGCCGGAATATTAATGTCCTCGTTCTTCGCGCAGTACACATTTCTAATTTGAAAGCAACATTACACAATATTTTAGAAATAACATATTACACTTTTAGAACACTCTTTAATCTGAAAATAAACATACATGGCACTGGAAATCACTTATCGCATTTTGGGAAAGGCCGTGGTTGTGGCGTCTGCGCGCACTTGCTTACCCACTTGTCACGTGGGCTGCGAGGGCCGTCATGGTCTGACTGCCGCTGGCTGTTAGCCAGCATCAAATACAAATAATATAGTCGCAAGTGCACAGTGTTTACAATTCACGTGTCGAAAAGGAATACTATTATAAGTTAGGGAAAGTTATTGAGTAATTGTAACCCATGCTGTACTCTTAATTACATTATGTAAGTATGGTACAAGAAATATGATTCATTCCTTTAATTGCCTAGTTTGTAAGGAGTAAAAATAAATAAAATGGAAAATAGTAATAATAATAAACTAATTATAGTACATTAACAGTGTTATTACATTGGTTAAGTCTTTAGCAACAACACAATTTAACTTGTATGTCATAACGAACATAGTCAAGAAAACTGTTGTACCAAAATCAAGAAAATATATCCACTAATCGTAATATATCGTACTCTGTTTACATTATAAAGTTATGAACCTAGCGATCTGTTCTATTTGCTGTAGTAAATTTTTAAAAAAATTTATATCAAATGAATGGTTAAATATCCTTTTAATGTTTTTTTATATAATGTTAATATTGTTGTGTAAAGATGTAAAGTAATTTTATAAGGAAGAGTATTTGATATTAATCTACCTACATGGTGGATCCCTTTTTTGAACTTTATAGTAGGGTGCGGAATAGGTTTGAGGCTGTTAGAGTTATTTCCGTAGACATTTCCCCATATATGCTTTGTCATAATAGAATGGAAATGTGCGAAATGTATCATTTTCATGCTATTTCCATTGACGTCAGCCATGTATCTCGTACGTAACATGCAGAACTCAGCTTATTTGCTATTATATATAAGTTATGTGATCATCAAATGTTAAGCAGTGGTCTATAAAAACTCCAAGCAGTATATCTTTGCATAATTAATGATATAGCAACTCCCTTCATATTAATGTGATTCTTTTTTTTTTTGTCTGCTTTCCAAAGAAAAGATAAGCTTAAAGGACATCAGACTTTTATAGTAACGTGGGCTGGACGTGGGTGAGGGGCGAGATGTGCAAGATTTGAGATAAACCCTGGCTCATGGTCGGAAAGTTTAGAAAATATATTAGTAAGTTCCGGCAGAGCGCCAGCTCATCTATGTACGGGTGAGCACTTGGACTCTTATTCTCAGGGCGATAGCAGGTTGACAGCCACGTGGTGATTCCTCACGAGTACACGTTGAATTAGAAAAAAAAAGTTATGTTCAGATTTTACATAGTCAATACACTTACGCATATGGTTACCTGGAGTGTGTCAGATCTCTTAAGGTACTTACGTATGAAAATAGTGAACAAGACTATAGTCAACAAGTAGATGTGTTGGCAAAAGCAGTGGTACACTAATTACACAATACAGTGACCCTAGCCTGAAGCAGGCATAGCAATTAGACCTGCCATTGGCCGACGCAGTAGAAGTACTGTTCAGCACTTAGTAAGAATTATGGCAGTAAAATCTCCGGAGCTGCGAGTCTGGCGGAGATCGGAATACGTGCACAGGAGGAGCAAACAAAAGAGAAAGGTTCCCCGGTAATTAAAGACTTCCATTATTGCAGCTACATGGTTACACAAAGCGTTGAATGCTCCTGTGATGCCACATGCGTGTACTCCGTAGGCCCACTGGATCAAGACTATAAATGGTGGGACGCCTGGCTATCTCGCCAGAGATTTCCTGCCAACACCACAGAGAAATTCTTATAAGTACATAGTTGACAAAAGTTACACAAGAAATTACTAAAAAACATTCAAAAACACTGGAAAACAAATTTGCAAATGATTTCCGACAGGTCATATCTTTATATGTATTTTTTGTTGGTAAAAGGTAATTAACAAAACAAGCCGGAATAAGCTAGTAAGGCACGTTGAGGTGATAGGCCTACAATGAATTAACTTAACATAGCATTTAAAATTTACTTTAACACTTTAAAATATGTAAGTTAAATTATGAAAATAAAATATTATACTTAAAAGAATTTAGCTTTGGGCAGTTGGCATGATGAAAGCCTGAACTGCCAGACTATTTTACTTATTAATTTTAATAACATTCAAACAATTAAATCTTGCCTTTTTTAACAGACAAAACATATCATCAGCACTAGAAAATCATGAATTAATTTACGAGTGTCTTTAGCTCATTTTCTGTATTGATACGAAACCTACGTGGCTTCACATTGGCAGGCTATGTAGGCTTCCCTTAAGAGGAGCAAAAGGGAGATAACACTGTTCCTTGTGAATTTTAGATTCTGCTTTTTAGGGCACATATTGGAATACCGCGTAATATTGAGTTCACTCTTGGAAACAAAGGGTCAAGAGGGTCGTGACCCAGTTTGGTGATCCGTTCTTGCATGAACTGCTAGGATGACCCGTACGTGAGGCGCACAAACATGCGTGCCTGGTGCACGAGCAGATTAGCAGTGGTCTGCCTCCCGAATAGTGCTACAGTATGTTACGTAAAGTTGACATACCTTAGGTGTGGTAGGACTTTATTTTTGAGTGTGTGCTCATATAAGAATATAAATAAAATCCAGTTGAGATATCTCGTGCAATACGTATATGTAAGGAAGGGTTATTGATAAAAACAGAGTAATTCAACATTTGTTGTGTCTGTCTTGTGGTGAAACGATGAACTGAAAAAGTAAAACGTTACGGTTGTGTGTTGCATTATGCATTGGCCATGTATGTTTTCGCGATTGATGTTGTCTTGTTGCCTCTCTCTCTCTCTCTCTCTCTCTCTCTCTCTCTCTCTCTCTCTCTCTCTCTCTCTCTCTCTCTCTCTCTCTCTCTCTCTCTCTCTCTCTCTCTCTCTCTCTCTCTCTCTCTCTCTCTCTCTCTCTCTCTCTCTCTCTCTCTCTTCTCTCTCTCTCTCTCTCTTCTCTCTCTCTCTCTCTCTCTCTCTCTCTCTCTCTCTCCCCTCTCTCTCTCTCTCTCTCTCTCTCTCTCTCTCCTCTCTCTTCCTCCCTTCTCTCTCTCTCTCTCCTCTCTCTCTCTCTCTCTCTCTCTCTCTCTCTCTCTCTCTCTCTCTCTCTCTCTCTCTCTCTCTCTCTCTCTCTCTCTCTCTCTCTCTCTCTCTCTCTCTCTCTCTCTCTCTCTCTCTCTCTCTCTCTCTCTCTCTCTCTCTCTCTCTCTCTCTCTCTCTCTCTCTCTCTCTCTCTCTCTCTCTCTCTCTCTCTCTCTCCTCTCTCTCTCTCTCTCTCTCTCTCTCTCTCTCTCTCTCTACTTGACAGTTCGATGAAAGTAGCACTATACCTGGCTTGCATTCTGTTGTGTCTGGTTAAACGGCTGTGTTTGACTGTGTTTCTTTGTTGGGTTGCCCAATTTTGTTCCTACTTATTTTGTCAATGTTGTCCTTACTTTTCTACCAGGTTTCTAGCCTGTGTTGTTTTCTGTGTGTTATCTGTTGGTCGTGTATACATACATATATTTTTCATAATTAGTTGCTGTGCTTTTTTTTGACTCTATTTCCTCTTAGAATTTTCCAGTGTTGTATACGTATATTTATTTATTTTCTCGTCCATAGATTACTTGTATTATTTAAGTTTTTTTTTTTTTTTTTGGTAGTCCTGTTTTTCTATGACAAGACATCTGCATTGCAATGGTGAATGTTCAAAAATCTCCATCTAGTCATTCACCCCAATTGCACTATACTTTCAAAGATCACAAAACTATATATTCACAGATACACATGAACTTATACTATTAATCATGTAACTACATAATTTAAAAATTTATATAATTTTGAAAATTTGAAAATTTCTGGCCCAGCTGTGGTTTTTGGTCAGCGTTGTAGTTCTGAAATTAATTATGGTGTTTTATTTACAAGATGTTTTACTCAAACACAAAACACTGAAATAAAATGAGGTTAATCTTGTTTTTATGAGTGACAAGGAAATCGCCTTGTGGGGATACTGTCATAGTATTACACTCACTTCCCTGCGGCACAGCTACGCCATTGTTGTTGCAGTTTGACACACTTGCTGCATTCTGAAACAGTGAGCTGGAAATTGTTATTTAAGAACTATTTAAGATTAAGCTACATGTGAAAAATATTAATATATGGTTTAGCAATATAAAATATTTTGTGGCACTAATAAAACTGCATTATCCTCCTTTTCCAGTGTGAATGTTTTTTTTATATTCTAAGTGTCTGGTAACCCAAGCTGCAGCTAAATGTATTTTCAACGTATTTTGATGGCAACACTGGGACACAAAAACAAACAACTGCAGTGTTTTTACATCTAGAAACACACTTCCATTACATGCAAACAATGCAGCAAAACTGCCTGGTGGTCTAAATCATGATCATTATATCACGCATGGAGTACCACCTGCAACACAATTCAACTCAAGTTGTTGTGGAAACAGCAAAAAGTTTCTAGCAGAATAATCCTGCTTGTTACTTTTTGGCTGGGTCATAGTTTCTAATACTGAATTTTTTTGTCAGTTTATATTTTTACCAGTTGTCATACAATTGTTTATCCAGATCACATTAGACTTTTTCCTTCTCTCATACTCTTCTCTGCTTTTCTCTCTCTCATTTTCATACTTGTGGGACTGGTGATTGCTTGTAGGCATCAAGTTGTTTTCTCGTATTTCTTTTGCGTTGAATGACATCATCTTAAATGGAGTATTATACCTTTGTATATTATTTAAAAAATGCATAGATAATGGATGACTGCCTGTCAATAGACTTTTTGTTGTTTGCGGAGAGCCCTGAATTTTGGGAAGAACAACTTTTCCAGCAGCACAGCACATGCCATTGGATTCATTGCTCCATTTCTTTGCGTAACACTTAGAGCATGTTTCATTCATTTGCCCAATTTGCATATTTCTCTGCTGAGCGCAATCAAAATTTGGATCATAATTGAAAGCCGATATATTACCATGGCCTAAAATTTTATTACTCTATCTAGCAGTAGATGCACGTTGTCTCTTCCCAGTAAGCTGCTGTGAGCGTTCAGTGCTAGACTCTAGCTCGTGTTTCCAACGTATGTGTTCGGTGGACAGCAAGCCACTGGGAGCGTTCGGTGTTAGATTCCTTAGCGCGAGCCTGTGAGGTTCTTATATTTGTGCTGGCAAGCCGCTGCAAGCATCCCACGATAGACTTTCTAATTCAACATATTTTTGTCGCCCTTGCCATGGACATATTTCTAGAAAGTTGCTATTTTTTTAAAGCATGCTGTCGCCTGTACATACCATTTAATCCTTAATAGCAACCACACATATCTTTTTAATTGGCTATTTAACTAAATCAACATTGGTATTATCTATGGTAAACAATAAAATAATAAATAAAATAATTAATTTTTAATCTAGACAAATTAAAAAAAAATTGTAAATTCAATTACCTTTTTCTGTTAGGATATTCAAAAAACAATATCCAATATTATTTAGTATGTCTTAATAACAGTTAATCAATAAGCTAATGCTCAAACAAAAATAAAAAATCTCTTGTTTACAAAGTAAACTCTCAATAATCACAAGATCATCAACAAAACTGTTTGCTTGGCATCAATTTATTATTTTGAAAATTATATTTTTTAAATTACAAACTTTCAAATTAACATTTAAAATTAAGTGTAAAAAATTAAAAATTCTTGGTAAACTAATACAGGTATGACAAAAATAGAATTTAGTAGCTATTAAAATTATTAAAACAAAAAAAAAAATAATGTGCATGTAATTATTTCGCCATAATTGTAAATTCAAGAAAAAAATAATTTTAATATTATTTTTAATGAATTAATTTGAACCATTCTTAAATCTATTGTTTTGAGCATGAATGTACATTCAAAAATATTAGTTTAATGGTTTTGTGTTTATTTAAATTTTTTGTATTTAAAATTTTCCCCGGTGTCATAACGTCATGATATATAGCCTATGTTCATTCAGTAGGTCCAGTTTACTTACCAGTGAAAGAATTTTTTTAAATTGGATAAGTAGTTTCACAGATTACGTCTAACAAACTCACAAACTTTACTTCTTTATTATATTACGTGTAGATAATAGGACAGTATATTCACTGCACCTGGCTTTGAGTTTTTGTAAAATGAAAGTGTTATGATTACTTGATCAGAACACAAGTCATTGTCGTAGTAATTTCAAATCCTTGGAAACCTTCTTATTATTTTCTGCCTGTGAACTTCTCGGGAAAAAACTGTTTTGCTTGCATGAGTGATATTTTGTAATATTAATTACCAGTTCATGGTTATAATGATGATAATTATAGTTGAGCTTTATGTACCTTGTAGTTCCGTTACAGTGTATAACACGAAGGGAGATGGTCAGGAAAATAGGTAAATATGTTTCTAGAAATCTGCGAGAAAGATGCTACTAAACAGCAATTTTTAAAGCACACAGGGAATTTTTTTTTCTCCCTGGACAGAAAACCATATTTAACACATGCCCAGTGCAGATGGAAGAGTAAGGGAATGTTGTCCGTAGAGAAGATTTTTTCAAGTAAATGTAATATTGGGAAATAAGTTAGTATGTGAAGATACGTAAAGATAGTGCTTGATGCCTCGTCAACAGCAAGGCCGTTAGAGGTTTGGGCAAGTTGCTCCGAGAAGCAACAACGAGGAAGGAATCTGCCGTGGGCTGTAGTACAGAACCATCGCAGCATTCACCTGGAGGGATTCCAGGAAACCATGGGAAACCAAAATCAGGATAGATGGACTGGCGTGAATCAAACCCAGCTCTCTAGAATGTGAGTCCATTGTATTACAACAGTGCTACTCCACTTTGTAGTATGTCTAGAGTTTGCGTACTAGAGCATCAGTGCTGAGCAGAAGCATTAAGCTATAAATATCACATACTTCATTGAGTATGCACGTAAATGCAGGCATCCACGCCTGCTCAGGATTGTGCCAAATGACAACATCTCCTCCCCATCCCCCACCTCCTCCACTGTGGGCCATGTTGGACACCGGGAGCATGTGTAGTCACCTGTTACATAAAACATGTGTGCGAGACGGTGTTATCTGGGGCCTGTGTGTGCCCTGACTCACTGCATACTGCTCCCCCTCCCCTCCCCCTCACCCATGGCACGGCAGCACTACTCTTGTCGCCATTCCACACACACGCTGCATTCTGACACAGTGAGCTGGCATGCTCTGCACACTTGTGATTCACCTGCTCGTGTGCTCAGTCTCCCAGGCTGTTGACATTTGCAGGTGTTACAAGTTCAACCGCAGTGCAGTGAGGAAATAATTTCTTGTGAATAAAATTCCGTAATTAATTGCAGAATCATAGCATTGACCAAAAAACATTTTTCTGTAGAGGTGTCAACTCACTGTGACTTTTCAAAATTATAACAATTTGTAAATTATGAAGTTACATGATTAATAGTATTATTTCATGTTTATCTGTGAGAAATATAATATTGTATTTTTATACAAATGTCTGTTAATTTTATATACTAACATGTTTATTTTTAACATTATTTATTGAAAATTTTATTACTTTTTTTTGTTACCATCACTGCTAGTTGTGATAACCAGAATACCTAACTTATTTCTGCAAATAAAATCTTCACGTGTCTCTTTCTTCCACTGTAGGATCAATTAGCCACCTGAATACAACATGTTATAGATTGATATTTAATATTTTAGTTCTGGTTTTTGTCCTAGTATTTCTTGCTAGAAACTTTTTGCTGTCTCCATAACAACTTGACTGGCACTCCATGCCTGATGTAACGATCACAGTTTAGACCACCAGGCAGTTTTGCTGGATTGTATGCATGTAATGGAAGTGTTTAGTTATAGATGCATACACTGCAATTGTTTTTGTGTCAGAGTGTTGCCATCAAAATGCATTGAAGTTACATTTAGCCGCAGCTTGGGTTACCAGACACTTAGAATATGGAAACTGACATTCACTCTGGAGAAATGAATGAACATGTGTATGTACTCATAAAAGTATGCGTTTATGTAATTTTATGTGATTGATTGCTCAAGGTGGCATAGTGGCAGCAAACATTGTGTTTGATTTCCAGTCTGGCCATCCTAAGTTTGAAATCACTGCAGACAAAAATGTAGACTAAGATACTTCTTTGCTACATGCCACAGTTGCATCTTCCCCCAATCCTTATTGTGGGAACTACTGGGTCCATCTATGACGACCCTGCGTGCTCTTGCTGTATATTCAAATACAAACAAACCAGTCAATAAAAAAGTTAAATGAATAATTTCATAGGAATTTAATGTAAAACTTTTATTAGGTCCTTCATGCATCTTTTACATATCTTTTTTTAATGAGCTTTCAAAGTTACATGGGAGAAAATGAATATGACAGCTGTTATTCTAAGACTTCTTTTTGTCTGTATTGAAATATGTGATCCATCACTCCCGGTACTTTTTGTTTTAACTGACACTATAAATTTTTATGATTGATTCCTTTTGTCATTTTCTTTATAGTGGACACTTCATTGCAAGAACAAGTCGTGAATGATTTAATATTTGAATTTCAAAATCAGATTTTGTTGTAAAATATTATTTGTCTTTGATTTTATTTTTTCAAACTTACTGAGATTGAATGAGATTAGAAACAAAGTTGTTCAGAAATTTTAAATGTACTTGGTGTAATTTGTGTAGGTAAATAATTATATTTATTTGTGATCATAGAGTTTTTTTTGGTACATGCTGCAACAGAAATGAAGTGGTTCCAAAATTGCATGTTTTTGGCCTTTTCAGTTGGGTGGAAAATTCACAAACATTTAATAGTAGAGAAATAAAAGATTAATCTAAAAATGCTCTAAAATTTCAAAAATAGGTTTCTAACATAAATTCCCAATCTAAGAGTTGAGGTGTTGACTTACTTGTTAAAATGTCTCGCACAGTAAACTAGATCTAACTGAAACAGTCACTAATCTTTATATGTAAAATCCATTGTGCGTGACTAAACTGCACTGCATCATCACTAACAATCCACGGAACCAATTGAGACCATATTCACATCATATGTTAATTGAGGTGGCGAGTAAAGTTTTTAGTGTATGTTGTCTAACTTCTATATTTATGGGCGGATTTTGCTCATACTTGCAAGAAATGTTTGTTGATCTAAAGCAGAAAAATGCCACTGATATCACGGTCAAACATTGGTCGACGTACCAGACATAATGGAGAGGACGCATTGAGAAGGCAAAATAGAATGTGAATGCGTGCTGCACAAACAAAATCGAGAAGCACACAACACAATCATAAGAGAAGGATGTGCACGCCAAACAGATTCTAATAGACATTTATGCCCAGAAACAATCGGTTAAAACCATACAAGAGACACATCAATCATACGACACTTTACAGTATCCACTTATATTCTGGGAAGGAGAGGATGGATATAATTTCAAGAGGCGGAATAACGTTCGCCGGGATAAGCTAATAGGAATTTAAAATTCCTGGAGTCATATACAAGCTGTTTTAATATGTTCAATTCACACAAAGGCACGTGTTATGAGGAACCTTTGGCTGGAGGGAGAGGAAAAGAGAATTTAGCCAAGAGAAATTGATAAGATCCTTGAAAATTATAAAATTCTATTCAAACAACTACAGAAGTTAAATGTACAGACAACTAAGAGTAATTTATAACTTGTTTGAAAATACAATGTTTAAGGCCCCAGCCAAGCTGGCGCTTGTACTGCGTTGCAATGTGCTGCTGTACGAAAAGAACTCGCACATCAGACAAGAGCTGTTGAGTATTTTAAAGGCATCTTGCACATTAGAAACAACATTCCAGAATACTCCAAAATGGCGATAAACAGCTTTTTCAGAGCGCTGTAGCTCAAAATGTACTCGTCAGATACACATGAAACTGCTCAAGGCCATTGAACTGATCCTTCCTACAGACATATAACACGGTAACCGCTGAAAATCCCATAGGTACACCACGCAGTGCGATGAGAACACTGCATGCCAGTTGAGAGAACCTTGCGCTTAGTGGCGATGGTGCATTTGTTACGTGTGGCTGTGTCACCCTTATCGCTCCTGCAATTCTCAGCCTCAAAAGCGGGAAAAAAGCTCTAGGTAGGCGTGAGCATTAAAGCACAGTTAAAAATATTAAAACATAAATTTCCTAGGGGTGGGGAAAGTCCCTATGTGCTCCCCATTTAGACACACATGGATCCAGACAATTCAGTGTCGGTCATTGTGTAAGCTACTTGTGAAAAAGTCAATTGTGCCAGTCACCTTGGCTAATGTGTGCTGCAAATTTCAAAGCTCGTCTGCAGGACGACAATCCAATATTTCATATCTAAATGGCATGGTGTCATGGGGGTGTGCGACGTGGTTGGGATGTGGGTGCTGTTGCGGGGCAGCATGCGCAAAGGTTGCGTGCGTGCCACCTGCTCATTGAGACGCAGGTCTTCCCTCCGGATGTGCCAGGCCGTGCGGGGGAGCCGGGAGGCTATTGTCGGGTGGTCCTGTCCCGCATGTCAAGCAGCAGGCAGGTTGCCTCCTTGCGCTGCTTTGCCTAGATGATACTTCAGCTCAGGCAGATATCAGATCACTACTGTGCTCTCAGGAAGGCCATCGTACCTTCTCAAGAGAGTGCGCTGTGCTAGTTCAACAGTAATGTGTTATTTTTTTATTATTCAGTATTATAGTTTACATACTAGATGACAGTATTTAATATCTAATGGGGCTAACACTTGTACATAACATAGTAGTCTAACATACTGATGACCACATAGTAAAAATATTATTAGAATAACAGTAATAAAATGAAAGATATGTATATACTGAAGTAATTATAACAATACACAGAAATTTGGTAAAATCTGTGAAAAAATATTGAGGCAGAATAGTAAGGATGTGTGTGTGTGCATACACACACACACACACACACACACACACATATATATATATGAGAGAGAGAGACAGAAACACACACACACGCACTTAAATAAGCTCATTTAGATTAAATATTTGATTGGTTGTTCACACATTTGTCATAAGATAATAAAATTATATTAGGCCTATTTTAATTTTATTCTCTGAAAGATAACATAAGTTTTGTTTACGCTGATATAATCTAAATATGAAATTATGAAATATTTACTTAGTTGGTTAATTAAAGTATTAATAGTGGTATAATTGCTGAAAATCTTCATTGTTTATAAACAACACCCAAAAAAAAAATTGGATATTTATATTTTGTACACGTAAAACAAGTAATTTCACTTTGACCTTAGTGTGCTATGTACTTAATTAAACTTATATGATTTAAATGCAGCATAACTGAATATTTTAAGTAATATGTCGAATGGTTAAATATTTTGTATATATGTTACTTTTGAATGCCTTAAATGCTTAAAATTTAGTGCAAAAATATTAATCAGTTTATCATATCAGCTTAAGCATTAGTTTTGCTTGTTGGCACATTAGATGAAAACAAAACTTTGTTCTTATGTATTTTATCCCCCATATATTTTCACTTTTATTTTTGGTATAAAATTTGTTTTAAAGAAACCAAGCTACTCTACATGTATGTATATAAGATAGTTCCATCAGAGCTACAAGTGCTTTAAGGTGGCCAGTCCTCGCCGTCTTGGATTTATCTATGTTTCGCCATAACTTACATTCATGGTGGTTTAACAAAAATTTTCGGGCGATACAGCATAAACAATAACTTCTCAACCTTCATCAAGTTATTATGTTTTCACTGCCTTTATTTATTTTTAACTAGTAACAGCTAGGAAGAAATAAGTTATTTTTCCTTATGGACAATTGTCCGTAGAGTGAGTTGCAACTCACTCTAGGCTGTTCATGGTAAAGTGAGCACTTTTAAGGCCCTAGTTACTTTTTCCTTTCAGCCATTTTTTATCTTTGAACCAACATTTTAAATAAATATTGCCATGTAAGTAATAAACACAGTGTGTGTGTTCCACCATATTCAAAAGTTAGCATCTAAGGCTAAAGTTAAATATATTTATTATTATTCCAAATGAGAGGGCTTTCAAAAGTGCTCACTTTACCATTAATAGCCTATATTGCCAATAGCTAAACCATTAATTTGGATATACGTATGACACTAGAACTTGGACACACAAATAATGAACTAAAAATAAAATTCAAAAGGAGCCAATTTTGTCTGTTGTCAGCGAATATGTAATATAGAAATAGTTATTACAATACCAGTAACTTATTACAAGAGAAAATAACACTAGAATAAGTAACCAACAGGCAAAGAATGAGGATGGAGTGTATAAAAAAATTGAACAAAACAACAAAAACAACAGAAGAATTAAAGCCTAGAACAGATGTTTACACAGGCAACATAAGGAGGACAACAGACAAATGCAGTAGGCTTCCTTTGATAACTACACCGACAACATTTCAGGAACTGGAATTTGTTCCTGTGATTAGGTATGCATACGTATGCACAATACATGCATGCACACACACAGTCTGAGGAAACTTACAGACTGACTCACTTGCAACATTCATTTTAAAATTACAGTGTGCCGTATCTGGAGGATGCTACCCACACCCAAGGATGTATCTCTATATGTGAGTGAAAGTATTCTTTTTGCATGCAACTTCTAGCATGTGCATATACATCTATTGATAATATTAAATTGCAAGTCTTTATATCCTGAGCCAAAGAAATAAAGCATATGCAATAAATTGTTGTTTTTTCTGAGTAGAAATGAAATCGCATAAGTGTTTTTTTTACATTGAAGTTCATTGCCAATTGTGTGGCAAATTAAATTTTGTCAGTAAAACACAAATGTTGGTGAATTCCTAGGTAATATGCTTTGGAGCAGTGTCATATTAACTATAACTAATATATTAAACACACAACTATTTTAATCAAAAACTGGACTTAAGAGCATTATTTAAAAAAATTAAATGAAAATAAAATTAAACTTAAATTTTTAAAATAATTTTTTTTAGCAAAATCTGCAGTCTTAGGTTATAACTTGTTGCATAATTTTTAGCAGCCTTTATTTTTTATTTATTTTTTTCTATTTCAGAGGTAAATTTGCTTAACATGGTTTGTCAGATTTTGATTGTTGTATTCACATACAAGCAACCTGTAGTGATAGGCTTACATCATGTGTCTTGTCAACAAAATGTGTTTGGGAAACATTTATATTGCTTATTTTTGCCCTCAATAGTATATGTGATGACCAATATCTAATGTGTATCTGTTGTATCAGCGTGCACTTAGATAGATAGGCAAGCTATGACATTAAACCTGACTACAAACCTGGAAGATTAACGTAGTTGACTATGTGGAGTGGGTTAGAAGGTTTCTGTAGTAATATTGCAGGTGCAGTGTGTCAGTGGGTAATTACGCTGATGATGTTGCAGGCATATGAACTGTCCACTCTGACGGGTACCCAGGTGATGCTGTTGGTTGCCTCGGAGACGGGACACGTGTACACCTTCGCGACGCGGAAACTGCAGCCGATGATCACCTCGGAGGCGGGCAAGGCCCTGATCCAGACTTGCCTCAACTCGCCCGACCCCCCTGCGGGTGGGGGTTCGGGGGGCGACCAGCGCATGTCCGCCACCGGCTTCGAGGAGACGGAGCTGACGTACAACATCGGCGACGACGAGCAGAAAGTAAGGCAGATGGTGTATGGGGGTTCTCATGTCGGGGGGGCCCCGCACCAGCAACAGGGGCATCACCATTCCCTTCCGCACGCCCACTTCCAGCAGCACCCTGGATCCCCACATCACCACCACATGATGGGGCCTCCCACGCATGCCCAGTCACCCCCCTCCCACCTCATACCCTGCTCCAGCCCGGGCCCCATGATGGGGAGCGCGTACCAGCAGTCCCCATCCCCCCTCCCACCCCACACGGCTTACCCCCCGCCTCACCCTCACATGTCGCACTCGCACCCCCAACGGTAGTGCCCCACCGGCTCTCGACCCGCATGGTTTTGCCGCCTCCCCCCGTGTCATGGCTTCCTCTACTCATCCGAATTAAATATCTGCACATCACCATCCACACACTAAAAGTATCTACTTAATGCTCTGAAAGTTTTCTCTACTATCCTCAATGCTTAATTGTGTTTGATCAAGGCAACAGTACAGTATGATTGCCGTGGAGATACCCTAGAGTTGCCCCCATGGAGGGTTGTTACATGCATGTGTGGTAGGTTGGCACGGGCAGTACGCGGCCCTGCGACAGCCTGCCACCAGTGGGGAGCGTCGGCAAAGCTTAGTGTGGTGTGTGTGGTGTGGAGCATTGAGATCAGTATTATGTGTGTGCCACGCAACATTGCCTCCCCCCTTGTGTGTGCTTGACAGCTGTTGTGCAGTTTCACCCTGCAGGGAGTGAATAAGACGAGGCATTCCCCGAGTTCATTTGGTAACATGACTGGAATGTGTGGTCTCCTGTCTTCACAGTGTTTATTGCCTGCTACTTTTGTGGGCGGGCTTTAGTTAATTTAATTTATGCTTACTTACTTTTTCTCTTTTTAGTGGATTAAACGCAATGTTATTTATATACTAAAAGTATCTCCAAATTAACACCTGCCGTTAAAAATCCCATGCTCATTTTGGGCTTAATCAAATCTGGACTACAATGTCCTAAATTAATGCCTTTTAACCAAGTCACTTGTGATTTGATCCTTGGTTTTATGATCGGAGTTCTCTAGTACATTACAGACAAGCTCTGGTCATGTTAATGAAATGATCACAAAGTTAGGTGTGAGAATTTGAAGCCTAGCATGTCATCAAATGAACTCTGGTAATTTGTGTTTGATCATGAGGCTCATCTTCCTGCAACTGCGATGAAATGTCGTGGCCAGTGCGATGGTTGGGTCTCACGTGGGATGCTGGCCAGACACAGTCAAACGTTAAGGGATGCTGTTATGAGGATGCGAGGAAACATGTGTCGCCAGGCTCCTGTCCATAGCGTAGGCAATGAAAATGGCATAGATTAAACTTAGCCAGTACACTACACTAGGGTCCCGATTAACAGAATCACAAGTTTAGGGTACATTTGATTTATAGCTATAATTATAAACTAATTATTTGGAAAAAGCTTGCAATACCCTTACGCTAAGTAATGAAAATAAACAGGTAAAGTAAGTCCTTGTTTAATGGACATATTATGTTCCCATGAAGTGTTCGCTTTGCAAGATGCCCATAAGAAACAATGTGTGTGTAATTGGCCTAGGTTAGGTTCCTCTATCGTGTAGGAATGCGTAATGCGTCATTTTAAAAAAATGGTGCATTTTATAAAGACGTTGTAGGGCAAGAAAAATGTTCAGTTTACTTAAAAATACAATTTTTTAAACGTGTATATATGTAGTACTAAACTATGTAAAGCACCTATGTTTTCGTTTTAACCTGATTTTTGTTTAACGTAATCACCCTCGGCTCCTTCGAATTTGTTTAAATGAGACTCGAGTGTATTTACAAATACTGTGGACAGTGAAGAAAAGTTTCAGTGATGTTTTGTTCAAATTGCATGAAGTTGAATTAACTGTTACAGATTGAATTATAAGCTAGCCGTTGTAGGCTTGAAGCACTCACAATGAGTCAGAATTTTATGCGCATAACTGTAGAATGGAAGTTGCTAGCTACAATTTCCAACAGATGCAAGGCAGAAATTCTTTTTAAAGTGGTTTTATTTCATTTACGACTCTGTAATGTGGGGAGTGAAAACTGGAGAATTGATAACTATAAACTGGATTGAAATAATGAGTTGTAGATTGCACAGTTTTGATAGCTGCACTTGAACAGTAGTTTGATTACATATTCACAAGTGACTACACATGTGCATGTTTGTCTGTTTGTTTATTAAATTTATTGTAGGCATTACTGTAATGCTGCCCATTTGCTTACGTGAAGCTGTCTATAATTTATACAGCAGTGTAAACATGTTTTGTTTATTGAATAATGGCAACATATTTTATAAACTGTATGATACAAACAGAATGTCTTCATAGGCATTACATTTTTTGAGTTGATTCGATTCACTGATTTGAAAATTAGGAAGCAAGAGATAAAAATTATGAGTTGGAGAAAGTACCACAATTTTTTCACGTGAACTTTATTTTGCCTTTACTAATGACTGTGAAATTCATGGACATCATATTGATAAAACCCATAAATCGCTATAAAAATTAGGTCAAATATTAGTCCATATTTAAATTATTCCAAGGAGTGTTGCAAACTTAAAATTGTTTGTTTCTGCACGTAAACAAGTCAGTATGCTCATCGGTTCCTTTTCTGTCTCTAACGGTGTGAACGCAAAATTTTCAAACACATTCTCCCAAAGTTAACCATTTCTGTTTGTTAAAAGCAAGTTTTTGTGCTTTGTTGTTGAAGCAGATGTCCTGTTGTAAACACTTGCAACCGGTAAGTTATCAATTTTGTGGTTTTGGAAATGAATGTGCCCATCGTCCTATAAAAAACTGTAAACTGATGTTTTATAATTATATTTATTTTAGAAAAAGATAGAAATGATACGTTGTTTATAAAGACAGTAATGTGTTGTTACGAGGAAGGATTGCACGCATGTTTGCGTGAATATATATCTCAACATCAAACTAAAAAGTCGGGAGTGAATTTGGACTCGTAGTTTTTAAATATACGAGTCAGTCAAGCCTGAAAAGTATTTAACTGTGCATAAATTGCAAGTTCTGTACAAAGAAGGTCTACTCATTGTGAGTGCTTTAAATACACAGTTGTCTGCAGTGAAGTGAATATGTTTGCAGGTAGCCTGGCAGGAAAAGAAATAGTTTTTGTATTTTTACGCACTAAAATTGTTTTTAAATCTCAAGACGAGCTAGAGTGACCACTTGTTGCTTGATTTTCTGTTATAGAATGAAAATTTGATTACCTTAGCGTGTTTACAGTGTATTTTAGCGAGACTGAGCCATATTGGTAATATGAACTTCGCTAGTCTTTATCCCCTTACAGTCTAATGGAATATGTTCTGCATTCAACATTTTTAGGAGTTTTTTTTCACTTATCCAAAGTTTAAAACACTTTAGTTTTTCACTGGCCCAGTACTTACAATTATTTTCTTACACAATGCTAAATATTTATTATTTAGTGCGTCATAGGCAAGCTGGTTGTGAATCTCTTTTTCAGGGTTTGTATGTAGATTATTATAAAGCATGTAGAGGTGAATGTATGCACAGAGTTGGCTGCACCGCTTGACTAAGTGCATGTGTTTTGTCCATGTGTGGTAGCCCTGCTGCTTTTGCTCCACTTACGCTGCTGCAGTAATAGCACAACACAATTTTCTGAATTCAAACTGTTTTTGACATTCCATTATAATATGCGAGTTTTGAAGCTTGAGCTTAAAATTTTTTGATCTCTGTTTTTCTGGTCACTTTTTTTAAATTTCATAGTATACAGTTTGCAGTTATTTTTTAAATGTACACCTTGTAACCAAAGTTTACATCATTCACTTAGAAACTGTGACATTACATAATGGAGGTTAAAAGTTTCAAACTGGGAACGTGATGCTTCATTCATTTTGCCATGACAATAGTTCCTTCAGGTCGAGTAGTAATCCTCTTGCCGTAGGAGCCTGTGCTTTACGTTCAGCAAAGGCAGGCAAAAGCAGTGTTGGGTGTTACCACAGACCCCACATTTCTGTGTTCAACATGTGTCTTTGCCGTGGGTCGCACATTAATATGTGCACAGCAACTTATCACCACGCGCACACTTTCCAGCGCTACTCGTGCTGTTGGTAGTTAAAGTAATTCGTAGCGCCCATATAGCCCTAGTGCTGTGTGAGTTGTTGTGTTTGTAGTCAGTACGTATTCATCTGCATTTATTAATCAACACATAGGTAGTACATAGGTACTTTTTCCCTGGTCTTGTACTTGGCTGATAGCAAAATTGCTGAAGGACACTTTTTTTTTTTTTGAGTGAACAGACTGGTCTAGAGATTTCTTATTAGCATATTTTGAGAGAAACTTGTTCAATGATGCTACTGTGTAGATTTATTATTATTTATCATTATTTGAAACCATAACATACTGGCTACAGGATTTTCTGTATGTTCAGAACGCAGAGGTTTTTAATTACTTATTAATTTTGGTAACCATGCTACAAACTTAAATTCTAATCAGTTATGTTGCGGCAGTTTAGAGTGGAAATGTTAATCTCTTCTCAGAACACGTTCACGTGTTTTATTTTGCACAAATGTTGATTTTTGATCACAGACCCATTCTTTGTTCTTTTGGAGTTGTAATTTTTTAGCTGTTGCCTGCCGGATGGTTTTTACATAAGTGGTGTTCAAATAAAAATATAAAAAGGGATTTAATTTGTAAGGCTGTAATTGGAGAGCTATGTAAACTCTGTGGTATGGTTGCAAAACCTAGTCTCACTTGGCCATTAGGTTATAACCAAAATATTGTAACAAGTTTAGAATGCAGAGGTAAGTAAGTGGGAGAAAGCAGATAGACATCTCTTGTCACAGCTGGAATAGCAAACAGCTATTATTTTTTCATTGTGGAGTTGTGTAACTAAATAGGTCCCAAGATGACTATATTCGTTAGCATTATATTGTCAACATTACTTAAAAAATTTTTCCTTAATTTTTCTTTATTTATTCAGCTTATAAATTGTAAAGTGACCTTCTGCAAAATGTGCTGTGAACTATCGATTAAGGACATTATGGTGCAGTTGAAATATTTTTGCAATTTGAATTCCCCTCGTAATGTGAGATGTTCGTGTTGGCAACTTCCAATTTAGTGCTGCATACATTGTGCATCTTAGTGTGGAAAATTGTAGCAGTGTAAAATTAAAATGGTTTTGATGGCATCCGACGATTGGAGTCCCAAACCACACGGTAAGACGTTCACTTTGGATTGTGACATGAGTTGTGCTGCAAAACTGGGCTTTTAGTTAGTGTGTGTGTGCTCATCACGCATTAGTCCCCACATAACCAGGAATAACATTGTCACATGTCACTGTGGTGGTGCACTGTGATTCTGTGCATATTCTAAATTCATCTTGGCCTTCTGCGTGTCAATCGTTTTGTGACCGCTGTACTCCACCATGTTAAGAAAAAGTTTAACTTTGGCTTCGTGAACAGTTTGTGTGTTTATGTGTGTTATTATTTTTTTGTGTTTAGTGATAACAGTTTTTATACGTAAAATTTTGAAAGTATTTATTCTTAGTTGAGTACAACATTAAATTTTATTGTGTGTTATTCTGAGAATGTATATTTTTTTTTGTGTTGCGTGTTGTGCTTTGAGATGCCAGTCAGACAGTTTTAGCAAGAAACTGAGTTCAAAGCATGTAGTATGTATTTCTGGTCTCTCTGTACTGTTGTTATGGCCAAAGCTTGTACCAAAATAATCTGTTTGTGTTCAGAAGGAATTATGTAACCATTTTGTTGGAAAGAATGATTCTTTTGGTTTGTCATTGATGGCATGAGGGAATTGAGTTTCCAAAATTTATTGTATTGAAGTATTGCGGAGGAAGCTGTGTTTTAGAATTTCTTTAATGTAATCATTCACCTCAAAATGTAATATTTCTGTTATTTTACCAAACAGTAATTTTCTAAATTAATCGTACGTTAGCTGAGGTTATAACAACTTTAGCAATCGTAAATGGAATGTTGCAAGAATCTGTAGTGCTGAAATGTAATTCGGGTATTGTTTCACTTTAAAACTGGTGTGGATTGCACTCTGCTTGTGTTTGTTATGTAGCTGTAAATTTTGCACTTTGACTTGTAGTCACTCACACCAAGTGAAAGAGCTGAGAAAGTTGACTTTGCACAAAATGGGTAATGTTTCCAGCGCTTGTTGTTACACTCGGAATGAAAGTCGGAGCATGATGCATGACTTGGAAAAACTTTTACAGCATCGTCAAAGTTGTTGCCGTGTTTTAGTTTGGAAAATACACTTTTTTTTTTTGTTGTTGTTGTGAAATGGCACTTTTCACCAAGCTGTGCTTTTTCTTGTGCTTGCGTTTGATCCTCTCAGCAAGTTGATTGTTGATGGTTGTTTGTGAGCATCTGTTGTGTTGTGAAACATTTTTTTTGTTGTTTTTATTTTGAAAACAATTTGCTGGTTCTGGACGGCAGAAAAATGTCCAGTATAAAATAATTGTTATGAACAGAATAAATATACTAAAAGAAAGTATATATAAATCTTCTTGTCTGCATTTATCCTTGGTCCTTGTTTTACGACGAGAGTTTTAATGTTAAGAGACTGGAGTGAGAATACATAGAATATGAAGTGAGAATATAAACCTCAGAATTGAAGTACAGTTAATGATGAAAAAGATTTTTTTGAAAATGCCACATTTATGTAGGCAATTTTGCATTTTGAATTACTGCTTAGAAGTTTTAACAGGAATACATGAAACTCACAAGTCCATTAAATGTGCTTGTACGTTTTGTGAAATTTTTTTTTTTTTTTACTTTGTGTGTGTAAAATTTTATCTTAAAAAAAATTGACTATCAGCTATTCAAACGGGCACTTGTATTATGTTATGAAAATAATATTTGAGGAAGGTGGATGGTATGTTGGGGTTTACAGATTTTAAATGTTTCTGTTTGTGGTGAAGAGCTTCCTATAAGAGGCAAGCATTTTAGCAAAAAAAAAAAAAAACAAATTACTTTTCCGTACATAATTCATTTAATTACATACATTTTTACTATACATATTTTTATCACATCACTTTTTGGTTTATGCGGTTATTGAGTTAATCATAAATACTTTTTTGATCATTTGTTTATTATTATTATTTTGGTTTGTATCTGTGTATGCTTCTTGATGTTATCCTGAGATCCATTAAGAGAATGGTATACTGGTAGACTGAGCTTAATCTTTATTTAAGGTATCGCGTGCAGCAAATGCCATACCAATTTTTTAACCTGATGTTTCATACACCTTAGTAAACAAATTGTCAGTGTTCAGCTCTCAAGACTGCTTGCTTATTGTGTGAATATGATTTTATTTTTTATTACAAAACCTGAATTCCTATGAATCGGTTTCTTATATAAAAAATCTGTTGGAAATAAAGGTTGAATGGGAGAGAGACTTTTACACTTAGTATTTATATGTTTATCTTTGGTATTTATCTTAAATTTACACCCTTGTTTCGTATGGTTGTGGAATGGTCGTATTTCAAGTATATTTCATTTACATTGTTATAAAAGATAGTGATTTTTTTTTTGTAACGTTCACATAACCTGTTGGCAATAATTTTCCCATGGCTGTGATGCGAGTGATAAATCAAGAGAACCTGTCAGAATTTATTCTGTGCAACAAGATAAAAAAAATAATGTAGCAGTGTAATTAAGATGAAAGAAACCTATTTCTTGAAAAACCTGTTCTGATTTCTTCATATGGCTTGTGAAAATTTGTAATCGGGCACGCATTGGCATCTTTTCTATGCGTGGAAGTAAATTATATTTAAAATGCAAAATTTTTAGAACAGTTAAGCACTCTAGTTAGTTTTGTAATCAGAACCTGCCTCTTATACGTTCAAACATTGTACATTAATAATGTTTCATGAACCACAAAATATTTGCTGGCCTTGGTTTGTTTAAATTCATGTAACTGAAATATTTACTTTCCGAATATTTTACATTTTATAGTATACCATTTTTCTGGATAGAATTTAGCTACTGATTTGTTACAATTGTAGGTAGTCTGGGGAGTCCGTCTATACCTAATTATGGCAGTTTTTTGAATGAGGATTTGTTTTAAAATGTGTTCGGAGAAAATAAACAGAGACTTTATCAGGCATACTTTTACAGCGTGTTTTTGGTTATGAAAAACATGCATTTTCACTTTGCAGTTGTGTGTGGTGTACAGACAGTGGTTTCTGCATTCCAAAATTACTAATTTATGGTTGACATTTTATTACCATTGGAACTTGACTTGGTGTGTTGAGTGTTACAGAATGTAAAATGGCTAGTTTTTGTGTATCTCATCACATGTTGTGACACTTGAAGATATGTAGACACTTCAGTAAAATAGTAAAAAAATGGAATGGTGTTAAGGTTTTAAAACCTTTCTTCTGTCATATAAAGAATATGTAGCTAAAAATGTACAATTCTCAACTGAAAACTTTTCTCTGTTCTGAATATTTGTTTAGTCGTCCTTGACAGACCATTAAGGTACCATAATAAATGGGAGGTGTTATTAAACAGCCATAATCATAATAAATTATGATAATTACATATTTCAGGATTTAATTGTATTAATCAAACTTAATCTCTGTGCATCACTTTTTGATTATTTTTAATGATTGAATTGTTCAAGCAAAGAGTCGGTGATGAATTTGGCTACCTTATGTTAAAATGTTACCGTTATGGTGTTTTTGGTTATTTTAAAAAGGGATACTAAGGGTGAAATTCTCAGGTGCAGTAAACAATTTGCCAGTAAGCACAATACACTTACCTAATAGTCATGCTAAGTGCAATGAAGGAACGCTTAGCTGCAACTGTACTATAGTGGGTTCATGATTATGTACTTCCAAAGTGTCTGAAACGTTGCTAACGTTCTACTTTGTCGATTACTCCACCTTGTGCAAACAAAGCTCATCTGGTCATGCGTGGGGACTCTATTGTGATGGTGTAATATAAGCTGTTTGTGTCTCCCTGAGAGCACTATGTTATAGACATTTTAGGTGAAAGACATTGGATTTGCTAAACAAACATAAATAACAACAATGATGGTACTAATTCATTTTATATTTAATTGTCTCATTTTTCCAAGTGCCTCTGAACAGCCTTGTTGGCATTGAGAGATGTACACTTAGCAAACAATACATACCTATGTGCACAAAACATACATTAATACAACACCCAGAAATTTCCAGAGTTTAAAAACAGGTCATAAGGGTTGATGGAATCACAAGTATGATTTAAGAGTGCTTACCTTCCTGCCGTCAGCCACACAGTTTGGCCAGATGCATAAATGATACACAGAAGTAGACTAAAAACAATAGAACCAAGGAAACTGTTTACAACTATTAATGACATTATTAATAAACATTTTGTTTTAAATACAGATGCAAATTAGGCCATAATAAAATGCCTGGAAAACTGGGAATGCTCACTTTTAAGGGACTGCAACAACATTTCCTTGGAACGACAGTAGTAAATGATGTGGGAAAAACCACCCCTATTGCTGTTGATTGGAATGGAACTTTGGGCCTGCCAAATATATTGCAAACAAGATGTGTCGCCACATTGACCACGTACGCGATGGACGTGAAACTACTCAAAACGTACAGCTGCGTTGGTGGTTGGCATAGCTGATGATCGACCCTGCATGTCGAGACCCGCGTTCTTAGACTGCTCGCTTTTTGTAAACAGTTTGTCGCGTGTTAGTCTATTGGAGTTTTCTCACGCATGTTGTTTGAAATTAAGATGAAATAGGTTACAGTATCACTTAATATTACATTGTTAGTGGCTTACATTTGTGGTGTTTGTTTCATTCCAATAGTATAAATTATGTGTTGATTAAGGTGGAATTATATTTATTGTGGACTTGACATTGAGTGAGTGAGTGAAGAGATTTGGGCGGCTCTTAACATTGAGGCCTTGAGAGCCAACTAGGGTGAAGGGAGGTGAGTATGGATCAGCGCTGCAGTGCAAGGGCAGGGGAAACAAGAGATCCCCAAGAAAGGCCACCGACCAGTGGTATCGCCCGGCACGATTCCCACATGCAAAATCCAGGTACAACCCACCAGAAATCTAACCCGGTTGGCCTAGGTGAGAGGCGAGCAGTCTGCCCACTATACATCACCAAGGGCCCTATATTGGCATTGGAAACGCCATGCAGTTGTATTGAAAAAATATGATGTAGTTAAGCAGAGGGCAGGGGAAGTTCTGCACTTGTAGACTGAAGGTCATGCAGCTTTATTACAGTTAACTTTAAACTACTCTAACGCAGGGTGATGCTTGTTTGGTCTTGGGTATGTAGAGAGCTGGCTTCTAACCACTATCGTTCATGCATCCTCACTGAACATGCTTATCACTTAGCTAGTCACAACTACCAAGGTCTGTCGGCATGTATTGGCAGCATAGCAGGCAAATAGCACAGCAAGAGTTGGGAACAGCTCCTCCTTCCTTGAGAATTGTTATATTATAGTAGGTGCTGCGATAGTGTTGAATCCTGCAAAGTTTTTTTACCAATGTTGTGCTATAAAATGGTTTTATATTATTGAGACATTTTAAATTTCATCAAATTTGAGTACAACACATGCGAGACACTTAAAACAATTCTATAAAAAAAAAAAACGCATTAACATGTTTGTTTACGTAGTGGGATACACAAAAATGTGGTTCATCTCATTGACAGCTGCATTCTTATACCTTAGTACACTTCAAAATTCTATATGTCTTTCTCACCTGCAGATCACCTTAAACACTATAAATCTGGACTATATAAATCAGGTGAATAGAAGTACTGCATGAAAACTACAGTGAATTCCTATATGTAATTTGTCAGTTATAGTTAACGCACAAAATGTTTTTAGGTTATTTTTTTATAGTATTTTGAAAGCAAGTTATAACATTTAAATCAATTTAATAATATTTTTTTCACTTGTGGCTTGTCGCAGAGGTTTACCCTATAGCCAGTAGTTTGGCTGCAACACTTTACATACTATTATTTATTTGCAAATGTTCCCGTTTTAATGTCGCATGTGGGAATCGTGCCGGACAATGCCGCTGGGTGGTGAGTTTTCTCGGGGATCTCTCATTTCCCCTGCCCTTTCATTCGGGCACCGTTCAGTACTCACCTTAATCACCCTTATCGGCTCTTCAAGACCTCGCTGTTAAGAGAGCCGCCCAAATTTCTTCACTGACCCATTTTAATGCCTGGGTGTATGACAGGGAGCTGACATTGCAACAGCGTACCTCTCATCTTACATTCAGGCATAACTCACTCCGAGCAGAACTTGGGACTTGTACCAATAAAGTTTTTGTTAATTGGTATGTATTTCCATCTTCCAAAAAAACCAGTATTTTCTATAAATGTGAGTATAAAATCATTTTAATGCATAAATATATTTATAATAATTATGATGTTCAACCTATACTTTCTAGGGCAAGTTAAATTATACATCACACTAGAGGCTATTCGCCATAAAGTAAGCACTTTTGAGACCTTAGTTAATTTGTACCTTTCCGCCACTTTTAAAAATAAATATTGCCAGGTGAGTAATAAACACAGTGTATATATTTCACCGCACTCGAAAGTTAATGTCTAATGCTACGATAAAATATTTTTATTGGTTACTATTCCATATGAAGGACCTTAAAGTGCTCACTTTACCATTAATAGCTCATACTACAAGACGTAATTACTATAAGATATCTAGCACCTATGACATTCTGGAAAACATGGAAATGAATGGGATTTTCAAATTAGCCTCCAGTAATTAAAATGTGTCATTTTTTTTTTGGAAAATACGTGTAGGTTGATTTTTTTTGTGTGTAGAATCAAATAGTGTATCTTTAGGATGATGCTAATTCAAATATATTTTTGGGGTGGAATAAATATTTTTTTAGCCTTCAGTATGGCAGATAACTATACTGCTGACGTGTACTGCTGTATGTTAACCTCAGACATTCACCTGATGTGCTGTGTGGTTTCAAGATACGTTTATGTACTAACATCGGCTCTTTTACAATGTTGTGTTTTCCAGTTGCATGCCCAATGCAGGATGGGATGTGTCTCTAGTTCTAGTCTTGAGAAGTGTGCTAAAAAGTGTAGGTTATTAGTGCTAGCATATGTCGATAGGTAGTTCTACATGGACAATTCATTTCGAAGACAATATCCTACTACAGTGAATGGTTTTTCAACCCATTTAATTGTGTAATCTTAAAACTTTTGAAAAAAAAAGTGTTTTTAAAATGTAATTATTGATGGTAAGGTTTTTAAAAAGCCGAAACCTCTAGATGCTTTTATTTCAAACAAGTATCAGTGAATAATTGATTCTTTTACTGAAAGAAATTGCATATTACATTCACGCATACATGCATGTTCAGAATGCTGTTGGCAAAGTTAAAGCAAGCTAGTTAGTGTTAAATATTTTTTTAAAAGTGATTTTTGAAATTCTAAGTTAATTTAGTTATTTTTCCCAGAGTAAATCCTTTAGGGGCAGACTCGACCAGAGCTCACTTAGGAATCCATAAAAATGATACATGCAAATTAACATAATTTGTTTTCATCAGACCTTGAAAATCTTAGTTTACAAGCCTCACGATGTAGAAATTTTAGTGTAGTGTATTTTCAGTATTACAGCATAAGAATGAACTGCTACCAAATTCAAGCCTTAACAATTGTATGGTTAACTACAGCTAGCAAATTGAATATATAAGTTTCGTAGTTTTCCAGCACATTTTGTGAGTGAATTACAGGATTGAGAGAATTAAATTAGCTTACATTTCATTGCTTGTAGCTCTTTGTCGTATAGGCTCAGCCAATAGTCTGGTTGTGTCAGTTTCAGTGTATCGGTTTTACTGTTGATTTTAAAGTAATGGACATCTGTTACAGTGACTGTTTGTATATTACTAGTTAACTTACAATAAGAAATATTATGTACACCATGCTTGGGATGGGACTAGAGCCAGTGATCTGTGTGCATAAAGACTTTCAAATAATGAGGAATAACATTTGTAGGTTCTTGCAGCGACATCCTGTTAGTTCAGTTCTGCTGTGGTTCTGTTAGTTCAGTAATGCTGTGGTTCTGTTAGTTCAGTACTGCTGTGGTTCTGTTAGTTCAGTTCTGCTGTCGTTCTGTTAGTTCAGTTCTGCTGTCGTTCTGTTAGTTCAGTTCTGCTGTGGTTCTGTTAGTTCAGTTCTGCTGTGGTTTTGTTAGTTCAGTACTGCTGTGGTTCTGTTAGTTCAGTTCTGCTGTGGTTCTGTTAGTTCAGTTCTGCTGTGGTTTTGTTAGTTCAGTACTGCTGTGGTTCTGTTAGTTCAGTTCTGCTGTGGTTCTGTTAGAGCAAAAGGCATTGTCACCGCAATTTTCAGCAAATTCTTGGCAGAGACGTGCTCTTGGGCGAATGGTAGATTTTCATGCACAGTATATCATTACTTGTACATATATTATTTAACAGTATGTAGGAACTTAAAATTATGCTTCTTGTACACATAAAAATATTATTCCTTAGTTGTATAAAAGATAAAAAAATGTCTGTGAACAGGGTTTTGGTAGGTGATTTTAGGCCTCTGCATATTTACAGTCTTAAATACTGTTGTGGTTTGTAGTTCAATTTCTCTTAAAATTATCCAGATAATTGCATTACTTCACAGCTAAAATTTTTACGATGTCTGGGTTAATGTAATTTTGTTTATAACCTTCTCCATCATGTTTCAGCTTAAGTCCTGATTAGCACTCTAGTCTTGTGTACATTGGTTGACAAGTACGTTTACTAAACGGGACCATTGTGGTACAGCAATATTGTTTTAATAAATGTGTCTCACCTTTATGGTTAGTAGTGGATTGTAATCTGACAAGCGTGGAAGCCATTCCAAGTATATTTTTTAGGGGTGGGCGCTGCTTTCCGGGAGCTGATTAGTGAATTTGAGGCACAGAAGCGTGTAAGCAATAATGCGACACTGACACACGCCTAGGGCCCTATTGCTACCATCCACAAGGCTGTTCACTGGTGTGCTGCGTTCTTGTGCTACTCGTACGTATGGGACTTTAAGCGGTAACCCTGTCGTTTTATTGGTGGTAAGTGTTCAGTAATCAGTGACGGGCCCAGTAATAGTTTAGTATCTGTCCAGCTGATACATTTTGAAATACACGGGTTGATAAAAACTTTTTTGAAGCTATGTCGGAGGGCTCTGGAATAGTATTTCTAGCATGCATGATGTCTTTAGTATGTTATTCGTCCTTCATCTTCAGTGGTTTCATAAAAAAAAAAAGTGCAAATTTCAAATGCATTGCAGCTTTTGAAAGACCTGCTTAAGATCTGCTTGTATGCACATTATGTACTCTTCCACCATATGTAAAATTAACACTCATCCTTTATTCATGCATCAGTCAAGTTAAATGCCGACATTATTTAGAAAATAAAATTATTTACAAATTTGGTAATTTTTACTCTTATAGGAATTGAAGAAAAACAGAAACCAAAATAAATCATTTCAGTATTTACAAATTTTTACCTAACACTTTTAATCCAACGTTGAGACATGGAACTACCGTCTGTTGTTAACAATTTTACTGGGTGCATGTCGGTAAGTGTGCCTGTTGAAATATATGCAGGAAGGAGCAGTGGCAATTTAAAAAAGTTGATTTCAAAACTTGTTAAGTAACGATGAACAGCCTATAATGCTGTGTATTTAGTAATGGGAAGTAGAGGAGCAACGTCTGCCAAGTGTGGGGACAGAGGGACGGGCGGAGAGTAGCTAGTGCTTCTGAGAGCTCAATGTTGTCAATATTGTCAAGTCCTGTACACTCAGCACCCATCTCAATCTATAAGCAATGGAAGCCTGGTTTTGACTTGGAATTTGCACTCTCGCTTGGAGTCGCAATTGGAATTAACACTATTCGCACATCTTCAGTAGCACCGAATGAGCTAGGAAGTTGCTATAATCTGGAGTTGTTGAGTTTGAGCTATTAGTTTAGTTACACAGAGTTTTATAGTGCGCAAGTAATTCATGCACAGTTGTAATGTTAACTGATATGGATCTCTGTTGCCTGGTAAAAACATCCGGTTTCCATGGAGCATATCACTTTAATCATATACAAGATTTTTTGATGTAGGTATATCGTAAAAACATCCCTTAGTAGATAGTTTTATTATTTTTTTTAAATTTTTTTAATTAAAAGAAAAAGCTGTATCTTTACCTTTGGAAAAGTACAATCAGAAACACAATTTTGACAATGAAGAACAATAATTCCAATGTTTATGATGATCCTGTGTTCATTACTTTGAGCAATAAACAAGTTTGATTGCTTGGATTGCCATTTCTTCTGCTTATCCACAAAGAGTTAAAAAGAAATGTTTGTGACATAAAAAAGCATAAAGATTTGATGTTCCAAGATATGAACATTATCCGTAAGCAACAGGCATTGGTAATCTTTCATAAACTTCTCATCAAAATTACTTAGTATTTAATCATGGATATTTTCTACGTAAACTGATTCTGATGTAGTTGCTGTCAATGTTTTTTTTATTGTCAACCACAATTTTCATTTCCATGTACAGTAGCTTCGACTATATTAATAACTGGCTGACAATTCGAAAAACTAAGCTATCCTGTTTGTGCAGACACAATAAACAGGGTAAATACCTCTATCAAACTGTACCACAAAAATCAGTTAGTAGTTATTGGGTAATTTTTATGTGATAAACATAAATTTACATGCCTGTCTACATGACTTAGCACCTGCCTTGTTTGTGAGAAGCCTATCCCCCACAGTAAACTTCATATGTATCCAATTGTGATAAAGCAGTTCCTGCCTTTTTTGGATAATGATTTTTGCTTATTTATTTTTGGCGTAGGTGAAATTGTCCTGCTTTTCTGATTGTCACCATAGTTCATGCATTCCAGAATGCAGAATGAATTTGAACTAATGTAGAAAGGCATGTGTGGAAAAGGGGGGAATGTGGTTCATGTTCGGGGGGGGGGGGGGAGTGCTTGTATGTATCAAGTAGCATGGATTCAACATTCCTAAGACATTGGGAAGCAGGTGACAATTTTTTTAAGTCTGATTGGCACTGTTCCTGTTAGCTTCGGTAAAGAATGAATAATGGGGTTCACCACTTATCAGTTGTTGCAGTGGCTGTCTAGACATATCTGGAATCTGAGTGTTTACCACGGCTCAATTTATGGGGCACTTGCAGAAGGCTGAATCAGAGATCTGTGGCAATTGATTTGGAGCTTCTGGGTAAACGTATATGTAATCACGGAAGTGGTGAATTACTGACATTGTGTGTTTATAATATTCACTTCATTTTCGAACACGTCTGATATACAGGATATATGATGTCCTGTCCTATGTCTACAGGATATAATTCTTTTAGACCCGGGATATGGGAAATCCCGTATTTATGGGATTTCCCATATCCTGGGTCTATACAGGACATCATATATCCTGTATATCAGACGTGTTTGAAAATGAAGTGAATATTATAAACACAATGCCAGTAATTCACCACTTCCGTGATTACATATACGTTTACCCAGAAGCTCCAAATCAATTGCCACGGATGGTTACTATTGACACTCTGGTATTGGTCAACAAGTGGTGGAAGTGGCACTTGCAAAGATGTGTGCAGTATCTTCTCTTCCTAAGTGTTTTGTGGAAGTGGCACTTGCAAAGATGTGTGCAATATCTTCTCTTCCTAAGTGTTTTGTGGAAGTGGCACTTGCAAAGATGTGTGCAATATCTTCTCTTCCTAAGTGTTTTGTGGAAGTGGCACTTGCAAAGATGTGTGCAATATCTTCTCTTCCTAAGTGTTTTGTGGAAGTGGCACTTGCAAAGATGTGTGCAGTATCTTCTCTTCCTAAGTGTTTTGTGGAAGTGGCACTTGCAAAGATATGTGCAGTATCTTCTCTTCCGAAGTGTTTTGTGGAAGTGGCACTTGCAAAGATGTGTGCAGTATCTTCTTCTTCCTAAGTGTTTTGTGGAAGTGGCACTTGCAAAGATGTGTGCAGTATCTTCTCTTCCTAAGTGTTTTGTGGAAGTGGCACTTGCAAAGATGTGTGCAGTATCTTCTCTTCCTAAGTGTTTTGTGGAAGTGGTACTTGCAAAGATGTGTGCAGTATCTTCTCTTCCTAAGTGTTTTGTGGAAGTGGCACTTGCAAAGATGTGTGCAATATCTTCTCTTCCTAAGTGTTTTGTGGAAGTGGCACTTGCAAAGATGTGTGCAGTATCTTCTCTTCCTAAGTGTTTTGTGGAAGTGGCACTTGCAAAGATATGTGCAGTATCTTCTCTTCCGAAGTGTTTTGTGGAAGTGGCACTTGCAAAGATGTGTGCAGTATCTTCTTCTTCCTGAGTGTTTTGTGGAAGTGGCACTTGCAAAGATGTGTGCAGTATCTTCTCTTCCTAAGTGTTTTGTGGAAATAGCACTTGCAAAGATGTGTGCAGTATCTTCTCTTCCTAAGTGTTTTGTGGAAGTGGTACTTGCAAAGATGTGTGCAGTATCTTCTCTTCCTAAGTGTTTTGTGGAAATAGCACTTGCAAAGATGTGTGCACTATCTTCTCTTCCGAAGTGTTTTGTGGAAATGGCACTTGCAAAGATGTGTGCAGTATCTTCTCTTCCGAAGTGTTTTGTGGAAGTGGCACTTGCAAAGATGTGTGCAGTATCTTCTCTTCGTAAGTGTTTCGGTGTCTTCTGTTTTAAAGACAAATATATCAGATATTTTAACCACACTTAATTATGAATTTATTTGCAACAGAGAAAATGTTGACTGACTGATGTTTAATACAGACTTTTGCACATTATAGATGCATATTATTTATTGCCATTTCCTTTATTGTTTCATTGGGGTCAGATAGATGTTGTGTGTCAGTTTGTTAGAAGTGCCCCTTGTGGTAAATTTGAAGAAGTTGGCAACCTTACTTACAACATATAAGCACCTAGTTATCATGTGTTTCAGCACTTCTGTAATTTAGCGGGAAGGGGGGGGACAGTTGTCACCTGTAGCATTTCCATTTGTAGCTGCGAGGTGTGAAACTCTTAATATAATATTTCACAGCTTATTCATGAGGTTCTTGTAAATACTGAATGAGAAATGGGTGGAGTATAATGCCAAGCTTGACTTATACAGTGATCATTATCAGTTTTGTGTTTCAGTAACCCACCGTACACGGAAATCCCTCACCTTCAGTGTTGCGAGATGTGGAACTCTAAATTCATTATGCCTTGTGTTTTGCCGAGCCCACGATGGTGTGGTGGTTGGACCCGTTGCCTTCCACCACAGCAAATCAGGGTTGATTCATGGCAGGTTGAACACTGGCTTTTCACATTTGGAAAATGTGGGTCGTGCTCCTGGCAGGTGGCAGGTTTTCTCTGGGTGTTCCTATTTTCCCTACCATTGCATTCCATCACTGCTCTGTCGTCACCTCCCTTCATTCCCATCGCTGCTCAGGATCTCAAGTGTTGAGTGCTGCCCAAATTGCTATTTCTCTCTCTCTCTTTCTATCTCTCTGCATATTGTCCTTTTGTTTTATTGTTATATACTAACATGTAGTGATGATATCAGTGGCTAAAGCTCTGTGTAATGCCACATTCTATCACTTTTCAACATTCTAACGTCACTGTGCTGACAACTCTTTATGTTGTACTCACAATTAACTTGGCAACTAGAGTTTGACACTGATTTGTTCTTCTGTGCACGACAGCTTACATTTCATTCTCCACAAACGCAGGGAAAAAAGAGGGAGTACCAAAAATAATTTATATTGACCACATTATAATTGATTGTGCACACTCAACTATGTAGGTCAAATAATGGTTGCTCAGTGAAATGAATTGAAAGGAGGTTAACAGTTTTGTGTTAAAAACCTATTGCAAAGTTGTGGGAGCATATATCTGGGTAAAGAAGCGTGTTTTCTCTTTATTCTTGTAGCAGAGAAGTGGCTGGAATGTTGTTCCATTGCAGTACAGGGCCATGAACTTGTGTACAATGGCGTGGCTTGTGAATACGTTGCTGAGGAAACCAGGTGTTTGTTGGTGTGAGAGTGGTTGTGCGGCTCAGTGAGGAGGCACACTGAGACACATTCTCGTTTCCTCCCCCCGCGTTTCCCTTTGGGAGAACAGACGCTTGCTATAGTAGCTAATACCAGCAGGGAAAATGCAGCTTGTCATATAGCGTGTGGTCAGACAACCACTCGTCTCAACCCCATATGGAAATAAAGGTTAGCTCTATATTATCTAATTTTGCCATCATCCTCCTATCATCTGAATAATAACTTTTAGTCTTTATTTTCCACTCAAACACTATTAAACTATTTTAATACTGGGTTGGATTTGAATCCATTAATTATTTTTCTACATAGGTCTATTGAAATATTTTTATTCACTTCCCAAGAGCTTAAGTATATGCTAGGAAACAAGCAACACTGTAAGATTATTTTGTAAAGTAATAAATCAATTTACCTGCGGAATTATTTCTTACTTCCTGAATTACACTTTCACTAAGTTTTGCAGACACCAGTATCCATGTGTTGGGAGGACGTAACCTTGGCTGTCATCTGTCAGACAATCCCTTCTGTATAGGTTGCTGTTAGGGATGATGGCTTACATTCCATGGAGTGATATAGGTTTTCAAAACAGCTCCTTGATATTATCACCATAAGCTAATTAGCATATAGATATTTTTCCCTCTCGTGAACAGTGCTGAGTTGATTTTCTTCTGTTCTGGCCAAGTTGAGTACATTCTTCCTGACGGACTAAGCTAATGAAATTAACACACATGTATCATTGGGTCTTGTGTCAGAGTGCAGACATTTTCAGACATGTTTACAAAATGAGTGTCCACCATTTTGCATAATATTTGAATACATCAGGCTAAACTTGTCAGTGTGTTCCATACTCATGTACAAACATGGTGTTTATTGGCTGTCTTTTCTGTTGCTGGTATAAAAATACATCATAATAGAACAAAATATGTGCCATTTAGGGTACGTTTAGTTAGCAACAACCCTATCTTATAGGTGAAAGATAGTTCTACATGCTACTGTTGCCACGAGAGCAGTTCAGTAGGGAATGACAGACAGTATGTAATTGAAGTTGCCACAAGTAAAACTGCAATGTAAATCACTCATCTTCCTTTACCCATGTCTGGAGCATGTACACAGTATCATTATCAGTGTATGTCCCCATTATATGTCATTGATGTTAATATCTAAGGTATTGCATAGTGAAAGTCTGTTAGTAAAATACTTGCTGGAAAACTAAATTAAAATATACAATGTGTTACTAAAAATCATTAACAAACTCCGGCAGGTTATTCCTGATGAAAATATCTGTACCACTTTTCCTTCAAGTAATTATTTAGGAAGTTATGTGGTCTCAAAAAACCTAGTTTGTAAATTATTTTTATTACAAATATCAGAAACTATTTGAGATTGAACAACAAATCGGTGAATAGTATTTTGTAGAAGGGAGATCTTACACGTGTGAAGATGCGGTTGATTATCATCATCATTCCCTTTCATCATAAAATAGAGGTTGCCACCCTGTGTTTTGCTACGAATCAGTACCCCTATTTTCCTAATAATTATGATATTGACAACTGAATTTACACGTATGTAAGATTCCATTCTGCAAAACACTATTCATCGACTTGTTGCTTAATCTCAAGTAATTCCTGATATTTGTAACAAAAATCATTTAAAAACCTATTTTTGAGAGTGCATAGCTCTCTTAGTAATCTCTTGAAGGAAAAGTTGTACATACATTTTCGTCAGGAATAACCTGCTGGAGTTTGTCTGTGATTTTTAATAACACATTGTATATATATACACACACACATAGAGACAATATAGTACATGCGTAGTGCCATTACATTGGGTGTACACATTTTATCTGCCATGCTTTGCAACATTGTCATGCACAGTGCAAACATGCTGTGATGCTACGTAGGCCTTATTCTCAGGCCTTTAAGTTTTATTTTATCACTAATCAGAATAACTGAGAGAAACATGTAGTGATGGAAATGAGCTTGTGCAGTATACATTTTGTAAGTAAAATATGCTCAGGTGCAATAAAATGGGATTTCCATGGCCACGACTGAACCTTCCCTCTGTTCTAGGGGTTTTATAATACATTTTTATACCGGTTGGCTTTGGTCATGAGGGACTATTTTGATAATGGTTCTCCGTCCTGGTTTGGTGGTATTTTTTTTTTGCACTCGCTGTTGACTTGAGGCCCTCTTCTGTAACTTCAGCATGCTTAAAGATACTTGCTGTGAACATATTTATGACAACAGCTAAAATGATGATTACTCATAGTTGTCTTTATGTGGTATTTGGTAATGCATCTCTTTATAGCTATCTTTGTGATGTTGCGTTGAGTTGAGAGATCTGGGCGGCTGTTAACGAGGTCTTGACAGTTGATTTATGATGTTGCATAGATTTGGGAATGCTGTAGGCTGTTTTCTGAAATCAGTTATCTGCTTGTTGAGTTATATAATTTCCCCATTATTAAAGGGTGTCTTGTCACATATTTTGTTGATATGGCAAATTTTCAATTATAAATGGT